>OZ059832.1:20499746-21099746 GCA_964057195.1 Orthosia cruda
CGCACTCATTCGGCTCGCCACTGTGCTGGAGCCCTCCTCGCACTCATTCGGCTCGCCACTGTGCTGGAGCCCTCCTCGCACTCGCTCGCCACTGTGCTGGAGCCCTACTCGCACTCGCTCGCCACTGTGCTGGAGCCCTCCTCTCACTCGCTCGCCACTGCTGGAGCCCTCCTCGCACTCACTCACCACTGTGCTGGAGCCCTCCTGGCACTCGCCACTGTGCCGGAGCCCTCCTCGCACTCGCTCGCCACTGTGCTGGAGCCCTCCTCGCACTCGCTCGCCACTGTGCTGGAGCCCTCCTCTCACTCGCTCGCCACTGTGCTGGAGCCCTCCTCGCACTCGCTCGCCACTGTGCTGGAGCCCTCCTCGCACTCGCTCGCCACTGTGCTGGAGCCCTCCTCGCACTCGCTCGCCACTGTGCTGGAGCCCTCCTCGCACTCGCTCGCCACTGTGCTGGAGCCCTACTCGCACTTGCTCGCCACTGTGCTGGAGCCCTCCTCGCACTCGCTCGCCACTGTGCTGGAGCCCTCCTGGCACTCGCCACTGTGCCGGAGCCCTCCTCGCACTCGCTCGCCACTGTGCTGGAGCCCTCCTCGCACTCGCTTGCCACTGTGCTGGAGCCCTCCTCGCACTCGCTCGCCACTGTGCTGGAGCCCTCCTCGCACTCGCTCGCCACTGTGCTGGAGCCCTCCTGGCACTCGCCACTCTGCCGGAGCCCTCCTCGCACTCACTCGCGGGAGGCTGAGCCCTCCTCGCACTCACTCGCGGGAGGCTGAGCCCTCGCACTCGCTCGCCACTGTGCTGGAGCCCTCCTCGCACTCTCACGCCACTCTACCGGAGCCCCCCTCGCACTCACACGCCACTCTGCCGGAGCCCTTCGCCACTCAGCTGGGGGCCTCCTCACACTCTCTCGCCACTGTGCTGGAGCCCTCCTCGCACTCGCTCGCCACTGCTGGAGCCCTCCTCGCACTCGCTCCACTGTGCTGGAGCCCTCCTGGCATTCGCCACTGTGCCGGAGCCCTCCTCGCACTCACTCGCGGGAGGCTGAGCCCTCCTCGCACTCGCTCGCCACTGTGCTGGAGCCTTCCTCGCACTCACACGCCACTCTGCCGGAGCCATCCTCGCACTCACACGCCACTCTGCCGGATCCCCCTCGCACTCACACGCCACTCTGCCGGCCTTCCTCTAACTCACACGCCACTCTGCCGGAGACCTTCGCCACTCTGCCGGAGCCCCCCTCGCACTCACACGCCACTCTGCCGGCCTTCCTCTAACTCATACGCCACTCTGCCGGAGACCTTCACCACTCTGCCGGAGCCCTCCTCGCACTCACACGCCACTCAGCCGGGAGCCCTCCTCGCACTAACACGCCACTCAGCTGGAGCCCTCGCACTCACACGCCACTCAGCCGGGGCCCTCCTCACACTCACACGCCACTCAGCCGGAGCCCTACTCGCACTCACACGCCACTCAGCCGGAGCCTTACTCGCACTCACTCGCTGGAGGCGGAGCCTTCCTCGCACTCACTAGCTGGAGGCAGAACCCTCCTCACTCGCTTGAGGTGTGATAATCTGGTGTGACTACGAGTCGGCAAGGTTGAAAAACCCTTTAGTATAACTAGGACAGCACTAGTTAGGAATAAAAGGTGTGGAAAAATCAGTGGTGTGACAAACGAGAAAAAAAATCCTGTTTGTCACACTGGTGTGATAACCTGGTGTGACTACGAGTCAGCACTCAAATTATCGTGGTTCGCTTGGGCCGATGCCTATCTGGGTCGCGGATAAATTTGAAAGAGTTACCGCGGCCCTGGCACAAGCAACTGAAGGAACACAGATAGGTTTATCAAAAATGTTCTGTGGGTTTGTCAGTAAAAGTCTTGACACGTCCCGATTCATCCAGAGCGGCAGAAGTCATTGGATGATTTCTCAGCCCAAAAAAAATATAAATCTTGGTTGCATTGTACCTGAGGTAGTGTGTCACCGCATCGTCTTCATAGTGCACTGATCGAAGAGCTCAGCAATACCATATCATCCGCGTATCTGATGTTATTGACGCAGTGCTCACCAATGGATCACCCGATATTTGTATTGTTGATTTCTTAGATCAGCTGGTTTACATACAGGTTGAAAAGCTTAGGTGAGCTGAATACCCTCTGCCTCACCCTGAATTTCAATCTGTACGCATCCGACAGGACACCCACTTTATATAGTTGTATTGGTTGTAATACCAATACTTCAGCACAGTAATGAGATCGTTTGGCAAGTTGGTGACATGTGATGGATGTCTCTATAGGCAGTCGTGACACAAGTTCGAAAGCCTTAGAGAGGTCCAAAAAGCATGCCTACTTGTGTGGACAGTTTGCTTGAGACAGAGGATATCTGTTTCAGTGGATAGATGCGGCTTAAACCCAAATTGGGTGTCGCGTCGTGAAGTCAATACCTTTGCAATAATCGTAACCAAGGAAATAGGCCTGTAATTGCTCTCATCACTCTCGTTATTAACAATAGTTAGCAAACATTAAAAAGCATTGCAAGCACCCGCGCTAAGCGCTTACCTGCGTCACAGATAATATAATACTAGCATGCGCAGATGTTCCACGCTCAGGCCGTCATGACCAGGTGACTTACCTCTCTTATTACAGACTGAACCTGTATGAGAGATGTGCTTAATAAATTAGACGAGTAATAAACGTGACTGTTTTTTTTTACTTTACCCTGCACTAGGGCTTTTTTCCGTATCGTGGGTACGTATGGAAAATGATCTAGCTCTCAGTTTGCTGCCATTCATGTGTTATCAGGTTTAGCAGGAAAACTAGTAACCCACAAGTAAGGTAGCCAGCTCTTAGCCACTGAGAGCTGGCAACCTTAAGTTTTACAATTTTCAACACCACTCTAATTATTTGATTAAGGTAATATTGGCTAGATATTTCCAGTTAATCCAGCAACAACCTATTCTAATATGAAGAATATCGTTCATGTATCTTAAGTTTGATTAGAAACCCTGATTTCGGCAGTCGGATCTTAGGCAGATAAAGTTATTGGAATTTCGTTGAAGTTGAAAAAAATCTGGAATCAGCTGACGGGTATCTATGTTGTAAGTTTAGGATGAACTTGGAATAGTTGATTTCATTTATTAAAACTTTATGCAACTAATCGATTGTAAATACTTAGAACATTATTTTTAAACAGCCAGACAGCAATCCAAAGAAAGACACTTAACGTTTGCAGAAGTATTTGTTAATTTTATTACTCAAAATCTAGACGCTACCACTATCGTTCCCCGCTCACACTCGGTCCAACACTTTACTGAAGCGTTGCCATAAGCTGCGTACGAAATTCTAGATGTCAAAATGATAGGCACATATTGGACGGTTATTGATTTTACCCGGACACTGACCGAACACTGCAAATTTATCTACGGAGAAACAACATAATAACACCTTTTTTATACGAAGTCTGCGCTTTTTCACATACGTTTTTAACAAGCGAAAAAATATTCGAATGTAAACTGAATTGGGTATTAAAGTTTTCCATTTCGATTCCGTGTAGAGGAGATTGTATTTCATATTTTATTTTATAATGTACCATTAAGGCTCTTTTTTCCCAACAATATTATTTGCTTGATGTGAAACCGTGAAGATCATGTTAAAAAACAGAATTTAAAAAAAAATGTTTCCTTCGTAGGTGCCAATTTTTTGCGTTATGGACACCGACTTCAAAAATTAAAGTTATTTTTCACTTTGTAGTTTTGTATTTGGAAGTCGGTAGTAATTTTTTGCAAAAAAGTTTTTTATTTTTCACTTTTTAGTTGTACCTACCTAATAGGCAAGTTAGTAAGTTAACTATAACGCCAAAGGTAACTATAGCGCTAAAAACGTTAAAGGAAAACATCATGAGGAAACCGGAACCTAGAACCAAAAATTCGAATACATGTGACATCCACCAACCCGCAATGGGCCCGCGTGGAGAATTAAGACCCATCCCCTCTCTCACAGAGAGGAGGCCTGCGTCCCAGCAGTTGGAACATTAATAGGCTGATGATGTTGATGTTGAATTCCATTGTAATATAAATTTTATATAAAGTACATGGTAAATCTAATAAAAATGCCTGACTTCATAGAAGTTATAAATCAATGCAATAAAACTATGACCTTAGCCCAGCTTGACCAATATAGGTTTTGCTTCAACAAACAAGATATAATGTGGTTCAGGTCATGTTCCATGTGATCGACAGGATTCCATGTGCACCGCACTGTGACCATAGTAAGATACCTACCTACGTTTATTTTCTATCACTATCCACTGATAAGTAAACTGCTTCCTTACTTCAGTCTTATTATTGCGCATGGGCAAATTATAACATTAAAAGATCACCTTAGACCTATTTTTTACCCGTCTGCAAGGAAAGGGTTACGTTTTTCGCGCGTATCTTGTATATTTGTATGTATGTAATATTCTTTATTATCTCATATCTTGCAAACCACTAGACGGATTTACATAATTAAGACATCGTTAGATATTTCTTGACCGCCCAAGTGTTCCTAGATAGGTGACGTTATGAAAAAACAAATACGACGACTTTTGGGCGCCATATTGTGAACCCCACAATATGGCGCACAT
The DNA here is from genome assembly GCA_964057195.1 of Orthosia cruda. NCBI lineage: Eukaryota > Metazoa > Arthropoda > Insecta > Lepidoptera > Noctuidae > Orthosia > Orthosia cruda. The sequence goes on from OZ059832.1 coordinate 20,504,366, forward strand.
TTTTTCTTCCATACCCCGATAGGTATCAAAGAAAAAAAAAATACCACTCGATAGTAGGGTACCAAAATGAGAGTGCTGACTCGTAGTCACACCAGGTTATCACACCAGTGTGACAAACAGGATTTTTTTTCTCGTTTGTCACACCACTGATTTTTCCACACCTTTTATTCCTAACTAGTGCTGTCCTAGTTATACTAAAGGGTTTTTCAACCTTGCCGACTCGTAGTCACACCAGATTATCACACAGTATGACAAACAGGATTTTTCTCTCGATTTTTTTTCAATAAGGGCGGGTAGATGTTGAAATGAAATAAAATAAGCTGTGGTATTAACAAAATTCTTTTTTTATTTGAAAGGCACACTTGTGCCATTAAGTGTGGAATATGATATGACATCGTTCAAATGCCCGCCTCGGCTGTTTACAGTGGCACGGATCAGAGTGGTCCAATTTTCAATGACTCTTCTACATAGATCCGGCTGAATTTGAGCAATGGCCTGTGTGTGTTCACCTTTAGGGCATCGGTCGATTGTGGTTTGTTTGCATAGACCTGCGACTTCAAAAAACCCTACAACAAAAGATCTAGCGGTGTCCAAATCGCAAGAACTTTGTGGCCAATTCACATCACCCCTACGAGAGAAAACCATACGCTCAAATCGCTCATGCAGATTTATTATCATTTGAACGTGCTGTTCAATCGTGTAACTTGCCATAGTGATTCGGCATAAGTATCTGAATAATATTTTTTAACAGTATTATTCAATCAAAAGAAAATTGATATCGAAAAAAAAGAAGGGTCGACCATTTCCTTGAAACATTGCGTTAAAAACGGAATAAAAAACTAAAATCATCATCATCAGCAGATCGACTTTATAAGAATATATAGGTACTGCACTAGCAATTATTCGTATACATGGTGTAGAAAAATCAGTGGTGTGACAAATGAGAAAAAAAATCCTGTTTGTCACACTGGTGTGATAACCTGGTGTGACTACGAGTCAGCAACGCAAAATGAAGGGTTTTAGAGGTTATAACAAACATGTATGCTACTTATATGTTTAAGAGTAATTCGTAAATATATTACAAATAAAAAGTTGTAAAAAAATATTAAAATCAAAAAACCCGACTGCTTAAGAAGCGAACTAAAAAGATGTAAAAAGAAGAAAATCATGCTGTAAAGTCGGAGGATACAGTCATATGGTTTTGGTCAGGCAGCTCGTAAATAATTATGTATCCTCCGACTAGCTTCCCAACGGTGAAAGAATTTTTGAAACTGGTCCAGTAGTTTTTCAGTTTATTCGTTACATACAAAAATATAGAAATACAAATCTTTCCTCTTTATAATATTATTATAAATTATATTATATATAATAATATAGTATAGAGTTATTTTAATTTAAAATACGCTTGTATTAGCCACAAAACCTTACATACACGATTCTCACGATTTGACCTCTACATTATAATTCACTTGATCGGGTTATATTAATGTACTTTTAAAAGAAACTTTGACCTTTGAATTTATTTTGGTGATTTTTTAACCGACTTTCCAAAAAGGAGGAGGTTCTATGTTCGACTTCAAGTTTGTTTTTTTTTTTTTTTGTGTATGTTCACCGATATCTCCGTCAATTGTGGACCGATTTTGAAAATTCTTTTTTTGTTTGAAAACGTATGTTCCAAAATTGGTCCCATTTTAATTTGGTGGAGATCAGATGAAGAACTTTGGAGATATACAACAGAACTCTTCAATAAATAACGGCAAATCTCTCGGCATTGCTGCAATCGCATGTCTGTTTATTGTGTATACCATTTCATAACATAACATCACGCCAGTACGCTCTTAAGGGGTACGCAGATCTCTCATTTCAGCGGTTAAGTTCAAGTTTTATGAAATCTATTTCGGCGTTATAGTTACCTTACTAACTTGCCTATTAGGTAGGTACAACTAAAAAGTGAAAAATAAAAAACTTTTTTGCAAAAAAATACTACCGACTTCCAAATACAAAACTACAAAGTGAAAAATAACTTTAATTTTTGAAGTCGGTGTCCATAACGCAAAAAATTGGCACCTACGAAGGACTATTATTTTTATTAACTACACTAGTCTATACTAATATTATAAAGAGGTAAAGTTTGTGGGTTTGTGAGTTTGTGAGTTTGTGAGTTTGTGAGTTTGTGACGTTGTAAGGGGTAATCTCTGGATCTACTGAACCGATTTTGAAAATTCTTTCACCTGTAGAAAGCTATATTATTCCTGAGTGTCATAGGCTATAATAAATTTTCAAAAAAATTAGAGATCCTTATGAAAATTGCAATAATGTAACCCAAGGTAGGCAAATGTTCCCTATAAAATTCATTCTTTAGCGTGCGCTGAGAAAAACATTGATGATAGATAAAAATAGTAGGTAAGTAGGGTAGGCAGGGTAGGCAAAGTAGGCATGGTAGGCGGGGTTGGCAGGTTAGGCAGGATAGGCATGGTTGGCAGGGTCGGCAGAGTAGGCAGATTAGGCGGGGCTGGCCGGGTAGGCAGGATAGGCATGGTTGGCAGGGTAGGCAGAGTAGGCAGGGTTGGCAGGGTAGGCAGATTAGGCAGGATAGGCAGGGTAGGCAGGATAGGCAGGGAATGCAGGGTAGGCGCGGCAGGCAGGGTAGGTGCGGCAGGCAGGGTAGGCAGGGTAGGCAGGGTAGGCAGGGTAGGCAGGGTAGGCAGGGTAGGCAGGGTAGGCGGGGTAGGCAGGGTAGGCAGGGTAGGCAGGGTAGACAGGGCAGGCAGGTTAGGCAGGGTAGGCAGGTTAGGCAGGTTAGGCAGGGTAGGCAGGGTAGGCAGGGTAGGCAGGGTAGGCAGGGTAGGCAGGGTAGGCTGGGTAGGCAGGATAGGCAGAAAAGGCAGGGTAGGCAGGTTAGACAGCGTCGTCAGGGGAGGCAGGGTAGGCAGGGTAGGCATGGTAGGCAGGGTAGACAGGGTAGGCAGGGTAGGCAGTGTAGGCAGAGTAGGCAGATTAGGCGGGGCTGGCCGGGTAGGCAGGATAGGCATGGTTGGCAGGGTAGGCAGAGTAGGCAGGGTTGGCAGGGTTGGCAGGGTAGGCAGATTAGGCAGGATAGGCAGGGTAGGCAGGATAGGCAGGGAATGCAGGGTAGGCGCGGCAGGCAGGGTAGGCGCGGCAGGCAGGCAGGGTAGGCAGGGTAGGCAGGGTAGGCAGGGTAGGCAGGGTAGGCGGGGTAGGCAGGGTAGGCAGGGTAGGCAGGGTAGACAGGGTAGGCAGGTTAGGCAGGGTAGGCAGGTTAGGCAGGTTAGGCAGGGTAGGCAGGGTATGCAGGGTAGGCAGGGTAGGCAGGATAGGCAGAAAAGGCAGGGTAGGCAGGTTAGACACCGTCGACAGGGGAGGCAGGGTAGGCAGGGTATGCATGGTAGGCAGGGTAGACAGGGTAGGCAGGGTAGGCAGGGTAGGCAGGGTAGGCAGGTTAGGCAGGGTAGGCGGTGTAGGCTGGGTAGGCTGGGTAGGCAGGATAGGCAGAGAAGGCAGGTTAGACAGGGTTGACAGGGTAGGCAGGGAAGGCAAGGTAGGCATAGTAGGCAGGGTAGGCAGGATAAGCTGGGAAGGCAGGGTAGGCAGGGTTAGCAGGATAGGCAGGGTAGGCAGGGTAGGCAGGGTAGGCAGGGTAGGCAGGGTAGGCTGGGTAGGCAGGGTAGGCAGAGAAGGCAGGGTAGGCAGATTAGACATGGTTGACAGGGTAGGCAGGGAAGGCAAGGTAGGCATAGTAGGCAGGATAAGCAGGGAAGGCAGGGTAGGCAGGGTTAGCAGGATAGGCAGGGTTGGCAGGGCAGGCAGGGTTGGCAGGGCAGGCAGGGTTGGCAGGGCAGGCAGGGTAGGCATGGTAGGCAGGGTTAGCAGGATAGGCAAGATAAGCAGGGTTGGCAGGATAGGCAGGGAAGGCAGGGTAGGCAGGGTAGGCATGGCAGTCTGGGTTAGCAGGGTAGGCAGGGTTGGCAGAGAAGGCAGGATAGGCAGGGTTGGCGAAGGGGCAGGGTAGGTAGGTAGATAGCCAGTTGACGGGAGCGAAGCCCCGAGGGTCAGCTAGTAGTTAATAAAATCAAAAAACCCGACTGCTTAAGAAGCGAACTTAAAAGATGTAAACAAGAAGAAAATCATGCTGTAAAGTCGGAGGATACAGTCATATGATTTGGTCAGGCAGCTCGTAAATAATTATGTATCCTCCGACTGAACAGGATGATTTTCTTCTTGTTTAATATTTTTTTACAACTTTTTATTTGTAATATATTTACGAATTACTCTTAAACATATAAGTAGCATACATGTTTGTTATAACCTCTAAAACCCTTCATTTTGGTACCCTACTATCGACTGGTAATTTTTTTTTTCTTTGATACCTATCGGGGTATGGAAGAAAAAATGTGCGCCATATTGTGGGGTTCACAATATGGCGCCCAAAAGTCGTCGTGTTTGTTTTTTTCATAACGTCACCTATCTAGGAACACTTGGGCGGTCAAGATTATCTAACGATGTCTTAATTATGTAAATCCGTCTAGTGGTTTGCAAGATATGAGGTAATAAAGAATATTACATACATACAAATATACAAGATACGCGCGAAAAACGTAACCCTTCCTTGCAGACGGGTAAAAAATAGGTCTAAGGTGATCTTTTAATGTTATAATTTGCCCATGCGCAATAATAAGACTGAAGTAAGGAAGCAGTTTACTTACCACTTATCAGTGGATAGTGATAGAAAATAAAAACGTAGGTAGGTATCTTACTATGGTCACAGTGCGGTGAACATGGAATCCTGTCGATCACATGGAACATGACCTGAACCACATTATATCTTGTTTGTTGAAGCAAAACCTATATTGGTCAAGCTGGGCTAAGATCATAGTTTTATTGCATTGATTTATAACTTCTATGAAGTCAGGCATTTTTATTAGATTTACCATGTGCTTTATTAGTAGATTATTGCATCGAGCACAAAGTAATTTACTATTGCACCGAGTGCCTGATTTAGAGCCCGAGCGTTAGCGAGGGCTCTAATCTAACAGGCACGAGGGCAATATAAATTACTTAAGGCGAGGTGCATAATCTGCTTTTCTTTCAACTATTACCTATAGGAATAGTAGATAAAAGAAACTCATATCAAACAGTTAAAATAGAAGTTTAATTATTGAAATTAAAAGATTTTCTATAACACTGTCGGCTTGATGATTCCATTTTAATTCCAAGCCGAAGCACTCAAAATCAGATAGTATCATACTTTATCGTTTCCAAAAATATTGTCAAGCAAAATTAACAAAGTTCCCACCAAATCACTTTTTAAAATTTCTTTCATTTTTAAATCAGAGTTAGCAGCAATCATTTTTTAAATTTGGAACAAGTAGGATAGAAACGAATAATACGTACGTAAAAAAAAAGTATTGATATCGGCTGGCTGAATAGAGCTAATCCATTGAGATTGGCACCTTTTGGTGTGATTAAAAAATAAACTGTGCAATAATGAAATTTCATACATATTTATTGCTCTAGAGCATTAAAGACTCGCTTTGTACTGAGTTTTTAGTGTGATTGTGATGAAATTAAAACATAGTTGGAAGAAAATAAAATTTATATTACAATGGAATTCAACATCAACATCATCAGCCTATTAATGTTCCAACTGCTGGGACGCAGGCCTCTCTGTGAGAGAGGGGGTGCGTCTTAATTCTCCACGCGGGCCCATTGCGGGTTGGTGGATGTCACATGTATTCGATTTTTTGGTTCTAGGACATGTCGGTTTCCTCACAATGATTTCCTTTACCGTTTTTAGAGCAGTGGTGATAAAAACAAAGTAAAGCGCCCGCCTGGGTTCCAACCCACGACCCACGACACTTAAGTCGGGACCGTTACCACTGGGCCACCACTGCTCTACATAACACGCTACGTTGGAATTAATTACATATGAATTGTTATTGGATTCGCTTTAAATGGTCAATTCTTTCGTCTCTTTTAGGGTTCCGTAATGGTAATAAAAGCGACTACACCATAATTTGCTTTACCATCGAACAAATACTCGCTTAGCATCAGCTATGATAGTGGTTAAACACGTGCCTATCAATAATGAAAAATAAAATAAATGAAGTTAGTTTAGTATGGCAAATAATAAATGTAAATCATGATTTTGATTAAAATACTCGTAATTAGCATTGAACTGTCTATATAGTTTCCAACGACTACCTTTTATTTTATAAAGATAACTAAAATACAGCAGGATTCACTCCCAGTCCCAGATTTTAAGTGTTGACAAAATTATGAATCCGCCGAGACACGAATGAATAACAAAGAGATATAATATTTCATTCTCTATCTCTCGGGACCTACTGGCTGTAAGTTTTTAAAGTTATTTACTTGTGTCCTTTTTCAGTATCTTTATCAAATAGGACGTAATGGCTTTTCGGCAAATCATAGAATTTTAATGCTTGTTGAATATAAAATTGTAAAAAAAAAGTGTTTTTTTAATAGCCTACTTTGTGTCCCACTGATGGGTTACCCAGACGTTCTCATTTCAAACCTCGTTATCCCCACAACTATTATCATATCGTCACACCGCCAGAAAATACAATAACAAAATACCAATTTTATTACAAACTAGCGGACGCCTCGCGGTTTCACCCGCGTAGTTCCCGTGGGAATACAGGGATATAAAGTAGCCTATGTCTTCCGGGGATAGTGTATCTTCCCAACGCTGAAATAATTTTTGAAATCGGTCCAGTAGTTTTTAAGTTTATCCGTTACATACAAAAATACAAATCTTTCCTCTTTATAATATTATTAGTAAAGAAGTAGAGTTTTTTTTCTAGACCAATCTTTTTCGTGTTCTTCTCAGCAAACCCTTTCATTTGATGTCCATAATATCAAGGCAGTGCACAAAAAATAACTAGTCCGCCATCTGATGCCGTCCGCCATATTGGATTTAGAATGACGTCACTTAGCTAACCATGCATTGTCATCCAAACTAAACGTGTACTCAAAATTTCATCTTAAATGGTGGAGGATAACTGCTTTAAAATTCAGTTGCAAGATTTAACCCGAACACACTTACACACATATATACATACATTGCAAGTTAAATAAAATCTTGTAAAATAAAATTGTTATTATTTTTTCCAAATTGTAAAACAATTAAAATACATTGTTAAATTTGTAACACGTGTCACACGTATCCGTATAAACCTTTCAAAACTTGGGTGTTTCAATTTAAAATAAAGTTAAAAGTTATAATTATCTTTACATAAGGCCAACGGGTGATTTAATTACCTTCTGTAATTTCAAAGTAATGACATGTTACCCGTTTAACATTACTCACCCAAGTTTGCTTGTTCAAAAGCCGCAACACTCGGATAACGGCAGGTAGCCGAACCACTAAAACAAATATTGCCCTTTTACAGCCAAGGGCAAAAACAGTAGTGCCTGTAAATGTCCCAGCGGTACCCTTAATTTTTATTAGCCCAACATCGTGATGTTCGGAAACACCACGTTATTTTGTATCTCGACGCTTTGTTCAAATAATAATTTATTATTCAACATTGTTTGTGATATTTTAAAATTCAACAAAATGTTGACGTCACCTGTGTTTTCGACCGGAAATACGTGGTCCGATTGTTTTATTTCAACAAAGATTTAAAATGTAATGTATAAATGAAATTATAAGGACGACGTGAATTTGTCGTGCCTACGTGAGTTGTGCGCTACGAAATAATGGTTGCACTGTGCTACGGCGTAGCTTCGCGTCGTAGGCGGTTACGTTTTCGTAGCGTAGCAACTTCTTTGAAAATATTTTAGCTTACAAATCTTATAACTCCGGGCAGATCTATACGTAAATTGATTTTGTAATACCAAATAGGCTTTTTTCAACAAATGTTTAAAAAGATTCATAATCCATGAATATTTATTAAACAAAAATATTAACAGAAACAATCACTCAGCAGAGAGTTGGCATAACACCAACGTGACGCAATGCTTTGTTTTTGTTTCTTATTTCCTTTGTTCACTACGAGTATTTATCCCCGTTTAATTGTCTATGTAAAGATGTATTAAATACCTTCTAACATTTGAATGATATTTATTTATTGGTTCTCTTTTTGGCTCGTGCTTTTGTAGCTTTTTATCTTAGTTTAGTGGAGTGACATTAAAGCCAGCTCTGGTAAATTAATGTATTTTGTCTACGTTTTAATTACTATTATCACATCACATCATAAGCCTATTAATTGTTCCCACTGCTGGGACACAGACCTCCTCTCTGTGAGAGGGAATGGGCCGTAATCCACCACGCTGGCCCAGTGCGGGTTGGTGGATGTCACATGTCTTCGAACTTTTGGTTCTAAGACATGCCGGTTTCCTCACGATGTTTTCCTTCACCGTTTTAAGAGCAGTGGTGATGAAATAATTTACACCAAGTAAAGCGCCTGCCTGGGTTCGAACCCACAACTTGTAAGTCGCGGCCAATACCACTGAGCCACCACTGCTCTCACTTACTATTATACGCTAATTTAATTTTAATTTGAAATATTTCATTTCTTTTGAGAAAATAGTAGGTTCTTAAAAGTAATAAACTAAATGTTATAGTTACCGATTGTACTTATTGATTTGATTATAACTAGCTAGGCTCGCTCACACACCACCATAGCCCCATTTAAAACTCTATTTGCAGTGCATATTACCGAGCAGCGGTAATTTGTACCGCATTTGCTGGCCCCCATTATTAAAGAGCATATCATCTAAATACTGTATAGAATAGACAATTAGCAACTCTATATAAATCGGCGTATCAGTATTTCTCTTTATCATATATAAGGGTAAAAACGTGATCCTATTACTCAGACTCCACTGTCCGTCTGTCTGTCTGTCACCAAGCTGTATCTCATGAACCGCGATAGCAACACAGTTGAAAATATTCACAGATGATGTATTTCTGTCGTTGCTGTAACGAACGGTACTAAAAAAAGAATAAAATAGTTGTTTAAGTGGGGCTCCCATACAAAAACGTGATTTTTTTGCGATAATGGTACGGAACCCTTCGTGCGCGAGTCCGACTCGCACTTGGCCGGATTTATTTAAATTGCTTTTATTTTAAATATGTCAGTAACCCATTAAAGGAATTTTGATAAACTGAACGTATTAACTTTATCAAAACTTACAATATATTCTACTATATCATGTATTTTTTATATTAGCACCCCGCATATTAGTAGCAAGGCCCGCTCACCCGACACCCATCGCCCAATTTAAAAATCCCTCATACATTTGGTCAAGCCGTAACAAATCTTCATCACTCCATAACAAAGCGCATATTACCAACAACTCCGGTAATTTGAGCCGCATATGCTGACCCCCATTATAAAGACCGTAGCGTCTAAATACTGTATAGAATAGAAAATTTACAGCTCTATATAAATCAGCGTATAAGTATTCCTCCTTATAATTTATGGTAGCCTGGTAACCCGTTGTTGGGGGTAATGGATGCTCCCGCAGATATCAGCTAGTGGCCGTCCTTAAATTACTCACAGTACGGAAGCATTGGCTCTGCCGTGACTACAAATCCACTTAAGTGTATTTCTCACACTATTTAGATAAGCGTTCCTAATAAAAATCGCCCTAGCTTGTAATTGATTTTAATTGTATCCTGTTACAGGGAGATTGTGTCTCGGAGAGTTATTGGGTGGCATTTTATTTGATTGTTATCTGTGGTGATAATTTTTATGGGGATGGTTACGTAAAATTAATAAATTAATTTATGAACCGATGAAACAAATCTACGCCGGGAGGGGACGCCCTAAAGACATACATAGACCCTTATTGGTGATGTTCTTCAGAAAGGCCAGGTGCGCAGTACTCATAACCGGCGTGTGTATATGAATAGATGTATGAATGTGAGTGAAGCAAAAGAAGTATGTAAGGATCGAAGCAGGTGGAGTTCTGTAGTTTCTGCCTACCTCCATGGGAAAAAGGCATGAGTTTATGTATGTATGTATGAACAAAATCTAGTAATTAAGGTTGCCAATATGACTAAATTATGGTGTTTGTAGTAGATACTATAATATTAATAAAGCCATATACCGCGCTTTTTCTTAAAAATACAAACCCATTATATAATTAAGGTAATGATGCTTGCAGCGATATGATACGCTATAATTAGGTGTATTGGTGCAAAATATAATACTTATAATATTATTCTAGGTAACCTAAATATTCTATAGCGAACAAAAGCGAAAGATGGACCTGGCAAGCAAGGGGTTGTAGATTCGAACTCAATCTATAACACACTACCTGGCACTACTAATAGGAACCAACTTTCAAGACTAAATGGTTAAAAAACAACAAATGTATTCTTAAGCAACCAAATATTTTTTTGTTTGTCGTAATTGCAAATTTATTCACCTTTTTATGACAATACTACCCAAGTATCATTTAGATATCAATTGGTTCATTGTATTACTCATAATATAAATGTTCTCTCATTCCATTCAAAATAAAATATTACATCATTGTTGGATAATAATGAAGTAGTAGTACCTAAGCGTAATACGACAGGCAGTAGGCATTTCACAATAATACCAAGGAATTACAAAATGTCAGAATTATAATACCTACTTCTCGGATTTAGAAATATCTTCGTTAACGAATAAAGGGTTAATCACTTGTACTACAGAAGGCGTACATGAAAATTATGTTAACAAAGCTCCTCTAATGAGAAATATAAATAATACCAGGGCAGAATGTTAAATATAGGAAAAAAAAACAAGGTTTTTATAAAAAGCTCCTAAAAATTCCGTACACAGGAATTCATACAGAAAATGAATGGAATATTAAATTATGTTGGTCCGCATTTTGTAAAACTGACGAAGCTTCTTGTTAAGCTTTCAAGAAGCTTTTAAGTTAATGAACAAGTTATTAAAATATCTATTGACTTTTTATACTGGTTGTTTTGAAAGAATTTGATCAACGGCTTGTTAATAAAACATTGGATGTTATTATTTTAGCTTTTTCCTGAAACTCTTTAAATTAAATGGGAATATCTCGAATATCTCTTATTCTCAGCTTTTTTTAACTCTACTGCCTCTACTTATATTATTAATATTACTTAGTAATATTAATTAATTAAATTGTGCCTTGCTTTAATACAAGTTCTTCATAACATACTGGCTGTTTATCATTGAATTTCAAGTAATTTTACATATTATTTAATTAGGATCTACTATCCCGTACGCTTATTTTGCAAAAATGATTAATAAATGCCATCAACTTAAATTATTTATTGTACAATAATGATTAAAATTTAACGCTTTGGTTAGCATAAAACGGTATTTACGTAATGGTCGTCGTATTAAATAAATACTGTATTGCCTATAATTGTTTTATTTTAAACATTTATTAACAACATGTGATCATTTTATGCCGCAACAAGCAAATATTTTTTTGTCAATATATAAAGCAGTCCGAAATATTTTATACAATTTTATATGTTCAACCGGTCAATTTAACGATTTTATAAATCTTTAATTCGAGCCATTTCTGGTTGGAAAATTCGAGTTCCATTGGAGAGAGCAATTGGCAACTTTATTTATTGCCCCGCTCGGCCCGCGGCGTTGCCCGTGAAAACGTACTTTATCCCTTTTTACCTCGCTTAAGGGGCGATTTGGAAAAATCCCTAAGTGGGTACCTACGTCACTGGCAGGGCTATCCTACAACAATTTCGTTTGCCACGGGCTAAATTTAATATCCCTCAGCCCCAATTTTGGTTCCAGTATTTTACGTAATTTTATTATTCGCTGTCTATTTGTCTTTCCTAGCTCTGTTTTCCTTCTTGGTCTAGGATAGACGTGCTATAATAATTTTACACTTAATTAGAAGAGCATCCAAGCTTGAACTTCCTCTACTCCGTTAACTTACAGCACAAACATTCAGGCATAATTAATGAGTTTAAACCACTTCATTTACTTATTCTTCCGTTCAAGTTTCTATAGTTGAAGCCTTTTACTGTCCAATTATTTATTCAGGCATGACTGAAACTTACTCATTTGCGATATGAGAAGTACTATAATATGAATTATATTTAGTTTTGTTTGCATTTATGTCTTATTTGCTTATGTACATACAGAGCTTAGGTAAATAGTTTGTTGTCATTCGGCAGTTAATTTTCATTTCAGTTCAACTACGTATTTTTACATAATGTATATTCTAAGTAGCATTGGTCAGCTAATACTCACCTATATTCAATTCAATGAAACGAAACAAAATGTCTGTGACTGGTCATAGCTCATGGAGCAGATCTGCAATAAATAAACGTGTGGTTGTCATCCTAGCCACACTCACTGAACATGAAATCCACTCAAACCTGGTCGGTTTAATTAACAAATTATTTGTTTACGGGCATTAGCTCCCCCGTCTCACTGCTGTTGATCCGGTAAAGTTATATTAAATTTTGCGCGAGTTGAACACGAAAGTTTTGTGTGTTTTCGCGGGACAATAACGGGAAGTAAGCTCGTCGTGTGGTGTGGCAAGTTGTTCGGTAGCGCGACACAGCCCCGGCGCGCGGCCCGATTCGCACTGACTTGTTCTCGCGACACACGGAGCGAGCGGCCGACTTGAGAGAGACCCGGTGCGATTCATGCGCGGATCACTGGGTAGGAGGAGTCTTCGAACAAAACCACGCCTACCAAGGAGCTACACATTTCTTTTTCAATATGTGTAATTCAATTTCGCTTATGTCTTCGCTGGGAAAGTTGATGCCCCGTTGTCGTTGAACGCGATGTTTTTATGTAAACTGTAATGTAGTTCGCGAACCGAGTCGGCCCGTGATGCTACGCTCCGTGTGATTTTCCCTTTTCTTTTTTGTTGGCAATTTCACGTGCTGTTGCTTGTTCATATGTACAGGAGTAATAATAAAAATTGGGTTAACTTTGTTAGGTAAAGAACAAGTGGTGGATATGCTCTGCTGTATGTTAACTTATGCAACTTTTTTGTCGATCCGTCTTTTAGTTAATCATACTGAAAATTTCTACAAAAGTTACCTTCAAGATAAAATAAAAATTTAATAATTAAATCACCTATATTTAAAGTAATAATACCAGCAAGTTTTTGTCCCACTGCAGGATAAAAACCTCTTCTAATTAAACATATTTATACAAAACACACTTAGGACAAACCTCACACCAACATACTTACATCAACACTTCACACAATTAACTAAAATCTAAATACTTCTTTAAAAAAAAAAACAACAATGATAATGTGTTATCATCAGGGGAGTGACCATAAGCTCTTAGAGCAAGGTTATTTTGGGTGCGCGTAAGGGACAGATATATGTAACTTGTAGACATCTGTCCCATTTTTATAGTCGAACCATGATCGTTTTGACACGTCATGGTACGGGGGTGAGCTAGTGTTCAATTTATATACTTGTAATAATGTTAAAATCCATTTAGAGACAACTGTTCTTCAAGATACAGGATTTACCTAGTTTGAAGGACAGGAATATTATTATGTGTAATAGCTATATCCAATTTTGTAATGTTAAAACTGATGTAACCTAGGCTAATCCTTTTGAGAATAAATTATTATTACTACTGTTACTATTATGAATACATAGAAGACACTACTAGCACTAACCACCATGCATGCACAAGACGAGTTGGCGATTTCCAACTCATACCTAGATATTAACTGTAAGTCCAGGTTACCTCACATTTACTTAATTGCTTTTATAAGTTGCATCAAATACTTAAGCAGAATGATAACCCGCACCACAACACTAATATCGCATTAATGCGTCCACACAAGAGAATCCTATCCTACCGCGGCTAAGTTCCTCAACGCTTTGGACTGTAAAGGAATTCACTAAATTATAACAGTAAATTAAGCGTAGTTTCATTTGTGTTACCAAGTGAATTATGCGTCGGTATCTTAGTTCTGTCACCACCTAACTTACTACGGTTCAAAATTAATACAGTGCCATAAGCCAGCTCTAATACCGCGCGTCCTGGGGCTTCTATTTACCGTATCAAATTTTAAGAAGGCATCCAACCTAACCCTAACCCTATAAACACTTACATAGAGTTTAAAATCGAGGTGTAGCGTCAAGAGTATATAAGCTTTTATGTGCGCATTCAATCATTATTAAGTGTACACCTATTTGTTTAGTGTCGTATGTAACGAGATACTAATGACGAGTGACATCTATAAACTAAATTGCGCTATATGATATTAGCACCTGGCTTCATAATAATTTACTTGAGAAATGGCAGGAGTTAAAATAAGCTTGCTGGGAGTTCATATTGAAACTTGAAAAGTAAACGCTCTGGAAGATCGAGCGAATATTTTAAATCTACAGAAGAAGTAGTGTTTATTTTAGTTTTCGTAGCTTTGTTCGAGAATCTTGTTTGGTGAATTTCGATTTTACTTGATTGATTTTTTTTGCTGTCTTTTTTATCAACATACCTCTGAACTCATTAAATGCTTGATTTGTTCCCAAATATATATATATATATTTGGGATATATATATATATATATATATCAGGTGAAACTGAAAAAAATCCATTCAAAATAAATAATCCATACTAATATTGAACGTCATAATAACTGTTTGTCTGTCTACCTCGTTACCTTTTCGCATCTTAACGGCAAATGTAATTTAAATGCAACTTGGCACATGGGTAGAACATGTCCATGATTAAGACGCTAAACCTTATATCTTATGAGTATATATATATATATATATATATTATATACTTTATTGTACACCACAAAAAACATACAGGACTAACGTTCACATTTACAAGTGTACAATGGGTGATCTTATCGCACTAGGCAATCTCTTACACCTTTGGATGGACTGAATGATAGGAGAAGAATTTAGGGCTGTCAGTGTACAAAATATCAAAAATAATATTACTTAGACTTAATAAAATACAATACATACATACAGTATGTTCCCTACAAATATATGTATTACGTTCCCTAGGGAAAGTTTACAAATGGACGAAGCCGCTGGCACGAACTATAGTATCTAAATAAAAACAATTCAGCACTGGTTTTGCAATAACGTGCAAAAATAATCTCTACTTGTACATGAAAAAGGGTTTTCCTGTTACATTTGCGAAATAAAAAGTAATTGTCTTATAATCAAGGTAAAATTGAAATCTCCTCACTCTAACGCTCTCTTGATATCGCTAAACCCGGAAGAGGAAATTAAATTTAAGTACACGAATTATGTACCAACAAAAAGTTTTTCGTCATGGAAAAAGAATATATATATCACTCCATCTTACTAAATGGAACAGACAAACTTATGAATTCCCACTCCACTATAAACATCTACAATTACGTACTTACCGTAAAACAAACAAGACGAACAGGTAACCAACTATTTATGAAGCGAATGAATCATAAAAGCAAAACCCGCAGTAAAAGCGTAGTTTTTAAACTGAGCTAGTTTTAAAATCAAGCTAACGTTTAAAACTCAACAAAAAATGCAACAACACTTTAACGGCTCAAGTTTTTCATACGGCAGTTGGTGGGGTAAGTCCGATGTAATCCTGGGGTAAGTTTGCTGGATCGTCTCGGCCAAAGGAAGCAAAAGGAAAGAGGCCGATAGTCGGTCGCTCCCCCGGGCCTCGTTTGAACCGGAGCGATTCGCGGTCGTTCTTATGATTAAGTCAACTCTAGTGGGATTCGGAACCGAGCCTTACTAGACGCTGTTTCGATGATTCAACTGGCGGAAATATTACTTCGTCAAACCAGTTTATTGATTTTGATGCTGCGTTTTATTGGTTTTTTGTTGAGGGTGGATTGGATATCATAATCAGACTGTTTATATCTGTTTGATTGCAGAGAAAAGCGTGTAAATTTTCTACTTTTATTGTTAATAATCAGCCATTTTTCAGGTACGGGACATTTATTCGCTCTGAAACAGTACACATTAGTTTGAATAGAGTAATCTATAGAATAGTTTCTAACAATATGTTTATTGAATCAACAGTTCGAAACATTCTTAGCAAAGTCAAAGTCAAAAGTCAAATATATTTATTTCAACTAGAACATTAAGCTGCGATTTTGAACGTAAACAATTAAAATTTGCTAGTAATTGATTCTACCGCACATTCGGCAAAGTAGCTTGTTATGGAGAAGAACGCACAAGAAACTACTATATTTACTCTTATAAAAAGCAACAAGTTATACAATACCATTTGATAATGTAGTCGAGTACTTCATTATACAACTTTCAAATTATCCTTTTACTTTGTAACAAATTACGAGTACGCTATCTTCTTTCAATACCCTCATTTTTACAAATAGAATAGCGACTGAAGATTTTATTACAGAATATCTAGATAATGAAATGAACATAAATAAACTTTATTATAGAGAGAAACAGGAAAATACGATAAAGGGGAAGGAGCCTTCCATTTGAACGGAAAGTTGCTTTATATTAGGCAAATTTTCTTTATTTACATTTAGGTAAAAAGAAAACTTCACCTGTACTCTCACGACAGTATATTCAATGGTTTATGAATGACTTATTCTGGCTCTCTTTACAATTTAATAAATTTTATGCTTAAAATATTGTAATCTACTGAACTCATTTGCATAGCTGTACTCATAGATTAGATTTCGAAGATTTGTCGTTACTTAAATTTTCTTCAAGGTGGACTAATGAAGTCTACACTCAATGTAGAAAGCACATGAGCATGAGATGTGGCTATGTCCAGCAGTGGACTTTTTTGGACTGAAATGATAATGATAAGAAAGATTTTTCCGGTATAGCTCATCAGTATTTTTCGATGTTACTATCAGAACGTAACTTATGATAATCAGTATCACACTTCACCTTTAGCTATATTATATGATTAATCTATATTAATATTATTAACATATATTAATATTAATATGACACTAATATGATAAAAGCGAAAGTTTGTGTGTGTGTTCGTATGTTTGTTACTCCTTCACGCTCAAACGGCAGGACGGATCTTGATGCAATTTGGCATTGAGATAGATTATAATCTGGAATAGCACATAGGATACTTTTTATCCCGGGAATATGTTTCCTTGTGATAATTTCCGACATACACGCGGGCGAAGCCGCTGGCAGAAGCTAGTAATATTATTAAGGCGAAAGTTTGTGGGTGTGTGTGTGTTTGTTACTTCTTCACGCTCAAATGTCTGGACGGATCTGGATGAAATTTGGCGCAGAGATAGATTATAGTCCGGAATAGCACACAGGATACTTTTTATCCTGGGAATATGTTCCCTCGGGATAATTTTCGACTTACACGCGGGCGAAGCCGCTGGCCGAAGCTAGTTTTCATATATTGTTTTCTCTAACTAGAGATTCAAGTACGAGTATATTTTGTTAATAACTGAGCTTAAAAGTATAGAATAAAAATATGCATGAATAAAAATATTCATGGATAGGTTTTAGGTACTTGTAACTATCTCAAATTTATCATCCATTGTTTTGGCAAATTGTTTAATCTTACTCCTGCCACTCATTACAGTATAATTCAAAAAGACTCTTCAATTAGTCGATCCACTAAATTCATTAGTCGTCATTATGATTAATTGAAAAATGTTCAAAGTAAATTTTAACCGGATAATATTTTTTGTTCATCGAAAACCTCCCAAGGGGATACCGCTAATTGGATTCATGTCGTTGTAATTTCCACTAGTTTGTTTTAATGCATGCCTGAATTAATTTTCAGTTTCCATTCATAATATTTCAAGCAAGTTTTGGTGTAGAAGTTGGATGGATGACTCTTAAAGTTAGGAGTTTGCGGTTTATGTGGTCAACGCTGTTTGGTTTGCTCGAGAACATACGATGAATTAGTCTGTTTTGTGTAGACTGTGAAAATAATTCCGCTAGGAACTTTGTGGTCACAAGACTGTCTTATAAAGGATATTACGGATGCATCAAACCAAGAGCTCTTCAAAAGCAAGTTATTTTTGAAGAGCTCTGTTTTGAAGATTAAATTTTTCCTAGTATCTTACTACCAATTATTATTTTTCTCCGAATCATAAACAAGAGTAAGCCGCCCATGCTACACCTTTTTATTATATTCAGTTGATTAGAAAAATTACAATCTCTTCTTGGAATAAACTAGATGTCTGGAAAGGTCCTGAAGTTTTTTTAAACCTTTTGAGTGGTTAAAAAAACTCGTATTAAAAATACCTTAAGCAGAAGCTGAATAACTTTTAAGCACCCAACATCTATTAACTAAACAAAAACCATATTTAAAACAAAATGTCGAACTGTATAAATTTTAAATGTCCTTCTATTGTAGGGTAGCGTGTTTAAGCGAGTTTCTTAAACAATAGCGAGTTGGGTCGCCTCGCCTTAACGTACAGATCTTATTGTTTAGAGGAATACGCGGTTTCGGCTCAGTATTGTTGTTATCTGTGCGTCCGACCTCCTTTTGGGAAGAAATTAAAATAATAATACGTGTTACATGTTCGCATTATCACCAGTTCCTCTTTATCTCAGTTGATTAGGTGTTCTGACTTCTATAATGACGTCATTGAAAGCAGAAAGTGTGGTAGAAGTGTGGTAGATGTTATCAAAACAAAAGTTTGGACTAGAGTTATTTTACTCAGAATGTTATTGTAGTTGAAACGTGATTAAATTGGACCATCTATTTTCCAGATAGTTTATAGAAGAGCTTATGTACCATCGAGAGACGTACAGCTTTTCACAAAAGAACACGCCATTTATAAATATATCTATTGTCTTGAAAGTAACAAGCTAAAATGTTGATGATGTTGACTTTGAATTTAGAAGTTCAAATTTAGTATTTGCTGCGGAATACGGGTCGTAGATTATAACCAGCCAATACCAAGTTAAACAGCAGTCTACCGTCTCTCCGCTGAAAAAACTTTCCAACATTTAATAATTACTTATCTACATAGGGATTGCAGCATGCATGTAAAGTTAATTATCGTCTGCAACATATTTACGACGTGGGGTCGGTTGTCGCTTAATTTAGCGGTCTCCATGCCACTGAGTAATTAAACGATTGTTTGCCATTTTGCGATAATTGATGTTGCTGTGTTTGATTTGCGCTAATTATCTTTCACGCATTAAATTATTAATTCAGTTGTTTTGCGTTTTACGATAGTTAATTTGGTTATGTGTTATTCGTGGTGGCTGCGTTCATTTGGAAAATTGAGGTAATTTCTGGACGCGAAGTGGCAATATTGCATTGTTAATTTTCGTACGGTTGCTATGACCACTAGTTTCGTCAGGTTCTTTTAAAAAAATAATCTTTTCTTGGTTTTGCGCTTTAATCGTTTTATTTTTGCTATTGCTGATCATGAGGTCCAGGGATCTACTCCCTGAGCTCAAAGTCCGTAGTTTCGGCGTTTCCTGCTCCGTATCACGTACGGACACAGCCAGGCCAAATTATTATATTTATACTAATTATATAATATTATAAAGGCGGTAGATCTTGAATGTGTGTGTGTTTGTATGTTTGTTACTTCTCTACGCTGAAACGGATGGACGGATCTGGATGAAATTTGGCACAGAGATAGATTATATATTTGAAACATACATATAATAATACTAGCTTCTGCCAGCGGCTTCGCCCGCGTGAATGTCGTAAATTATCCCAAGAGAACATTCTCGGGTAAAAAGTATCCTATGTTCTATTCCAGACTATAATCTATCTATGTACAAAATATCATCCAGATCCGTTCAGTAGTTTTTGCGTGAAAGAGTAACAAACATACAAAGACACTAGTGCCACACTAGTAGGATAGGATAGGATATGTGATGATAGGACTTGTGTTGTTTAATTTTTTAGGTTTGCTACGTTTTTATATTGCTAAATCAATTTGGATAAGTACAGAAAGTAGCCGATCGAGTCATTCTTACATTGATCCTTATTTATTTAACTAAACACGATTCACGAGTAAATGACGCTTAAAACCGTCACTGGTGTTCAAAGAGCTGAGTAACCGAAATGCCAGCCACATTGAGCTATCGAGTGCTTCAAAGTTCCTTTAAACACCGTCAAAGCAATTTATACAAAGCTCAGTACAGTCGGGCAAATACGTTTGAAAATAATGTTCGATTAAGTCACTGAAGAGTTTTGAAATCAGAATGTCTGTAGATTTACTTAATAAACTTTTTTTTTAAATAATGACGTAACATAAATTTGCAAACTCTTTCATTTTGTTAATGTAATATTGTCATTGCGTATTTCACTCTGTGGAGTAAACGGATTTTCAAACATATTACTTCGATTGTTTTTGTAAGGAATATCTTTTTTTTTGTATGTTTATAATACACACATAATTGTTTTTCAGAAAGTAAAAACCGTATTAAATATGTATCAATTACCAAATATTGTACGCAAAATACGCGCTTGCACGTGGAGTTGCGGACACTAGCCCGTCTTAATCTAATCTACCAAATATTATGATTATTTGACCAACGTTTGCGTCGAAAAAGCGAACGCGCCAACTATTGTAACAAACATCTACTGTTCTGGAACAGAGAATGCATGGAGTAGTTTGTAAAGCTTTTTTTTTTAATGATACATAGAAAACGAAATAAAGTAACCCCGAAATTTCCTACATAGTGTTTTTAACCTTATTACTGAAATTTTAAGTTTCATTTTATAATAAATATTTTTTTACCTACATATAACCTTTTTTTTATATAATCTTTAGTCTCGCGTTTGAACACTATCTCGGCTGATGTTAAGCGATGATTTGGTCTAGTCTGACTTTTAATTTTCAAGTTTACAAGCAAACCCTACCCTACCTACCTTCCTACCATACCTAACTATCCTACCTACCCTAGCTTCCCACCTACGTATATATTTTTAAACTGTCTCTTTATTCGAGCGAACAAAACAAAAAAAAATATTATTCATATCGATCCAGCCGTTTTTGAGTTTTATCGAGACCAACGAACAGCAATTGATTTTTATAATATAGAAAGATAGGTAGATACGTGTGTGTGGCCATTTGAGCGACTTATTTTCGTTCCTGATTCTTAATCTAGTATTTTTATAGATCGATGATATAAAAAAAATAATTTAACGTTTCGACTCCATTCATTTCTTGTCCAAGCAGCAAGCTCGAACAAAAATTTTGAAAATTTAGATTTCGAATTGCTTTTTTTGGCACATTGTAATTTAGACTTTAATATTTGCGTGTAAGACTAAATTTGTATTGAGCTCATATTTGTTTTATTTCTTTGTACATAGTTTTGTGAATGCAACTTTAAACATTGCATTTAAGGTTGAATTTGCATTAAAGTATATTTATTTTAAGTAGAATTCTTAGAATTACCTAAACACAATTGGCGTCAGTATTAAAGATAAGTTTTGTATGGGATCCTATATCTAGTGTATTCTTCATCGAAGCATATTAAGCACTCCGTCGGTTATGATAGAAATTATGATTTAGATTTCGTGTGCTAAACAATTATGGTGCTAGTCGATGTGGCGACGCTGGGGGGAAGGTCTATGTCCAGCAGTGACGTCTTTCGGCGTAAATGGTGAAGTGATGTGATGATTGGATAAAGATTGTATATTTTCGAATTGAAATTGTAGCCTGAAACAAAATGTTTGAGTTTGGCTCTAATATTGTTCGTGTTTAAACCAGGTAGGCTGGTAAAATGTAGTCTTAGAAAACGGATTTACCATAATTTTCACATTATTCGCGAGATTTTAAATTTTTAGTCTTGCTGCAGGTTTGCCTTGTTATATTACACCATTTTAGTAAAACACATATTTTCTTTCTTCGTTTGTTAGGGTTCCGTTCCCCAAAAAGAAAAAAGGAACTCTTATAGGGTCACTTCGTTGTCTGTCTGCCCATGTGTCAAGACAATTTTCTCTGGAACGCCTGCAGGTATTAAGTTGAAATTAATATTATATACTTAGGTCTGCAATCTCATGGAGCTGTCAAAATCAAAAGATATGACAGTTTATGTCACATTTTTGACGAATTGCAAGGGAATGAAAACCTACCGGGTACTGCCCATTATCATAGAATCATGAAATTTGTCAAGAATAACTGTCTTACAGCACAAATAAAGGGAAAAACCGTAAACCGTAAACAAGTTCCTTCATAAAAAAACAACAGTTACTTCCCGTTGACCTAGAATTATGAAATTTGGCAATAAGTGTTGTTTTGTAACTAACTAAAACTAACTAAATTTGTAACTGTTCTGGATGGGATGGCATCTCTCCTAAATTATTAAAACTCACCAGACACAAACTGGTACCGCCCTTGACACACATTTGTAATCTCACACTATCCACCGGCATTTTCCCTAAGACCCTTAAAAAAGCCATCGTCCACCCGATCTATAAAACAGGTGACAGAGACAGTGTTTTAACAATTATCGCCCAATTTCTGTGCTTCCAGCAATTTCCAAAATTCTGGAAAGAATTATCCACAAGAATCTTCTCAATTACCTAGACAAATATAAAATTATTGCGCCGAACCAGTACGGCTTCAGAAAGGGTGTATCCACGGAAGATGCCATATCATCACTACTGGTCAACAAAATCGACAACAAATACAAATGCATAGGTATCTTCTTGGACTTGTCCAAGGCCTTCGATACTGTCTCTGTCCCTATTTTACTCGGCAAGCTGGAACGGATTGGAATACGTGGCATAGCTTTCAAATTACTTCAGAACTTTCTTTCAGAACGAACCCAGTGTGTTAAGATTGGCGAGTACGTCAGTGGTGAACAATTACTTGATTTTGGCGTGCCCCAAGGAAGTCTTCTCAGTCCCCTCCTCTTTATGTATTTATGTTAATGATCTCTGTCTACTCAACCTCCCCTCTACTCACATTATAGCTTACGCCGATGATACTATTTTACTGTCCAGTGGACCCGACTGGGAAACAGCTAGGGAGGCCGCCGAAAAGGCCTTGAGACGGGTTATGTTCTGGCTGGGTGGTAATGGCTTGACTCTGAATGTCGGCAAAACCAGCTTTATCACCTTTGGTTCCAGGCAATCCACCCTTCCATCAACACTAGAAATTAAAGCCCATGTTTGTGACGACCGTGTCCGTAACAATCTCTGCCCATGTCAGACTGTGACAAGAGCTTCGTCCTTAAAGTACCTTGGCCTTTACTTAGATTCCTGTCTCAGCTGGAAAACCCATATCGATTCGCTGTCTGTACGAACCAGAAAGCTTCTTTACCTTTTTAAAAAACTAAGAACCTCTGCCCACAAAGTAATCCTGAAAATGGTATACACCGCCCTGTGTGAATCAGTACTAAGTTACTGTATCGTTGCATGGGGTGGTGCAGCAAAAACAATTATCTTGAAAGCGGAAAGAGCCCAACGAGCGGTAATAAAGGTACTCCTAAGCAAACCGTTTAGATATCCCACTCATAAAGTTTATTCCGAATTTAAGGTGCTAACGGTTCGGCAGATGTATGTATTTCGTGCAACAATGCGAACTCAACTCATAAAATTACTGTTCCCAATGGAGAAAACCGCCCTACGATCAGAAGAAGACCCAAACCGGTTTGTCCAAGAGTCTGTACTAATACTACCTTCGCACGTCGTCATAACCGCTACTTAAGTGCATTACTTTACAATAAATTAAATAAGTTTAAATGTAAGTTCAAGTTAAAAGAGTATCTCCTCACCCTAAACTATGATGAGACGGAAGAATTACTTACACCATAAGGCAAGCAGACACTCACATACACTCACAACACATACATACATTACACATACAACTCACATACACACCCGACACAAATAAGACATTCCCTTTCCCCCCTTTCCAAAGTCCCGAATTGTACTATGCTGAATTAATTATTGTTTTTATTGATATTTTATTGATTTATTTTTATATAATATACTCTGCTTTGTTAAATTTTCTATTTTATCGCTATGTAATGGACGGATATGACCCCTGTAACACAGGAATTTCCTAGCATGGGGGTCATTGATCGTGTATACTGTACCTCACCAATTGCATCCTAATTTAAGTGTCACCTATAATTCTGTACTTTTTGTCAAATAAATTATTACTTATTACTATTACTAACTAAATAAAAAAAAGTTTAATAACTTATTTGACCCGCGACTTATTTCGATAGTTTAGTTAGTTTATCTTTGCGTTACAGCAATGTTTAGTGCTTTCATTGTTTATGAATTTCAATAATGTAACCTAATTATATTAGTGAATGTAGCTGTTTGTACGGAACCCTTGGTGCGCGAGTCCGACTCGCACTTGGCCGGTTTAGCTACACCATACTTCTATTACCACAGCTCTAGTTTTAGAAAAAGACCAACCTAATAAAAATGTTTGAGATCGAGACAATATTTTACACACTTCAAGAACATACTTGTAATTTTTAATAGTTAAACATAACATTAAAGTTAAAACCTAACTACATCCACACCCAAAGAACAGTTTCCATCGACGGTTCTATAGTTCAAATGAAACCCATTTTAATAGAATAAAAAGTGTATTGCTTTCCTTTTGAATGTAATTTCAAGCTTGGGGGAGCATGCCAGCATTTTTAAACGGTAGGATAGCGATCCTCGAGAATACGTACATATATTAAAATCAACTTGAGTTTTGCTCTCATTCGTCTCATAATTTTATTTGCTGGTAGCAAAAATGCGCTTGCCCGGAATTCTTATTTCATAAACATAATATTCTGCTTTTGTTTACATTTGGTGCTGAAGTTACTGCAAGGATTTTTATTTGGTTTCTTGTCATGGATTCCCTGTTTTGTGAAAATAAGTTATTTACACTATTAAGTACATTCATAAAACATCCGTTGTTTCCGTAAAACCAATTTGATCATCATCTGCCTAGCCTTTTCCCAACTATGTTGGGGTTGGCTTCCAGTCTAATCGGATTTAGCTGAGTACCAGTGTTTTACATGGAGCGACTGCCTATCTGACCTCCACAACCCAGTAACTGGGTAACACGGTACCCCTTTGGCTAGACTGGTGTCAGATCTCAAGCTTCTGAATACTCGTAACGACTGTCAAAGATCATCAAATGACAGCCGGGACCAACGGCTTAACGTGCTTTCCGAGGCACGGAGGAAACTCGGTATGTTGAAATGGTAACCCATCCACGGACCGACCTCGTCAAGCGTTGCTTAACCTTGAAGATCGACCCATGCGGCTGTTATTATTTAGCCACGAGCTCTTCCAAAAATAAAACAATTTGATAAATATATAATTTCACCGGATTATTGCGAACATGGTAGGTTTATATAAATCACGTGTGATTGTAAACTCTTTTTTCTCGATAAGACACAGTTATATTTCAAAATTTGAATTTATTGTAGTTGAAAAGATCTGTTTACAATATACCGAAATTTTATAATCTCGCTAGATTGATTACAAAGTTATGGTGTTTGCAATAATACCATTAGTCCCCATTATTTAATAGAGTTACCGTGAGTTGAATACAAACAGCTTTGCCATATGTATTTCGTACATCAGGCATGTAAGACATTTTGTTATGAGTGAATTCTTTTGCAAGAAAAAAGACATACATTCGGAGCTACAAGAGAGTTCATTTACAAAGCGCATATTTATAAAATGGCGTGAAATCTACTTATTTTGAAACAGAAGGCGTATAAAGGCGTATAAACGTATAATATAATGAACTTTGATGAACCTTAAACATTCTTATGGTTCATTATAGTTACTATTTGATCAATATTAATTCAATGGGTTCGATAAATTTGTGTTTCTTATATTAATAATTCTAACATAATTAGTTTTAGTTAATGAATAATTCAAATCAAATGAAAATGAAACGCCACCGGCATGGTGCGGGGGTGTGGTGGTACTCTTCTTCAAGAAGGACGACAGTGCCCGGTTGAAGAACTATAGGCCCATCTCACTTCTTAGCCATGTCTACAAGTTGTTTTCAAGAGTCATCACGAATCGTCTCGCGCGCAGGTTAGACGATTTCCAGCCCCCCGAACAAGCCGGATTCCGAAAAGGCTTTAGCATCGTAGACCACATACATACGCTGCGGCAGGTTATACAGAAGACCGAAGAGTATAACCTGCCTCTCTGTTTAGCGTTTGTGGACTACGAGAAAGCCCTCGATTCGATAGAGACTTGGGCTGTACTGCAGTCTCTCCAACGGTGCCAGATCGACTACCGGTACATTGAGGTGTTGAAGTTTTTGTACAAAAACGCCACCATGTCAGTCCGTCTTCAGGATCAGACCTCGAAACCAATCCTTCTCCAGCGCGGCGTGAGACAGGGAGACGTCATTTCTCCGAAACTGTTCACTGCTGCGCTGGAGGATGTCTTCGAGGTTCTGGACTGGAGGGGGCTGGGCATCAACGTTAATGGCGAGTACATTACTCACCTTCGGTTTGCCGACGACATAGTGGTCATGGCTGAGACCATGGAGAGCCTCAGTAAAATGCTCGATGACCTCAGTAGAGCTTCCGAAAGAGTGGGTCTTAAAATGAACATGGACAAAACCAAGATCATGGTGAATGCCCATGTAACACACACTCCTATCAAGTTCGGAGACTCTACTCTCGAAGTTGTAGACGATTATGTCTACCTGGGACAAACGGTCCAGTTGGGTAGGTCCAATTTCGAGAAAGAGGTCAACCGTCGAATCCGACTCGGCTGGGCGGCGTTCGGGAAGTTGCGTGGTATCTTCTCGTCCAATTTACCGCAGTGTCTCAAGACAAAAGTCTATGACCAGTGTGTGTTGCCAGTGATCACCTATGGGACCGAGACGTGGTGGCTCACAATGGACCTTATCAGAAAGCTCAAAGTCACCCAAAGGGCAATGGAGAGGGCTATGCTCGGAATTTCCTTGCGTGATCACGTCAGAAATGATGATATCCGCAGGAGAACCAAAGTTACCGACATAGCCCGAAGAATTGCCAAACTTAAGTGGCAGTGGGCAGGGCACATTGCTCGCAGAACGGATGGCCGATGGGGCCGAAAAGTTCTGGAATGGCGACCGCGAACCGGAAGACGATACGTTGGAAGGCCTCCCACTAGGTGGACTGATGACCTGGTTAAGGTTGCGGGAAGGCGCTGGATGCGAGACGCACGGGATCGGTCAATGTGGCGACGCCTGGGGGAGGCCTATGTCCAGCAGTGGACGTCTTTCGGCTGAAATGATGATGATGATGATGATGATGATGAAAATGAAATGAATCAAAGCCTTCGGCGTGCAGTAATATTGAATTCCTTCAAATAATTTCCAATCTATTCAAAGGTATTTATTTCAACTAGGCCATTAAGCGGCACTCTTGAACGTGAACAATTAAAATTTACAAGTAATAAAAATTGATTCTACCGTGTATTCGGCAAAGTAGCTTGTTATGGAGAAGAACGCACAAGAAACACCATACTTCTGTTTTTTTTTAAAAATAAGTTTTTTACAATATTTACATAGGTAAATATATTAATAAATTCATATACGTGTGGACGATGCATCCGGCACTACTATACTACATATAGATATAAAGTATTACAAGCACTAACAGGTAAATTTATTCACTTGATATCAAATCAAATCTAATCAAATCATTTTTATTTCAACAAACATGAGTACATACATACATAACAAATTGTCAGCATGGAGAGATGTAAGGATACTAAATTATAGAACGTCATGTTTACCTTGGAAAATGGCATGCAAATATTAATAAAGAATACAAATCAAAATACTTAATATAATGTCAAATTTAGTAATAATAAAAAATAAAAAAAAATGTCGTGTAAATGTCACTAAAATAATACATGTCAAAATTATGCTTCTAGAATGTCAGAGTAAAATAATAAAAAATAACGATATTACAGCGTTATAACATATATTAACGATAAATAGGAACATTGTTCTCACATACCTAATTCAACAAGAACGGAACAGTGTACCAGTCATTTTATTTAAGCAAATAGAAAAGAAAATAAATACAAATAAAGCGTTACTATAATTATGAATATTTGATTAACCAGTTTAATTTTGTCTACACTAAAGATAGGACCAGCATGTTGCCAAGCATTCTTATCTTGAATATTATCATCTAATTTGTAATATGCTTGTTTAAAAGTGTGCTTTTAACTATTGTTTTAAATTTTCTTCGATTTAGTTTTAATATCTCACAAGGTATTTTGTTATAGAATTTAACACAGTACCCCATGAAATATGCGTGTACTTTATCTAATCTATAAGATGGTTGATCTAACTTATCTTTATTTATAGTATTACAATTGTGTCTATCGCCATCTTTACTAAAGAGATTTATATTTTTCCTCACATACATAATATTTTCATAAATAAATTGGCAAGAAACTGTCATAATACTAATCTTTTTAAATAGCTCCCTATGAGATTCTCAGTGACTTAACTTATATATGGCTCTGACAGCTGTCTTTTGCAATATAAATATTGAATCAATGTCAGCCACCCGACCCCACAGTAACATAATGCTGTGAAAGTTACTAAAATAGACCAAACACGCTGTTTCTACATCCGTTAACTATCTTATCTTTCTAACAGCATAAGTGGTTGAGCTCTGATAACGCAAATAACGCAATAGATTGATTCTGAGTTTAGTTTATTACACACAAAATTATATTTTATAATAGCCCAAGTCATTGAAACAAATCGATAGGTACTTTATCATCATCATTAGTATTTCAGCCGAAAGACGTCCACTGTTGAACATAGGCCTCCCCTAAATGTCGCCACATTGACTGGTTTTGTGAATCCTCTGGGGAGCACGCCCCGTTATCAGTGCACCAGAACACATTGCACGCCGTGATCACCACAGGGACCAAACCAGTACATGGATGCCAGACGACACCGTGTATGGTACCCTTTAAGTAGTTCCCTAAGAGATTCTCGGTGATTTATCTTATATATGGCTCTGACAGCTCTCTTTTGCAATTAAAATATGGACTCAATGGCAGCCGCCCGGCTCCATGGCAAAATACCATATGACATAATGCTGTAAATATAACTAAAATAGACCAAACACGCGGTTTCTATATCCGTAAACTGTCTTATTTTTCTAACAGCATAAGCGGCTGAGCTTAGCCGACCCGCAAGTAATGTTAAGTGAGGGCCCCATTGTAATTTTTTGTCTAGAGGGACACTTAGGCAAACTATTTGATTTATAAAGTCCAGCTTTTCTATATCCAATATGATGTCGCATTCGCTATTTCTAACATTCGGCAATGTAAATCTAATACATTTGGATATTTTTTTCATTTAGCACCACATTGTTTGCCGAAAACGATTCTTGGACCTGATGAATAAACTATTCACATCATCAAGATTTTGTGACCGCCGATCTATTTTTAAATATCAAAGATATGTTTTTTTTTTTTTTTTTTTTTTTTTTTTTAAACTTTGCCCCACACTAGGAATTTCATCCTGTATCGTGGGTGCGTTTACAAACATATAAACTCACATACACAAACACCCAGAGCCGGAACAACTATCTGTAGGTCATACAAATATTTGTACCGTGCGGGAATCGAACCCGCGACACGCAGCGCAGCAGTCAATCGCTCAACCACTGCGCCAACCGTGCGCCCAAATGTTAAGTTAATGTTAAGTGTTATCGACATATAAACCCATCTTCGGTTGATTTTGTAATAATTTGGGCAAATTGTTAATGTAAACTATAAAAAATCTTTTTGCAAAAAAATACTACCGACTTCCAAATACAAAACTACAAAGTGAAAAATAACTTAATTTTTTGAAGTCGGGTTCTTTCGTAGGTACCATTTTTTTGCGTTATGGACACCGACTTCAAAAAATTAAGTTATTTTTCACTTTGTAGTTTTGAATTTGGAAGTCGGTAGTATTTTTTTGCAAAAAGTTTTTTTATTTTTCACTTTTTAGTTGTACGTACCTAATAGGCAAGTTAGTAAGGGAACTATTTCGCCAGAATAGATTTCATGAAACTTGAACATAACCGGTGAAATGAGAGATCTGCTTACCACTTAAGAGCGAACTGGCGTGATGTTATGTTATGAAATGTTATAAACAACAAACAGACACGCGATTGCAGCAATCCCGAGAGATTTGCCGTTATTTATTGAAGAGTTCTGTTGTATATCTCCGAAGTTCTTAATCAGATCTTCACCAAATTAAAATGGGACTAATTTCGGAACATACTTTTTCAAACAAAAAAGAATTTTCAAAATCGGTCCACAATTGACGGAGTAATCGGTGAACATAAACAAAAAAAAAATAATAACAAAAAAAAACAAACATGAAGTCGAACATAGAACCTCCTCCTTTTTGGGAAGTCGGTTAAAAATGAGGATTGGAACCAATATCGATACTTAATGAAAGAAAAGGGAGTCAATGATGACGTGACGGGGGACAGGACGGTATGGAAGAAGAAAACGTGTTGCGCCGACCCCAAGTAACATGGGACAAGAACAGGAAGATGATGATTCTTTGATATGCATTCAATAAAGTGTTGTTATTTAGATATTACATACAGACACTTCAATTTTATTTATTTGTATATAAATATTAGAGGAGCTCGTGGCTAAATAACAACAGCTGCACTGGTCGATCATCAAGGTTAAGCAACGCTTGACAAGGTCGGTCCGTGGATGGGTGACAATTTCAACATACCGAGTTTCTTCCGTGCTTCGAAAAGCACTTTAAGCCGCTGGTCCCGGCAGTCATTTGAAGATCTTTGATAGTCGTTACGGGTAGTCAGAAGCTTGAGATCTGACACCAGTCTAGCCAAGGGGTACCGTTTTACTCAGTTACTGGGTTGTGGAGGTCAGATAGGCAGTCGCTCCATGTAAAACACTGGTACTCAGCTAAGTCCGGTAAGACTGGAAGCCGACCCCAATATAGTTGGGAAAAGGCTAGACAGATTGATGGTATATATATATATATATATTAGAAGATGTATACACTCTTTTTGTAAGCGGAAGTAATATTATAAAATAAAAATACTTTTTAATCAAGTTCCAATAGCCCGGTTGCTGTAATCTCCCAACAATGTATTTAATATTTGCACAGAAGAATGTCTGACGTAGTTGGAGGCAGCTTTAGTTTTTGTTTCCAACCTCCTTCTACTCTTTAGTTACGCAACTTGCATTATTAGTTTTCAACTTCACAAGTTTAGCATTTTCGGGTGGGTTTGGCTCGCTCAAATTAAATGTATAGTTCAATATTGGTGCTTTTTATTTAAACTTTAGTTAGGAGCTAATCTAAAGTTTTAATCACGGTTCTGATGTAAGCAATCCTTTCTTGTTCATTGGTTCCGATGTTAAATACTTTTCAATTAATTTAAACTTGTTATGTCTAGTCTGGTGTTGCTTTTTATTAGATTTTTTTGTTTTATTGTTATAGAGTTACCTATCTATCGCAAAGATACTACGCATTTTTGGAATTATATTGTAGTCAATATAATAATATGTTTTAAAAAAGACGTACGGTAGGTACAGTTCAGGGTCAAAAGTGCAGTCACACTCTACCAAAACAGCAGCGGCACTTTTTTTTAGGCAGATGTATATCACTTTTCAAAATCAAAATATATTTTTTTATTTCACTAAGGCCTACATGGGCACTTATAAAACGGCGACAAAAGGTGCACGGTTCGGGTTGGTCGTTTCCTATGGAGAAGAACCGGCAAGAAACTCCATGGTTACTCTTTTAAAAATGGTTGGCTTTTACAATATTTCCATGTTACAGCATTAGTACTTAGATATGGGGAACAACGGAGGCCCTACAATAAGTCGGAAGAAACTAAAAAAAAAGGATTATATATTATATAAAAAAAAATACAAATAATAACTAGCATCTAGAAGGCCTATAATACTCACACATTCACAAAACAATCCGGACAAGAATCTATACAAAGGTAAAAAAAGAAGTATAACGGACTAAATTTAACATGTATCACAAATGTTGTTATCAGTGCTTGAAAGCCATTGTGAAAAGTCTTTGAAAGAAGGAAAGAAAAAATGAGATTGAGAACAGTTAGAGACATCCACATATGTGTGCCGTTTACGAGTTACCAGGGAAGCTGCAGAAAGAGCTAAAGCCAAAATTTTTATCTTCAATACGTTGAAGATAAAAATTATCTTCCTTGATTTTATAATATGCTTTTTTAGTAAGGACACGTTTGATGTAGTTTTTGAACTTTCCATCGGTCAGTTCTATAATTGACTTTGGCAACTTGTTATAAAAGCGTATACTGTTTATAAGAAAAGACTTGCTAGTTTTCGTTAATATGAATTTGGGTATTACAATTTCGTGCTTACTGCGTGTATTTAAATTATGGAAGTCGCTTCTAGTTTTGAAAAGCCCTCGATTTTACGGATATACAAAATACATTCCAAAATATAAAGTGAAGGTAGAGTCAGTATATCGATCTCTTTAAATTTTTCTCTGAGGGATTCGCGAGATCGACCATTTTATAGATCGCGCGGATTGCCCTCTTTTGTAAGATGAAAATTGAGTCAACGTCTGCTGCTGATCCCCACAGCAGAATGCCATAAGACATAATACTGTGGAAATAAGCATAATATAGTAATACTAGGTTAGTAAACCTAGCTGTAGCTACATCGGTTAGCTGCGTTATTTTCCTTACTGCATATGCAGCCGAACTTAACCTACCCGAAAGAGTTCTAATGTGCGCGCCCCACTGCAATTTTGAATCGATAGTAATCCCTAAGAATACAATTTCCGTTATAACTTCAAGATTTTTGCCGTCAAGATTTAAGTTTAGGTCACGTAGTGGTACATTTGGTAAAGAGAACTTTAGACATTTTGTTTTATTCGCATTCAGTAAAAGAATGTAGTTTTTTTTTTTATTTTGATTTTCACGGTTAGTAGGTATGATCTATACTTTAATTTCTAGACAATATATTAAATCAGTTGTGGATGATTAAAATTCTTCTACAAAAACTAGCCATTTGAATTTTGGGAGAGTAATGGTGCTTCCACACCGCTGTTTAAAAATGTTTATTAATGTTTGTAAACATTTTCTAAACAAACATTTGCCGAAAATTTGTTAGTAAGTGTAAATGTATTAGTGTTAAAAAAAATTGTAAACATTTTTAAACGGCGGTGTGGGATCAGCATTAGATTGCATTATTTACCCTTGTCTGTACATCTTTATTAAAGGTTTCTTATAAGTACCTTATTTATGAGATGTTAAGAATTTTAAGAACTTATAAATTTTCTTAAATAATGTAGATATTTAAAATTCCAACGCTTTTGAATGAAGTTTGTGTACTTACTGAAAAATGGTTGCTTTTTACATTTCAAAAATTAAGTTTTTCCACAACTTGTTCTTTTTGAGCAGTATATTAGCATATGGTTTATTCTAAATTGCTTTAATGTCAGAATACATAAAGAACCATCAGCTAACGATGACAACTTGCGCTGAAATATTTCCCTTAATAAATTGGCGGTAAGCCGTCTAAAATAGAGCGGTGCCGGATGCCAGCAATATAACTATCTATCGAAACTGCACTTGAGGCCTTGTGCCTCATACAAGGAGGTGCCCCGACGCAATTAACTTGATTTATTCCCGGCGTTTACTTATTCAGTGCTACGGTTAGTACGCCCAGGGAACACGCAACTACATTTAAAAAATACTTGTTCTAACTTTCACAATATACCACGCGAATTTCAACCTTATGCTCCAACGTTTTGAGGTGTTAAAGCAGTTTTGAAGAGAAATATTTAAGACGCAAAGTTTTATGTAAACTGTCTCGCGTTCAGAACATCTTTTGCATGTAACAGTATTTTTTTAGTCGCCTTTGATTTAGATTTAGTAGGTAGCATTATTACTGTACGTCAGTATGAATACTTTAGCAGTTTGTTGTCTTAGTTCTGGATTGAGCAATTGTAAAATGCACCTTGAATTTGCACTGGGATTTTTGATATATTCACTTTTAAACGCGTGAATCATTTAACGTAACTAACGTAATAACATATTCTGCACGCAACACTGACTTTCCACAAAGCTGTTCTATAAAAAAGTGAAAAAGCAGAACAAAAGAACAAGCAATAAGCACGAAGAAATAAGCAGATTACAGTAACGAGATAATAAGAGAGCCTTAACAACTCAGCGAAGTAAACTTGACTACCGTGCTGCAGCTATTATGAACTAATTCTCTAGAAAGAAAGCCTTTGGCGGATCTAGGGGTGGGGTCTGGTGGGCCATTAAAAAGGTGTGAGAGTGCGCTACGCCTCGAGTGAATTTGTCAGACGACGTCGTGAAATTAACACTAGGCGAACATAAGTCACCGGGAGACAGTGCTGCGCCTTGCCCCCAGGCGGTTTATCGATATCTAGTAAACTCGGATATAGTAAATTTTATCCACCAAATTTGCTGCAAAAGTGGCTGCAGCGAAATGATTTGCAGTGTCATAACTGCGTTTGTGTTCGCTTTTATTGGATTAACGCTCGAGTAATGAGTAAACTTGTTAGTGAATTCAGTGAACAAGATTCTGTTGCTATTGTGGACGCTTTGGTGCTAGAATTTAGGTCAGATAGATTTGTGATTACGGTCTCCAATATTTTTAATTAGATTATTTTAACATCACATTCGGGAACTGGCTGAATGAATTGTGAATTTTGTCCTTATTTGGTCCATAAATGTGCGTAGAATGATTCGCTACTGCCTAAGTTTAAGTTCCAGTAGAGGAGATACAACATTTATTATAGCTTAAAGCCACAAAGTATTGGTAAGACCCGCTTGCGCCACCGGCTGTGTTATCATACCAACTCAGAGATAGCAGTTAACACGGGACTATTATGTAAGATATATTTTTGTTTAACCTTGTGTTAACTCTGAGTTTAGCTTTTGGTGCAAGTAGGCTTCAGAGAAGAAAAAGCAAAGACATAATAATATCTTTTTACCTCTTATACGGTTAACTTACAATAATAACTAAATATTCGACACATGCTAAAAACCCTCGATATTTAGAACACCATTTCACGCATTCAGCACGTCCCTAAAGACGTTTGGGATGTAGCAATAATTGCTGCGACGTTCACTACCTAGATGTTATTAAGCTGAACATTACAACAGCTATGCAGCTCACTCCGATGCAGTACCCCACTTTCTATGGTAGCCTGGTACCCGGAGAAACGAAAACGTATTATGAGATGGAATTATTAAGCTACTTCGTTTGAGGCGGACCCGGATTTAGTACGCTTGGGATTTCGTTGGCTCTTTTATTTTTCTTTAGTTACATTCAAAGAAATAAATATAATTGTTTCTTCTGGGCATGGAGATGCAAGAAATGGTCTAGAATTTTGATGCTAAGAACAAAAGTTCAGAAGGCAGATAGGACGTTAAGAATGTCAATATATTTTTTTACTTGGATAAACTTCTAAAAAAGTTTACATTAAAAAGTCATTCAAAAGGTGTTATATGGGATATTAAGCGAACGAACCACAATGTCTGACAATGTATGGTGGTGGTCCACCATAAATTGGACATTGTGACAGACATTGTGTAGGTCTAAAAAGTTTATCATAATTTAAATAAAGAATAATGAAACCCAAGTAATTGATAAGAATCTTTTATTCACCAAGTTTACTGAAAGATAAGACACTGTCAAAAGAAGCCTAAACTAAATTGCATGCTCTTATAACCAAGTCTTATTTTGCACAAGTATTCTAACGAAATTGAATGCTTGGGCAGCAATTTTCACTTAAAAATATGGAATTAGGGTACGAAAGTTTATATGGTAGTTTGTCATTAAGCTTGTACGATAAAATGACTAAAAACTCAAAGAAAACAGTGCAAACACCTACTTCCAGTATACAGTATTAACATTATAATTAAATTAGTTCTTCGTAGTACGCGTTGAAAGAAGAAAGTAAAAATAAAACACAAACCTAATCACTAGGAAGTTCAATAGGTGCTCTTGTTTTCCATCGTGAGCCATCACAACAGTGGAATGGAGTAGTTTTTATAAATTTAAATCTTATAAAGGAAGTTGTCGACGGGGTGCTTTTATTCATGTTTAAACTTGAACTGCAGCTATAGTCTGAAATTATTTTAACTGTAAGGAGATGGAAAGACTCGCCAATTCAGTGCCTCTTCCTTTCTTGAAAATTATCGACAAGCTTACAAAAAGCTGAAAACCAAATCGAAAATTGGTTTCTTAGAAAATAAAATTGACTTTCGTTCAATAAGATTAAAAAAGTGTCTTAGAGTATTTTGTTGCGGGAGTTAAGCTAGAGAATTAAAATCAAGTATGTCTTGTAAAAAACAACGGTAGTATTTTTAAAAAAATAGTAATTGAAGATGTCAGCTCCACGGATGTCGTATTCAAAGATCTGTAAAAACTTGGTTCATTTGGTCGAATGCATTGAGAATTTTAATACTTTCCTTTATCTTCAACTGTACTTGTTAGGACCTTATCGGGTGCTACTAAGTTCTTTGTTTTATTACCATTTCAATTCCTTGCGTTACTTACACATTCCAATAATTATTTTCACGAGTGTGATTGAATTTTAATTGATTTGGGATTTTGAATACTTGCTTTTTAATAGTGTTTTAAGAATCATCTTATGGTCTACTAACACATAATTATAAACGACTTATTTAATACTACGCTAAAGACTAGAAATATTTCGTTACTTGAATAAAAAGACATGTAACAGACAACAGATATTTAAGTACTACTAATACTATTGTTAAAGGTTAAGCATAAGCATGTTCTTATATTGTATGTCGTTTTGTGACAAATAAACACTTTTTCTTTCTTTCTTATATGGATTTAATAAAATATGCAAACACTGTTAAAAATTTTCAAAATTTATAACAAGTAAAATTTCAAAATTTACCCCCGACACATTTATCTTGCGAAAACATCCCGATTCCAACAGTAAAACACAATCACCTTTCAAACAAAAAACTAAATCAAAATCCAGACACACAGATACACAGATTCACAGATACACAGACACACTTATACACAGCAACACACGTCAAACTTATAACACCCCTCTTTTCCGTCGGGGGTTAAAAAGCGCAAGCTCACAGCTGTAACTTCATTTTATTTTTCATAGACATACAAAATAATAGTAACAATCTAGCAGATTAGTTATTACATTCAAATCCGGCACATCATCCAGCTACTACTTAAAAATAACCCTGCATGCCTATTGTAAATAAACACATGTTTTTACAAATAAATAATTTTTATTTTTAGTCTACAAACCAAAATTAAAAATAAACGAGATTCAAATGGAAATCTAATAATCTTGATTTTAACACAATAAAAACTTCTGAATTCTGCAGAGATTGGATAATGAAATTAAAATATAGCCTATGCAAAGCACCATCTATTGTTAAACACCTGCGATTCTTACAGGCCTTTGTAGTTTTCTGTTGTTGAAAATCTCGACAGCCAGTAAACTATGCAATGTCTGCTTCATAAGTATACAACGTCATCTGTATCATTTGAACTATATGATTCAATCTTTAGATGGCGCTACGCTTTCGTAGCGTGCTACGAAGCGACGGTCGCGGCGTAGCACTGTAGTAGCACAGCTTCCATTGAATAAAAATATTACTCTTAATAATAAGGTATAACTGTTTATTTGATTAAGGGAGCCTGAAACGATTTCGAATATGAGTGCATGAGACCAAAAACATCATCATCGTCATCTATTGTAAATGAACTGCTTTTCCTGCGACTTCTTGAAGTTCATATATTGAGCAAATAAGTTTCGGTAGTCAACAACAATCTCCTTGGTACACATATAACGCTAACTAAGAATTCTGCACTTTTCGGTGAAACCTGTTTAGAACAACAGAAATCTTTTAGTGTAGATGGCGCTACGCTTTGACGCGCTACGAAGCTACGCGGTCGTAGCGTAGCACTGACTTGGCAATGTCCGTCTGGATTTAATTCGAGAGTTTTCCTATAGATGGCTGCAGTAGATGGTCACTTGTTAGTTTCAAGTTATTTCCTACAGAGGGAACTGTTTTAGGGTTCATGCTGAAAATATTTTGTTTCAGCAGTCTCATTGCATATGGTTTGTGACTTTTCCAATAGATGGTGCTATATAATTTTTCATCTTTAAACAAAGCCTACTAGGTGTTTCTACTATGTTTTTTTTATTAATATTTAAAAAAATACTGCGACTATAAATTTATTTTGCTCGAGATTTTGATTGTTCTAAAAAGAAAACGTTATATCACTCCAATCCAGAGTGAGTTCATTAAATCACTCTAATCGATTAAATCTGGGCACCATGAACCTAATTTAACAGGTTTTTTTGTAGGAATTTATTTATTTATACCTTACCTTCCAGCAGTGGACGTCTTTCGATTGCAATGATGATGATGATGCAATCTAATCTATACTGGAGTATGTAAGGATTGTAGCAGGTGGTATTCTGTAGTTTCTACTTACCCTCATGGGAAAAAGGTTTGAGTTTATGTATGTATTGCATACATAAACTCAAACCTTTTTCATTGTAAAAAAGCACAAAACGTTATGTCAATAAGTATAATTTTGTTATAAAATAAAAATACACCGAAAACATGTAAAGGATTACAAATAGGTAAAACAACAATCCCTCTTGTAGCGGATAACGCTACAGTAAGTAGGTATGTTATAGAACTCTTAGACTACCTACTTCAAGACTGAATTGCTGAAACTATTACAAGATCTATTACACTATGCTATATTATAGCAAACCATATTCTATGATGTTTAAAATGCATATTAGTACAATTACAAGGTTTATAATACGTATCCTGACACGCATAGAAAGTAAGGGCATAATGGGTAACTTGGGTAAACTTTGCTTGTAATAATACTTTGACATTGTTGTTATTATTTCTGTTGTTTTCATCTTACTTTACGGTGGTATAGTTTAAAGAAATTTTCTGATACGACATGTAAAACTTCACGCCTGTCCTTCCTCGGAACAGTGAGGTTGTGTGTGAGTGAGGTTTCGTGAACCCTGTGAAGCTCCCAAGAAGCTTATGTGCTTTTGGACGGAGCTAGACTGGCTATGTTAGCCAGTGCCCTCACGTACAACGGTCCAAATAGGAGTCTAAGTGCGGAAAAAGGAGTCACTACCACTACCTAGCCACATTTCAAATCCATAGTCATTAGTTTTTTCAGTGTAGACTAGGACAAACTGATACGAATAGCTTGATTAGTGGCTGAATTAATAGGGGTTAAAGTATGAAATTGCCGTTTTACTGTAATAGGTACTTCGAATTGACATAGAACCTTCATGGTTTGAGATTTTTGAGTAAAACTTTTTTCATATGATATCTATGAAGTTCTTTTTTTTTAAATGTGCCACATTCGATTATCGACATCCAGTGTTTTTATTAATTCAGCTTAGACAAGAAAGAAGGATACTTCGAAAATTCGAGTGATATTTGAATACGAGTTCCGACGCGGAACTAACGCGGCAGAAACAGCTCGCAATATCAATGTTGCGTTTGGAGAGGAATCTGCTAATGAACGCACCGTGCGATTTTGGTTTAAACGCTTTCGTGATGGAAACTTTGATTTGAAGAACGAACCACGTGAAAGACCGCCCACACAGATGAATAACAATGAATTGAAAGAGATGGTGGAAGCCGATCCGAGCCAAACTACCCAGGAATTAACAGCATAGTTTAACGTTACCTTACCACTTTAAATGTTAAAAAGACTGCAGATCTGTGGGGTCATTCTGTAGAAGTTGCTAAGTCTATTATTGACATTGTCGCACCTAGTTTAGCTATTATCTTTAATAATTGTATCGACTGTGGGGAGTTTCCCGACCTTATGAAAAATAGTAAAATAATACCTTTGTTTAAATCAGGTAGTACATCAGACCCTACAAATTATAGACCTATTTCAGTACTACCTACGTTTAGCAAAATATTTGAGAAATTAATTTTAGAGCAATTGCAAAGATTTTTTAATAAACATAAATTATTACATACCAAACAGTTCGGTTTTACAAGGGGTCGTTCAACTACTGATGCCGGTGTTGAACTTTTAGGACATATTTATAATGCATGGGAAGATAAGTGCGATGCCTTGGGAATCTTTTGTGATTTGTCCAAGGCATTTGATTGTGTTTTTCATGAAACGCTAATCAGGAAACTCCGCCACTACGGGATCCGGAACAGCGCTCTGGATCTTCTTACTTCATATTTGAGTAATAGGATTCAGACCGTTGACGTTAATGGAAAAAGATCTCCTGGATCTATGGTAACAATGGGAGTCCCACAGGGCTCGATTCTTGGTCCTTTCTTGTTTCTTATTTATATTAATGACTTGCCTTACCTCATAAAGGATAACCATGATATAGTGTTGTTTGCGGATGATACTTCACTTTTGTTTAAACTTAAACGTCAGCAGCTGGTTACTGACGATGTAAATAGCGCGATCTCAAAAGTAGTTCACTGGTTCAATGTTAATAATTTACTTCTTAATGAAAAAAAAACCAAATGCATTAAGTTTACCCTACCTCACGTTAGGCAGGTGAAAACCGATGTGTTGATAAAGGGCGAAGAATTGAATCCTGAAAATAGCACAGTATTCTTAGGCTTAACTTTGGATGCTAAGCTTCAGTGGGGCCCACATATAGATAAATTGTCAAAGAAGCTAAGCTCCGCAGCATATGCTGTTAGAAAAATTCGTAATTTAACTGACATAGAGACAGCCCGTTTAGTATACTTTAGCTATTTTCATAGTGTAATGTCGTACGGTATTCTGTTGTGGGGAAATGCCGCCGACATCCAGACTATCTTTGTTTTGCAGAAAAGAGCTGTTCGGTCAATTTATAAATTAAGCCCAAGACACTCTCTCAGAGAGAAATTTAAGGAGATTAATGTAATGACTGTGCCTTCTCAGTATATTTATGAAAATCTTTTATATGCCCATAAAAATATAAAATTGTTTAAAAAATACAGTGATATCCATAACATAAATACTAGGAATAAACACAAATTTGTAGTACCTACAACAAGGCTCAAGAAAATAGGTGGCTCGTTTAGATGTCAATGTGTACGCTTTTATAATAAGCTTCCAAGCCACGTACAACATCTAAGTCTTAATAAATTCAAATCTTTTATTAAACGTAAATTGTGCCAGAAAGCGTTTTATACAACTAAAGATTACCTTGAAGACAAAAAGGCTTGGGATTGAGCTGCTCCAATTAATTTTGTTTTTTTTTATTATATTTTGCACCGTGAATTTTGTTTTTGTTTTTATGGTTTTCTTGCAATGACAAGAATATTTACTTTTTAAAGTATTATATTATTTTATATTAATTATTGTGAGTGTGAAGACTATGTGGATCATTCTTTTTAATTTTAATTTATATTTATCTTAGTTTTAATCATGGTCTGGCAGTTTGAGTAGTTTATGCGGCCTACCCGAATGTCCTTTCTTTGGTAT
This sequence comes from Orthosia cruda, assembly GCA_964057195.1. NCBI lineage: Eukaryota > Metazoa > Arthropoda > Insecta > Lepidoptera > Noctuidae > Orthosia > Orthosia cruda. The sequence goes on from OZ059832.1 coordinate 20,545,787, forward strand.
TGTTCGTCGAATCGTTGAGCTCCTTAAATTCTGAGTTGAGCTGCTCGGTTATTGACAAATGCGTGCACTGACTGGACAGGTCCACTCAATCTGGCTGGTTCTTTCCTCAAAAGACCATTTCAGACATCAGTCTACATGGTCTTCACATGATCTAACCAATATTTTGTCTGGACTTTAAAAGAGACTGTGACCTCTGAGTTTGTTTCGGCCTTTCTTCTCAGAGTAGTCAGATAGGAAACGCCGACCTCATCTAGTTTTAAAAAATATGTTCGACATGTAAAAGTGTTTGTATAAACCAACTTACAGAAATAAAATCATTTATCATTTATCATTTATCATTTACCAACAACATTGACTAATTTGCGTCAAATCAATAAAATAAAAATATGAAAAATGGGTGCCTCATGATTTGACTGATCTGCAGAAAGAAACGCGTGTTAAAACTTGTGTTGCCTTGAATCGATACAGAAATGAAGAAATATTGGATCGAATTGTGCCATGTGATGAAAAGTGGATTCTTTACGATAACCGTAAGCGAAAAATGCAATGGCTGACCCCAGGCCACACGCCGCAACAGTGTCCTAAAGCAAAGCTTACCAATAAAAAGGTAATGGTAACTGTTTGGTGGTCTTAGCATGGTGTTATTCACTATAGCAGTCTCCGATCTGGTCAAGTAATAAGCAGATGTCTACTGGGCCGAACGCCGAACAATGATAGCAAAACTAGCAGTGAAACAGCCCCGACTCATGAATCGATCTTCATCATTATTGCTCCATGATGACGCAAGACCTCATACAGCACGAGAAACCCTTTTAACTCTTCAGGAACTGCAATTAGAAACCATTCGTCACCCTCCGTATTTGCCGGACCTTGCGCCAACGGACTAACATTTTTTTCGTGATTTGGACAATTTTCTACGTGATAAAAAGTTTTCTTCTCAGGAGGCAGTACAAAATGCACACACTTTGTCGAATCTAGATCACCAGAGTTCTATCGCAAATGCATAAATGACCTTCCTATTAGATGGCAGAAATGTATAGATAATAATGGTAATTATTTGGTTAAATAAATATGTTGATTTAAAAAAAATAACTAAAACTAATTTAAATTTTTCAGTACAAATTGGCAACTTCATACTTTAACCCAAACCTACAAAAAACGCCATTTTCAAAAATATAGAATCAACTGAAATATAATATTATTATATCGAATATACGACAATAGTATCGAGCGTGCATTACTTCGCGCAAGTGATTCATGTCTGTAGAGAATAGAAATACTCCTAGCTGAACAGAAACACCTCCTATTTGCACTCCATTTTCCGTACACGTCGTTCACTCAACTCTAAACTTTCTTCCCTCGGATTAAGAGAGCACCCTGGTGCTACAGAAAAGTTTGCAGGTATCTACACACGCTCTCGTTTCGCGTATACGTGCCGAGTTCCGTAAAGTTCTCGCGTCTTGTTACCACCACGCGTTTGGCAGATTGGATTTGTTTCTCCGCATGCTAATATCCTAGGTACGTGTGGACTCGTCCAGATTAGCGCTACAGAAAAAATATGTCCTCTCATTTGTATATTTTAAGAACATAAATACATTTGTTTGAGTCTGCATCTCGTTTCAAAAACAATTGTCTCGTCTCGCCGGGTTTTATGTACATAACTGATATTTTAATAAATGTGCTGTGTTAAGTCTGATAAAACCCGGGACTTGGTGAAGTAGCTTCTATATTTTTTGGTAAAATTGTCGGTGGTTGCGTAAGGCTTTATTTCAATTCGCTGTTCCAACCTAACCACGTGTGAGCAATAAATACAATTCCGAGGAGTTCTGTAGAATTTAATTGTTTCGCATTCAGGGTTGTAATGAGTTATAGTGCTGCGTCATCTTACATAATAATCGATTTTATTATGAGTAAGTAGTACACGTTTATACGTAGGTTCACTTGCCTTACTGTTTAATTGTTTATTTATAGTACCTTTATCTATCTACCTACTTACTATGTCCTTAATTAGTTATACCTATTTATCTTTGAAAGTTTTAAGAAAAATCACATTGCTTAAATGATTTTGCAATATTTTTTCTCCCCTTTATAGGACGGCTCATAAAAAGTGGCCAGTAAACTGGACAGTCACTTCAAGGTTGTTATCTCATAGATTTTTGTTTGTATATTGAACCGTATTAACATTTAGGACCCGCTGGTCTGGTCCGTCTGTCCGTCTGTCAACTGGCCAGCGTTCAAATTCACGTCTTTTATCAAGATGACCTGTGAACTGGCCACCGTGCATCCGCGGAAAAAAAGTCACTTAATGCTGGCCAGTTGACGGGCCAGTGTGCTCTAACTCGGGTCGTAAATTAAAAAATCCTAGAAGTTCAGTTGTCAGCTCGAAACTACTGTTAATTTTAATGTAGGTACATTATTCTCATGTAATGCGTATTTATATCTATTTAGATTACAACAAGAAAAAAAAACATTATAAACTCAAAATAATTGAATCAAATTATCAGTACCTCATTCACCACAATAACCTCTTAGTTCAAGGTGAAGACATCCCCATTTGATCCGTGAAACCACAGAACTATCGCACCCTCGAAACCTCGTATTTTCAATTCCAATAAACGTATACTCATAGGTAAACATATTTTCTCTCGTACACGTTAGTGAATATCTCATTTGCCATCACTTCTGGGCCACTGGTTCGATACCCGATTTGATAAGCTTGTATGCTAACTTGGGGGCTCATATATTTATAACTTTGACAAGTTTAATTGGATTCTTCGTATTTTTGGTTCGGATCTTAAAGTACGATTCGAAGTTTAAAATTATGAGTTCTAAATAAAACCATCTGCGTTACCCGCGAGAAGGAAGTATCATAAGAGGAGCTCGTGTCTAAATAATAATAGACACACGTGTCGATCTTCGAGGTTAAGCAACGCTTGCCGAGGTCGCTCCGTGGATGGGTGACCATCTTTTCATAGCGAAATTCCTCCGTGCCTCGGAAATCATGTTAAGCTGGTTCCAGCTGTCACTTGTAGATTTTTGACAGTCGGCACGAGAAAAAAGGAAATATGACACCTGTCTTGCCTAGGGCTGTTACACAGTTACTGGGTTGTAGAGGACAGCTAGGTAGTCGTTCAAAATACTGGTATTTATCTACATTTGGTTAGACTGGAAGTTGACCCAAATATAATTGGGAAAAGGCTAGGCCTAATGCGTTTATCCACGAGTTAAGTTCAATTTTATCCGACTGCGTCATAAGGCAGAAAAATGTTTTTCTAAAACGGAAATAAACCTCAAATATAATACAGGTAAAATATTTCAGGTGAATGTTTTCTCATGACAATTTCCATTGACGTATTTATCTTCTAAATAATTTGCATTAAAAAAGTGCCTTATTTGCCTTGGGGGATAAGCAATGGAGCATTATGTGTGTTTTTTAGATACTATAGTTTAGCGTGGATCCAGAAAAAGAGATCAAAAATAATGTGAAACTTTTCTATAGGGCTGGTAAACCTATATTCAATATATATTATCACGCTAATTACTATGGGGGGTAAAAAAAATATATTATGTACTGTTTAGCGCAAGATTGTAATTACTCAAGAAAAAATATTGCAAAATATTCCCTAATGGTCTGGCCACTGTATAGGCTATATTTATCATATATTATCAAGCTATTTATTATGGAGAGTTAGCAGTATAGCAATATGTAAATCGCGACATATATTAGAATTGCTATTTTAACCCGTTAACTCCATTGAGGAGTACATAACCTGGTGGTTTAGATAGAAGACTTCCTGTCGTCCGTCGTGATTTTGAATACCAACTTTTTTTATTGTTGGTTCTTTTACTAATCATTTTACTCTTTCTTTTGTACATATTGATACTCAAACAAAAATATCATAGATTTTTGCATATATTTAATATAAAATCAAGTATTTTGCATTTATTTTGAAAGTATCTAACAAATATTATAAATGCGAAAGTTTGAATGCATGGATGCATGTATGTTTGTTACTCATTCACGCCAGAACGGGAGAACAGATCTGGATGAAATTTGGAACAGATATAGATATAGTCTGGAATAGCACATAGGCTACTTATCATCCCGGCGTAATATTCCCCTGGGATAAAAATACATAGCACGCAGGCGAAGCCCCTGGCAGAAGCTAGTTTTCAATAAATATAAATTAAGAATAGTGTGATTAACAAAAGAATGTATTTTATTATAAAAAAGCGCAGGGTTCTTTTTTTAATATTTTTAAATGACTCTAAAACATTATAACAATTAAAATCAAGCACCCCACACTTTTTTACAATAAAACTTTTACTTTTGTTAATCACACTATTCTTAATTTAAATTTATTGAACATTATTTTCTACTTTTCAGTTTGGTTTTCTATACAAGGTTTTTTAGAACTATTCTTTATTTTTTAAGTTTAGTTCAATAGCTAATCCTGATGATTCTGATTAGGATAATGGGACAAACTATTTAAATTATTGCATTGTCATTGCACAGTTAGTGCAAGCTCACAAATAAATCCGACATTTTGAAGGTGGTGAAAATCACGTTCAAAGATTCCGTTACATAGATACATACATACCAAGCTAATAAAAACGTGTTAAAAGCAATATAGTTGTTCGAACTTGTTTTCAAAACAGGTGGTATGTTATCATTTTCACACTGAACATCTTCAATCTCATCACGTATGGTTCTACGTGACTGACGAAGGGATAGTCTCCCTTTAGGGGCAACTTACCCTTTGCGGAAAAGCCACATGGTTAACATGGTACCAAATTATATAAATAATATTTCATCTTTCACCCTAGGGGAAGTACCTGTTTAAGGATTCTTTTGCCTTTTTCTTGGTATTTTTTTCATGGAATTTTTTTCTTGGAATGCCTCGTTGGAATAGTGTTCGTGAGTGATATTGCTGTGCTTGATATCGTGGTTTCAATTCGCGGAACGATTGCTAAGTGTTGGTATATATGGTTTATAGGATTGTTCAGCATCAGCACGGTATATGGATTTATGACCGGTTAATGGCAATAGCAAACCTCTATTACATATTCTTCGTGTCTATGATTCCGTTTTAACCGACTTTCCAAAAAGGAGTAGGTTCTATGTACATCAGTATGTTTAATTTTTTGTTTTTGTTCACCGATTTCTCCGTCAAATGTGAATTGAATTTGATTTTTTTTCGTTTAAAGAATATGTTCTCGAATTGGTCCCATTTAAATTTGGTGAAGATCTGATGAAGAATTTCGGAGATATACAACAGAACTCTTCAATAAATGTCGGAAAACCTCTCGGGATTGCTACAATCGCAATTCTGTTTATTATTTACACCATTTCTTAACATAGCATGACGCCGATACGCTCTAAAAGGGTATGCAGACTGGTACACTCTCATTTCACCGGTTATGTTCAAGTTTTATGTACTTCGGGTAATCTATTCTGGCATAACTTTGGGCAATATAGGTCTTTGACTATTACGTGTAACACAACAAAATAGTGAAAAATTAAGGAGTTGTTCTTGTTTTTGTTTCTTCTTTTTTTGACACCGACTGCCGAAAAAGAAGTTATTTTTTATGACATCTATTCAAAAAGAGCTAGTTTATTCCTCGTAAACAGGGACCAAAATAGCTCATTAATCCCTTAGGAACCAAAATAGATTTGAATTTGGAATGTGGATATTGTTACTAAATGTTCCAATCAGCAAAGAGGTGAATCCCAACCATGCAGGAACAATGTATTGAATATGTGACTGGCTGAAAAACTGCGAGTGCACCAAATAAAAAAAAAAGTTGATGGAAAATAAATCGTAACCTTCGTTCGTAAATGTTTCAAATTCAGATTTTAGAATGATAAAAAATGAGCGCGTCTTCCTCAAGTGAGAGTATTATAATCAAGTTTCTCAAAAACTACATCCTGAGACACGGTTTTCCGAGACTATTTATAATTCCCAAGCTGTAAATAAATCTACAACTGTAACGGATGGTACTAATAAAATTGTTTCCATAATTGTTCAAATATAAACATTAGCGTCTAATTATTTTATTTTATGTCTTATGGGTTTTAATTTTATGTAAATAAATAAACGTAACGTTTTTGTTCATAAGTTGCAGGCGAGCGGTTGAGGGTGATAAAAAGTAGAGTGTCCACCTCGGGAGCAACACCATTTTCAGCTCGTGTGACGTACTTTGAATCCCTCGCTGCACTCAGGATTCTACTTTAGAACCCCTCGCTGCGCTCGGGATTCTACTCTAGAATCTTTCGCTCCGCTCTGGATTAAAAAAAACACTCTCGGCTTTAAAATAGTTGTTTAACATTTTTTTTGGCTATTGACGAACCTCTATTACATAGGACTTAAATATAGCTGGTGGCATGCGGTATTAAAATAGCTGCACCGCTGCCTAACCTTTCGGAGAATACAGGCGAGATGTTATGTTGTTTCTTGGACATAAAAGTGCCTAGGTGCAGCAGACTTGATTTTCTTCGGTTTTGGGGTGCTTAATCGGCACGAGCTGTTGTGAACATCACACTAATATTATAAAGGCGAACGTTTGTGAGTGTGTGTTAGTATGTTTGTTACTTATTCACGCTCAAAAGGCTGGACGGATCTGGATGAAATGGCACAGATATAAATTATAATCAGGAATAGCACATATATGGATACTTTTTATCTCGGGAATATGTTTCTGCGTGTGTGTAATTCTAGATAATTTACGACTTTTATGCGGGACGAAGCCGCTGACAGAATCTAGTGCTGTGATAAAAAGATAAATCAGTTAGTATGTCGGTAACGCAGCTGACTTCTCAGAAGTCATTGGTGCACTGAATGAATCAGTTCGAACGATTTGCGGTTACTACTACCAATAAACACCTGCAGCAGTAAAAGTTTGCTCTGTTAGGATACGATTGAACGTGTTATGCTCAGTGCAGTATGAGTCCCAACCGTGAGTTGAAGAACTATTTAATTGCTATCACGATGTAGTAGAAATTTTAAAGCCAATGAAAAAATTGCCAAAACAAAAAAAATTGCTCGTGCATCAATCAGTGCAGCTAACACAGGCACCATGTCGTGAGTAAAACAGAAAACCTGCAAACAAAGTATGTAAATCTCTAAAGTAAGTTTAATGAACAACACAGAAAGTTTAAAAGTTTAATTTATTAATTTGATTTAAAAACTTACGCGGCACATCTAAATGCCTTTGTTCCACTATTTCTCTCGCGTAACACGTTGTAAATCTGAAAAGGTTGTTTGCAACTGTATAATTGCTTTGGCAAGTCGTAGTCCTTATCACAGGGGAATTAAGCCTAGAATCAGAAGAACGTGCTAAAGGAGCGCTATAAGGGTACGTTTTGACTGCACACTTGAAGCTGTACGACGTGTGAATTGCATAGTGTGTTCGCAGTGTAACGACAAGTGATTCGGGTCAGTAGCTCAAACGAGCCTTCTGTGATACTACAGTTGATTGATAGTTACTAATGACAATTACATTGTGTTGTGCCTTGGGTCTGTTTCGGTGACCAGACCGGTAACTAGACCGTGAGCTTTCGGATGCATTTCGAGACGAAAACTTTTGGTTGACATTTAATTGAAGCACTGTTCATGGGTTTCCAAGATCAAGCGACTTATTGTGGTACTTAGCTTTCGTCTTATGATGAAGTATTGTAAGCATAGATATCATCAGCCTTATAATGTTCCAACTGCTGGCACACAGGCATCCTCTCTAAGTGAGTATGCGGCAACTATTGAATTCTTGAAGTAGATGATTTTGGTTATAAATGAAGTGAATGCTGAGATGACGGCTTCTATATAGAGCTATAATATCTATATGAGAAGTCATGCTTGTGGATCCCAAATATAATTGTCATTCTCCCTGCCTGATATGGACGTAAATGGAAGTTATGTTATTCCTACACTGCGCTATTTTTTTAGGATTCCGTACCCAAATGGTAAAAACGGGACCCTATTACTAAGACTCCAATGTCCGTCTGTCTGTCTATTATCATGAATCTTGATAGCTAGTAGACAGTGCCGCTTTAACAAGAAATTTTAAAAACAGTTAAAATAAATATGTAAGTGGGGCTCCTATACAACAAACGTGTTTTTTTTTGCCGTTTTTGGCGATAATGGTACAGAACCCTTCGTGCGATAGTTCGACTTGCACTTGGCCGGTTTTTCTAATTTTCTACTCGCTTCTCCGGGACTCGCCGAGCTTCCTGGCCTCGGGGTTTTCTGTTGGAAGCCACTGTTGATTCAGGCTTTCAGGAGATGCTGTCGTTGAGAACAGTATGGTTGGTTAGTCCCAATAGTAACATCAATATATTAAAAGGAGTTACAGGAACAAAAATGTTCTAATAGCTTCTGGTGTCCTATATACTAGAAATTCCCAAACACAGACTGCAGTGAACCTAAAACTTAAACTTTTATTCAAACCCATATCCATAAAGGCCGTTACCGATTGAGTCGCACGTACACAATATGCCGCAGCCTTATCGTAGCAATATGCAAGCGACGACTGCACGAGCGTGTAAATTGTTAAAGTTGGAGGGTGGTTGCAATTTTCGCAGCTGTATAAAATATTGTCAAGCGCAATGGCGGACGGTGCGGGGCGATGGATGCAGCCTCTTTGGCTTTTTGGCACGTTTCAGTCGATCGACGTACATATCGATGTTAATAGATTATTGCTTTTGATATGACTTGCACTTGGATTTTAATATTTACGAACAAAGTATTATTCTTCTTTTCTTGTTAATGACCTACTCAAGTTTTCTTCGGCCAGTATGTAGGTCTCTGGTCATTTTCTGCCTAATCATCGCTGTGAATTCGAATCTGCGATTTGCCTATTTTAGTGCTTTATTATATTATAGATGTATCTAATTGTTCAAATGAGAGTTTCGGATTCAATGTTCATTATATCTTAGGGCAAAGAACGTAAGTTCAGTAAGTCTGCGTCTTTTCTAGTGTATTTAGATTAGAACCAAATTACTTAAAATCGTCGTATCATGTATGTACATTGTACAAGCCTAACGTTGCTTAGCGTAAATCTTCTATGTAAATAAGATTATTACGCATCATGTTTAAAACTATAGTTTCTTTAATGTTCGTACAAGATCATAATGGTATTTGCATTCACTGCTCTTTCTGATTTTAAATACCATTCATTCCGTACGCAAAATACACGCTTAGACGTGGTGTTGCGGACACCAGCCCGTCTTAATCTAAATACCATTCCTCAGTTACCTTGAAAACCTTGAATAGGTACTTGACACAATTATAAATATTAAAACGATGCTGCGTTCAAAGTGGCTGCATGTACATTGGTGACACAGACAAATGAGTTTCTGATGAATGAGGTACTACAGTCTAGTGTTAAGACAACATTTCTATAGGACACCGATTGAGAAATGGTCCATACATACCTATATAATTGTACTTTTAACTCATCATTTCACAGAAAAGACGTCCACTGCTGAAGCAGAGGCCCAAGTATCGTCACATTGACCGGGCCTGTTCATCTCGCTTCCAACGGTTTCCTGCAACATTAACCAAGTCATTGATCCACCATCCATCGATAATAGGACGCGTTCCAATGCTGCGTCTTCCCCTATGCGCAACATATCTCCCGAAAAATAGTCAATCAATTTCAAGGAAACTTACTTACAAACAATACTTCTTTCTAAGAAAGCTTTTTGAAATTTTCCATTCACTCATTGAATCCTTTGGTCCAGCTATGACGTAAGATACTCTCCTACCACCACTACTATTCAGCCACCACCGTCACTAGCTGAGTTTCCACACAAACCATTTGTTTGTAACCTATAAACCCATGCGTTATTGTAACTTCAAAACATCCGCATTTAGAATACCCTTAAAATACTTAAAATTCCTCCTTCCATTATATTTAAACCAATTCCATGCAACGCGTGCCGTTAATATTCTTTAACACGATTAATTTTTACAGCACTTAACTTTCTTTCAAAATTAATTATCCTTTACGTCGTAATAGAACGCCGCACCATTACATTCATCGTTAAGTAAAATGTTAATTTTAGTATTACACCAGTTTTTGTGACATTTTCCCTGGGTAAGAGATTCCTGGAAAAAAAAATCGGGCTGGAATGGGAAAGTGAAATGAATAGGCTGAAATATTCACAACTATAGCGGCACAAGAATACTAGCCAATAAATCATACTCAATAAAGTGTTTGGTCGAGACAAAGGAACAAGTTTAAGAGCCTGTTGTATGCAAGGCAACCGCATTCCTTTCTTCCCTTTTTATCTGTCTTTAGCCAATCCTTACCAGCGTAATCCTTTCGGTAGAATTTCGTCTCACCATGATCTAATGAGGCCTTAGTGCGAGTTTTTAATCACGCTCAGTCGTGATAACCTAAACGTTAATTTGTATTGAAACTAGATAAGCGCCTTCTGGTGAGGGTTAGGAGAAACCTTTTTCTTTGTACAAATTTTGACATAAGAGATCGTTTACGTTATCACGAGTGAGTACGTTAAAAACTCTGAATTAGCACAATTAGGTCCTACCGCATTACCGATTCACTAGTTTTTGAACCCACTAATTGACTACTTTCGCGCAATTCTCTTGATGCATGCGACTGTTGTTTTGTATATTCTTGTGTTTTGGAAATAAAGTATATTAATGAAATCTATACAAAAAAAATTTTTTTGGAAAACGTTTTCAATCTCTTCTTTCTCAAATGTAGCTATACTGTATTCTACGATAATAATAGCATTAGGTAATTATTGTTTACCGATATTTGAATCACTAATCGCTTATCCAAGACATTCATTAAATTAATTACCTGCACAAGATGCCACAGATAGTCCTAGGAAGCTTAAGACTAAATAGGTTGGTATGTATATTTCGTTCTGTATTTCCATAGTCCGAGCTCGAAATAGTTGAAACTAGTTACCAGCTGGATATTAGGTACAGCTGTCAGATTTAGGCAAACAATTGCGACGCTCGTTTGCTACGAAACCTAAATCCGCTCTGTTCCTCACATTAGTTCAATCCCGATGAATTGGGGCACTTGCTTCACTACAGTCTACAGTTGAATTTCGTTAGAGCCTGCATTGTGTAACGCCTACCTAAAGTTGTGCACTCCTGAACTCGGGAGGAATCGTAAACCTTTGGTCGGGATATTTGCGAGAGTTTTGCCAAATGGGGATGCGTTTTATTACAGTTCAGAAAATAAATCTGTGTTTACATTTAATTTGATTTTCGCAATGCCTGCCTAAATATGATTTGAGTGATTTCTATTTGAGTGACAATTTAGCCAAAAATTCTAACAAAATATTACCTTCAATAACTAATATTGTTAGGCACTTGCCTAACAATATTAGTGGCCACCGGTGATACCTAATAGGCCTTTCACCTATGGCCTTTTATCTGTTTTTCCTAGACAGAAAATGGTACACAAGTCGTACTTTTTCTGGGTCCGCCTAGCAACAAAATATATGGATAACGAGTATTGATAAATCACAGAAATAAATGACTACAATAACTTATTGTATGAACGACTACCTATATCTATTAGCTGCTAGATGAGAACTAAACATATGTATTACTAGCTTTTCACGTGGTTTCACTCCTCTAGCCTAGCCCACAAGTACCGTGATATTTTTCGGCATAATGCCTAAAACTTTAGGGTGGTTACGCACTACACGTCCGTGTCCGTGTTCTATGTCCATGTTCCGTGTCCGTGAAATTTCAGTTTCGAAGTAGCCGTAGTACGTCTTTTAGGGAAGCTAACGTACTGCATCCGAACTCTATCAGTCAGTAATTCAGAACATTTTGAATTCGGAACTCAAATCACGGACTCGGATCACGGACACGGACGTGTAGTGCCTAACCACACTGATCGGTAAGAAAAAATTACTGATGCGTTTCCAAACACGTCATTATCATCATCATCAGCTTTTTAATATTGCCACTACTGGGACACAGGCCCCTTCGTGAGAGGAAATGGGCTGTAATCCACCACGTGGGACCAGGCGAATAGATGGTGTACAAACACATAATCGTATAAAAACGTCTAGAATGGTCTTTTGTTCGGTTGCAGTGTGCGTCCGCGGTGAGGACCAGCTTGTTTCAGGCACCGCCTACCAAGGCGTTGTGCGTTCCGATCAAGAAATCAAAACTTATTGACAATTAAAGTCGTCACAATCTAAGAAGTCCGCTGACGTTTCTCATTTTACATGCCGCGATAACTTTCTACGTAAGAAATTGAAAACTCAAATTCATAATCCTAATGTATTACTATGTTACCCATACACTATAACAACGAGTATCATTCGCAAGCATCAAGTTTAATTATTATTAAGTATTTTTATACCTGTCAAAACGGGCCTTTTATTTTTTGACAACTTTAGTGGTAGTGTAGTTTTCTAGATCTGATCATGTGAATACATTTTCGTAATACATAATTCTAGAGATTACCATTAAACAAGTAAAATTTCAAAATTTAAAAAAACCCCCGACACATTTATCTTGCGAAAACATCACGATCTAAACAGTAAAACGCGCATAACTTTTGAACGGCTGAACCGATTTTATTCAAACATAGCTAAGAACACTCTCGATACAATAACCTTTCAAACAAAAAAAAAACTAAATCAAAATCGGTTCATCCGTTGAGGCGCTATGATGCCACAGACAGACACACAGACACACAGACACACAGATACACAGCAACACACCTCAAACTTATAACACCCCTCTTTTTCCGTCGGGGGTTAAAAACATACGTATCACACAAACAAACAATTGCACATCTTCATAACAGATACCTACCTATCTGTTTAGAGATAACCAAATAATAGTCCTCACGAGTCATCTCAATCTGTTCAAGATTATCAATAAATCTCTCGCTCAGTAAATATTCCATAACAAAGACTCTCATAAAAAGAAACAAGAAACAAATTACCTAATTTCTCTTTATGTATACAAAATGAGCTCGAACTTGCTCAAATTGGCCGTTAAACACACTAAAACAATTTGCTATGAAGGCGGGAACCTTATTAGAAGGTTTAATCTGGGGGGCGACTGAAAGCGAAATAGGTACACTTCGTTTAATTTTTGAATGAATCTTTAAGCAACTTCCATTTTCTTCGCGAGACTAATTAGTATCTTACATGTTACATGTTAAATTAAAACCTATATGCTGAGCACCTCTAGGATTAGGTACTCAGTTTGGGGATAAAACGAACTGTGAATAATTTGGTTTAATCATTTTTTGATCTGTGAATAATTTGCTTTCTTCGATGATCATATTTACATAAATACATACATAAACTCACGCCTTTTTCCCATGGCGGTAGGCAGAAACTACAGAAGGCCACCTGCTACGATCCTTACATCCTTCTTTTGCTTCACGTCTGCCTTGTAAATACCTTTCGTTAGTCACCTTTCATTCATCATCTCAACATGGCCAAACCATCTTAGCATATACTTTTAAATTTTAGTCACTACATCTTCTTTTAAACCACAACGTTGTCTTATTACATCATTCCTTAATCTTTCATTTAATGTTACACCATACATACTTCGCAAGGAACGCATTTCTACTGCATTAATCATACTTTCATGTCTTTTTGCCATACCCAACCTTCACTTCCATACATAAGCATCAGTACGCTGTTGTGAACGGCGAGTCGAGCCTCCGGAGAAATCGAATGGCTGGTCACTACCGTATATATAGCACAATTCACTTTAATCCCTGCATTCACTCTCCTTTCAATATCATCTTCAATCTTTTTATCCCTTGTGAAAATACTTCCCAAATATACAAATTCGTTCACTTGTTCCACACTCTTATCATTTATTTTCATTTCACACTCCTATACATCATCTTCTCTTTCAAACACCATTACCTTAATCTTGTTCACATTTATATTCATCGCTTTTAACCTCAAAGCTTCATCCATCACCTTCACCATGTCTTGCAACTGTTCTGCTAACGATGCAAGTAGAACTTGATGATCTGCATATAAAGGGCATTTGACAGGCAACTCATTCATCCTCAATCCGCACTAATGCTCCTTCAAACCTATCAGACAACTATCCTTGTACAAGTTGAACAGCCACGGTGACGTTACTCAGCCCTGTCAGACACCTCTTGAGATGTAAAACCAGTTAATAATATACGCCCCATTAATCCTAACACAAGCACTGAAATCCCTATATAGAGATTTCAGTGCCCATAACAAGCGCCATTCCACACCGTACCCGGGTAGCATCAACCACATTTCATCCACTCGGATAAAGACAGTGTGTGGAGACACACTGTCTTTATCCGAGTCAACGAAAGCACAGTAGAATTTTTGTGCTTTGCCAGATGTTTTCGGCTATGCACCCCAAGGAGAAGATCTGATCCATTTCTAAATCCTGCTTGTACGTCCCATAATTGTATATCCGTCACTTTTCCACTCTATTTATTAAAACTATCGCATATAATTTGCCGACAACACTCAAAAGACTAATGCCGCGGTAGTTTTTACACTCCTGCTGTGAACCTTTTCCCTTATATAGTAGTACGATCACAGCCTTGCCAGTGGTACGATTACCAGTCGATTGCCAGTCATCCAGCACGCGGCCATATCTCCAACATATATTAAAGATCCGGCACAACAGGCTTGCTATCAATATTTTTCCTTCGTTATTTAGAGAATAGGTAATTTCATGGCGTAGTGCAAGGGTACCTATAAAAATAAACTAGTCGGCTGTTTGGTACCACGACTGACTGTCCAGGGTTTCAGGCATACTTTAGTTCATCTTCTGCCTTTTCCCTAGACTACTGTAGTTTTATGATATGTGCCTAGTCTTACCACTTGTAGCAGTACCACTATTTAACATGGAACAAATGCCTCTATCTGACCACCGTAAACAGAGTAACACGATACCCTTTAGTGAGACTGGGCGTCCGAGATGTGATCTTCAGACTACCCGTAACGACTGTCATTGATCTACGAATCAAATCCGGGCGCAAGGTCTTGGCATGTAACGGATGGTCACCCATCTACGTGCCGACCTCAACAAGTGCAGCCTGCCCTTCAATCGACCCCTATGGCTATTTATATAAGCTACTCTAGTATTACTTATATTTATCCACTTCAATTCATCTTCCTGTCCTTGGCCAATGTTACTTGGGGTCGGCGCAACAAGTTTTCTTCTTCCATACCGTCAGAAGAAGGGAGACACCCTTCACTGACTCCCTTTTCTTTAATATTACTCCTCACACAGTTCATCTTTTCTTTGGCCGTCCTCTCTCTCTCAATCCATCCACATTTATATTCATAACTCTTCTAATAAAATGCGTTTCATCCCTCCTCATCTTTACATAATTATAAAAACATTTTTACAAAAAAATATTACCGACTTCCAAATAAAAAAAACTACAAAGTAAAAATAACATTCTTTATGGAAATCGGTAGTATATTTTTGTAAAAATGGGTTTTATAATTATGTAGTGTAATTACAGTGGAAAATTCGTCGGTAGTATTTTTTTTTATTTTGAAAGTCGCTAATATTATTTTTGTGAAAAGGTTTTTTTTTATTTTCACTTTTTAGTTGTACCAACCTAATAAGCAATATTGCCAGAATGGAATACCCGAATATCATGCAAATTTAACACAACCGGTGAAATGAGAATGTACCAAGGCGAACTGTACACATCTACGTACCCCTTTATAACGTACTGGCGTGATGTTATGTTATGAAATGGTATAAACAATAAATAGACATACGATTGCAGCTATCCCAAGTGATTTGCCGTTATTTATTGAAGAGTTCTGTTGTATATCTCCGAAGTTCTTCATCAGATCTGCACTAAATTAAAATGGGACCAATTCTGGAACAACATTTTAAAACAAAAAAAAATTCCAAATTCGGTCCACAATTGACGGAGATATCGGTGAACATACAAAAAAAAACAAACATAATGTCGAACATAGAACCTCCTCCTTTTTGGGAAGTCGGTTAATAAGAGATATCAGTCTGACTATGTAGTAGTATTTACATCCAGAACCAAACCACCCTTCACTAATTCTTCGAACACTCGTAGAACTCGAACTCACAAAGATGAACCTGTTACCGTGTAAAGCGATGCTCCACACTACAATATGCAAACTCGTTCAGTCTTATTACAAAAAGCGGTTTAACTAAAAACCCAGGTTTAAATCTCTATAAACTGTGGTTTACACAAAAATGATATTATCAATAATGGTTTAGCGATAAACCGTAGTCCAAATCATGGTCTAACGCTAAACCTCGGCGGCCCCTAGTTTAACGATGGTCTAAGTCGTATCTGTCAAAGTTTCTCTTTTAGGTTATAGCATCTTTTTTATTGTGTTGTGTTGTTTTTACCCGAAAATGGATATTAACATGGTTGATTTAATTAATTATTGAGGACATTACTTTTTCCTCGGTACTCCAATTCCCAGATCGTTTTTTTTTTGTTGGTCCATCACAATATATTATTAGATATATTATTAACAAAGAGGCAATTTTTCTATTAGAGACTTCTGTAACTTAAAATTCCAAAGCTTAGTGAACTTTGTTCAGCTTGTGATGGTTTTGTTTAATGTTATGGTTTCATATAACGCGCGAGAATGTTACGTTTCGTTACACGTACGTAGATGTATTATTTGTAATTATTAAGAATTTAAGTAATTTGCTTAAATCTAAACAAAACTTCGATCGATAAATAACCAATGTTTATATGCATGCAAAATAACAAAGTCTCAATATTTTGAACACTCTTAAATAAACGTGATTTAATCCTTGTCGTATTATCAAAACGTTTTTATTTCTGGGCAAACGGAACGTTGCAATTGAATGATATTATGGTGAACGAATGATAGTTGTATTAATCTGTGGTTGATATATTGACAATGGTTCAAATAACGGGACTATGAAGACCACGGTTTTTTTAAGTTTTGTAATACGGACAAATTTAGACCATGGTTTTGCAGATAAGCCTGGACTTGATAGCACAGGTTTAAACCAAGGTTTATTTCGTTTTTTGTAATAAGACTGGTTATGTTCAGCCTACACGGAGCGGTGGGAGCGATGTAAACGGTGGGATCGTTGTGAGCGGTGTTCAATAGGTGTATGTCTTTGAGAGCGGCGCCCGGGGCACTCGGCGAGCCTTTTAACACGTAATTGCGTTAATATGTCTCGACGTACGACACCTACGAAATTAGATGAACCTGTGCTGTACTTTAATTATGTTTCTTTTTGAAATTGTGTCTGGAAAATGGAGAAAGATTTCATAGATATCGTTCGTTTTTTTTAATAGTTTAGGTAACATTTGCAAAACTTGTAGTTTACCAACTTAACTCCTATATCGATTACACTTAATTTTAAAATGCATTCGTAAGTGCTCGTCTCTCTTCATAAAAAAATAATTTAATTGACAACGTAAGTATTTTAAAAGAAGGCGACTAAGAGGGCTTACCAGGAATCCCTTTATTGAAATACCGGCGAAGATCAAACAAAGAGGTCATCAAGGTATCAACAAAAACAATCCTATCTTTCTGCTAAGTCCACTTCAATATGTCGGCTATCGATTTAGCGGACATCGCCGCTGTTGTTGACATACTCCATCGTTCAGTGCAGTGTCGTAGGCCTGCAACGAGCAACCAGTATTTTCATTTTCGATTTGCTGCCTCTAAGAGATAGCGCATTGGTTAGTAATTGAACCACGGACGTCTTTGATATATCGGCTATTTTATCGGATTGGACGGACGCAATAACAGACCGTTGATTGCTTCCAAGTGGACTCGTAAGATTGATTATTTTCTCGTTACTCCATCCGAGTCTCCGTTGTTTTATATATATTGTCGTATATCGTTTTAATTTTACCTTTTATTAAGAGATGTCTGGAAGATAGAGTGTAAGAAGTAACAGTACCTTAGAAATTTGTTTTAGTGTGGTTAGCGTAGTCCAAAATTGGTGTTGCTTTGGTAACTTCAGATTGCTGTATGAGTGAAGTATATTCAACAAGTATTGTTATAAAAAAATACAAACGTAATAAAATTATTAGATTAAGAGAATGGTTGTGTAAATTATTGATGATGATTTGATTATAGCCAGTAAGTTCAAATCACCTTTGGGCGCGGTGTTGTGATTGGGTAAGCATGTGTCACACATACGCTTGGACGACGGACGACTGCTCTGTCACAGCCACACAAATATATAATGTACTAGCTGACCCGGCAAACTTTGTTTTGCCATAAAAACACCAAACATTCATCTACCCTACCTAATACTATCTACCCAACTCTACCTACCCTACTCTACCTACCCTACCCTACCTACCCTACCCTACCTACCCTACCCTACCTACCCTACCCTACCTACCCTACCCTACCTACCCTACCCTACCTACCCTACCCTACCTACCCTACCCTACCTACCCTACCCTACCTACCCTACCCTACCCTACCTACCCTACCTACCCTATCTACCCTACCTACCCTACCCTACCCTACCCTACCTACCCTACCCTACCTACCCTATCCTACCTACCCTATCCTACCTACCCTACCCTACCTACCCTACCCTACCTACCCTACCCTACCTACCCTACCCTACCTACCCTACCCTACCTACCCTACCCTACCTACCCTACCCTACCTACCCTACCCTACCTACCCTACCCTACCTACCCTACCCTACCTACCCTACCCTACCTACCCTACCCTACCTACCCTACCCTACCTACCCTACCCTACCTACCCTACCCTACCTACCCTACCCTACCTACCCTACCCTACCTACCCTACCCTACCTACCCTACCCTACCTACCCTACCCTACCTACCCTACCCTACCTACCCTACCCTACCTACCCTACCCTACCTACCCTACCCTACCTACCCTACCCTACCTACCCTACCCTACCTACCCTACCCTACCTACCCTACCCTACCTACCCTACCCTACCTACCCTACCCTACCTACCCTACCCTACCTACCCTACCCTACCTACCCTACCCTACCTACCCTACCCTACCTACCCTACCCTACCTACCCTACCCTACCTACCCTACCCTACCTACCCTACCCTACCCTACCTACCCTACCCTACCTACCCTACCCTACCTACCCTACCCTACCTACCCTACCCTACCTACCCTACCCTACCTACCCTACCCTACCTACCCTACCCTACCTACCCTACCCTACCTACCCTACCCTACCTACCCTACCCTACCTACCCTACCCTACCTACCCTACCCTACCTACCCTACCCTACCTACCCTACCCTACTTACCCTATAAACCTCACGGAGCCCGAGACCTTTCCAACGAATGCAAAACCGTGGAAATCGGTTCGTGCGTTCTGGAGTTATAGCGTCAGGTTATTGTGACTGCCAAATAATAACAGACAAATAATTAGCAATAAATTAAAATTGCGACTATAATTTGAGATTTAAACTATCCTATCTCTCAAGTTGGATCGAACTGCACATGGTGTGCGAATTTTATTATAATCGGTTAAGTGGTTTAGGAGTCCATTGAGGACAAACATTGTGACACGAGATTTATATATATTAAGATAAGTATAAGCGCACGCACAGCGACGCACACATGGCGCACAGATGAGTTGAACTATACATACCTAATTTAATTTTGTGTATAAAAACACACATAAATTATAATTACCTATCCATTATCACATTTGGTATACCTACTTAAATATACTCAACCTAATTTTTAAGTCCACGTTTTCCAAAGCTCAAAACAAAATAATTAAATTATCCCTCGCCTTCCAGCTTTGCCTGAAACATCACGACAACTCGCATTCTCAGAACGTTTGAATATTCAAAACGTTAATGTATATTTTTTTAAAGACATCCTAAACAAAGGGTGTCCTTTAGAACGTGTGTTATTCTGTCCCTAAATCGGTATTGCAAAAAGCGGCAAACATTAATGTGAATATATTGTCGACGAAGCATTCCGTCCGCTCGCACTGGCCAAAGCTCATAAATAAACAAACTGGATGCTCTGTCGAAAAGTTCCGTAAAAAAACTCAAAAACGTAAAATTTACAACCGGGAATTCAGTGGAGTTTTAATTAACCGTACAACGGATCGGCGCGAGAACAAACTGTGCCATACGTGTACCATCTAAATATCAGTTACACTAGAAAGTTAGGTGATATTGACAGCTTGAAATACGGTGGCGATTGGGCAATTAAAACTTTTATTTCAATGTGTAAGTTTGTCATTTAAGCCTTATTAGTTTTCAGTCTCAACAGATTACGGTCCACTGCTGGAACAAGGTCTCGTCTCTATGAGTCTCATAATATCGTGGTTTTCCACTACCTATGACCTTCCTAGAAAACCTCTGCAATGGTCGGTCATTATATCATCATCATTTCAGCCGAAAGACGTCCACCGCTGGACATAGGTCTCCCCCAAGCGTCGCCACATTGATCGGTCTTGTGCGTATCGCATCTACCGGACTCGCGCAGCCTTGACTAGGTCGTAGCTCCACCTAGTCACTGTCAGACGCTTACGTTGGAAGACTTCCACCTAGGTTTAGCGACGACCTAGTCAATAGACGGTCGTAAGGAAAAAATGCCATATAATCAATCACCAGCTCTGGGCAAAAAATTGGCGTTCGCAGTTATAGTATCCTTCATTGTATCTTTTATGATACTTGGAATAAAATGTCCGTTCTCTCTATCGTTTCGAATTCTTCTAACCCGGGAAGGGTTAGAAGAATTCGAAACGATAGTCATCATCTTCCTAGATGATGAGGCCATTCTTTGGTGGCCTCATCGACGTTTCATAACCAGTGTGTATAACTTACCTTTATCTCTACCTATATAAGTAAGAGTAGGTTGGTACCTATATCTCATTACTTATTGATATGGGTTTATATGCTAACGTGTCAGAATTTAGGATTATGGTAGGTTAATAATCCCTACGTATTACCTACACGTCAGAAATACAAAATATTGGTTTTAATTGGATAATAGAAATTGTGTAGGTAGGTTGTGCAAATAAAAATCCACAAGCCATAAAAGAAAATTTATTTTCTTTCCCATCACTTTACCCTTCGAAAAACTCCATCGCAATACTTTTTTCAACAAAATTAAACAAGGCAGCCACAGCGTATTAACCTAACGTCTCTGTATAACCAAAAAGTTTATTTGTTTGTGAACTTAGCGCCTGATTTGCATACATAGCAACAAAACACGGCCGTCTCGAGTGGGAGTAGGCGGGAGTGTGAAAATGGCAAAGTTCCTTCTGTATAATGAAGATGAGGAAAGACGGGTAATCCGCCACATCGGGAGAAACTTGCTACAAACCGCAAGGCGGGCTTCCTCCAACTTGACTTCTGAGAGTTGGCACTTATTTTTCAGGCGTGCGGATACGTGATACGTATTGTTATCTAATGCAGGGTAGTTGTGTTGGGTTTTGGTTTTCTTAACATTTATAGTTGAATAAACTGTATTTATTTATTTATTAAAACTTAATGCAACATAAAAGAACATAGGCGGACTTAATGCCTGAGGCATTCTCTTCCAGTCACCCAAACTGTAATAGTATGAGGAAGGATCACACTGCAAAAATGCAGGTAAATTGATTTTGATAAAACTTTATTTTTATTAATGAGTCTTGATGGTAGAATAGATTGCTGAGGATATCTATCATTCAGAAAAACTGAGTTTAATCAAAAACAAATATATCTGTAGATTTTTTCAGTGGGATTAAGATCCTTTATCCTTGGCTAAAACAACTTTTTATTCCAAGCATTTTTTTATTTTCAAAGTATGTAAGGCCGCAAACGCACAGGCGGCTTACTTAACCCCTAGAGCCTAGGGAGTCACCTGGCGAGTAGCGAATTAGAACCAACGCACTAAAATGTTTGTAAGTGGCCACACTACGTGTTTGACATCTAGCGCTAGGCAAGTCGCGAAGGCGCCAAGCGCATTGCGGCTGGTTAGGACCATTTCAGCTCTACATTGCGACTTGCCTGGCGGCTCGCTATGCTCTAGACGCTAAGCAAGCCGCCTGTCAGAGCGTTTACGACCTAAAGGTTTTATATTTGCATAATTCTTTTGTTACAAAGGTCATAATTAGAAGTTTCATAGTAATACGAACTGTAAAGTTTCTCCCAATCTAAAGAGACTAATCTATTTGTTATGTGGTTATGTGCCTTGTATGTTGTAGTGTAGTGATACCTCATTAATTAAGTGTTAATTAACTTGTTAAATAAAGTACCTCAAATAATTCACGTATCGCATTTGTAACATACATTTGAGCACCAATGTATCCGCTGAACTGGAATGGTGTCAGCCATTACATCAGAATGCAACATTTGTTCGGAAACCACATTGTAAAACACTGGGTGTCGATTCAAACAACATGTTTAGAATAATAATTTATTTGTTTTATATTTTATTTATAATGCCATGTTCTATCTAGCGATTCAGTTCCGAAGATAACAAAAGTATTTTGTTACATTGTTAAGACTGATTGTAGCTTTTGCCCGTGGCTTCACCCGCGTTATAGTTGAAAATTATCCCAAGGGTACACATTCACGGGATAAAAGGTACCCCATCTCTTAATTGGTCACACGGTCGCCCGTATGCCAAGTTTCATCTAAATCCGTTCAAATATCAAAATGTAACAGATACACAGACAGACTATACACGACACATGTTTGAGAAACACTGGAACATTATTAATAAAATTATTGATATTCCCTTCACTGATTAACGCAGAACAAAAAAAAAAACTTTAAAAACACAAACTAAATTTATCCTAAGTTAAATGTACAAGTTATTAGGCAATTATTTGATGCCATGTTTATTAATAGAGAAATAGACAACAAAATATCTATAACTTTTAATAACAGTTTGGTCGATGCTAATTACAATAATATTTGTGACACAAATAGACTTCACTATTATTATTTTGTCGGTTACGAAGAAACGTTTTCATTCTTAGGATAAAACAATGTATTGTGTATCGGACTGGCGTCCATAACTGCACGTAGGTATTTTGCGAGCAAAGATAAAAAGGATGTTTTCTGTATAGAAAAATGATAATTCTATTTAGTCCGTCAGTGAGATTATTAAATAATATTGGATACGTATTTTTTGTTTTACCAAATCATACAAAATTGACAAAGTTAAAGCGCATCAAAGTTCAGGAGGGCTTATGACGTCACTATGTTAGTATAAACTTATAAAGTGTACTAACGGCGTGACGTCACACGATATTTCAACGTTAAAATTATATCGTCGTCACTTTTACATGTTCAATATTTTTTATTAATCTACCGGACGGACAACAAACAAATTTTCAGTTAACATCCCTATTATGAATATTTAACGTATTCAATATGAGACTAGAAGAAGTTTTTATCTTACTCCTCTAGGTGAACTTTTTATGTAAAAATTTCGGCTTATTTCCTCATTATGCCCACCATAATGCATCATGTAATTAATTAACTAAAAGTAATAATGTATTCCGCTGAGAACGGTGACGCGTGGTGCCATCTGTCAGAAGATTATTAACTACCGGTGCACTATGATATATTGGACTTACATCCCCCAAACATAAGTGAAACATACCTACCACACGTTTTGTGTAGAAAAAAACAAATAAAGAATTCAGCAATGTCTGGGGCGTCTGGGCTCTTGCTCTATTTAATACACATAAGTCAAGCTGAAGAATCATATGCCAAATTCGAGATTGTGATCAGTTGGCAGTTGACTGGTAGGTGTGACCAATTTTGAGTTTGAGTAGACTATGAGCATCTGAAATACGGACCTAAGTGTCAAAAGACTTAGCTAAAGAATCTTCGTCTGCGCCGCCCCAGAAACGAAAAAAGTTCGAGTTGTGCCTGGATTATGAAGGTATTAGAAAAAATTGTCCTTGTCTGTTATTAACAGGTTTCTTTATTATTAGGTAACTGGTATTAATAGGTTTCTTTATACTATATTGTTACCACTCGAAGTTGTGGGTGACTATGTCTATCTGGGACAAACGATCCAGTTGGGTAGGGCCAACTTCGAGAAAGAGGTCAACCGTCGAATCCGACTCGGCTGGGCAGCGTTTGGGAAGTTGCGCTGTGTCTTCTCGTCCAACTTACCACAGTGTCTGAAGACGACAGTCTAAGACCATGAGTGTTGCCAGTGATGACATATGGCTCTGAGACGTGGTCGCCACAATGGGCCTCATCAGAAAGCTTACAGTCACCCAAAGGGCAATGGAGAGGGCTGTGCTCGGAGTTTCCTTGCTTGATCGAATCAGAAATGTAGAGATCCGCAAGAGAACCAGGGTTACCGACATAGCCCGAAGAATTGCCAAACTTAAGTGGCAGTGGGCAGGCACATTGCTCGCTGAACGGATAGCCGATGGGGCAGAAAGGTCCTGGAGTAGCGACCGCGAACCGGAAGACGTTGCGTTGGGAGGTCTCTCCCACCAGGTGGACCGATGACCTGATGAAGATTGCGGGGATCCGCTGGATCCCCGCAATCCAAGCCCGGGACCGATCAATGAGGCCTATATTCAGCAGTGGACGTCTTTCGGCTGATATGATGATGATGATACCATATTAGAATTAATATTTGTTTCGGGATATTTACCATGTATATTTTGTTTTTGGTTGAGAGCTCGATATTTCGGCACCGTTACAAGCGCCATGATCACGAGAACTAAAGTCTTGTAAAAACAAAGTAAAGTCTTGTCTTGTCTTAAAGCTTGTAACGGTGCCGAAATATCGAGCTCTCAACCAAAATCAAAATATACATAGTAAATATCCCGAAACAAATATTAATTCTAATGATTGTGACCATGTCAGCTTAAAAACTTATATAATACCATATTGTTTGGGGTCGGCGCATTATCTTCTTCCATATTTCTCTATAAAGAATCGTCATATCTACAGTCACTCTCTTTCAGGCCAAATCATGTTTCACCCAGTTCATCTATTGCTTCTTTGTACTTCCTACTCTTATAGTCGTCCACATTCATACTCAAGACATTCCTCACGATATTTTTATTTTTTTTATTTTGATAAACATCGGTTTTAGTAAATGATGAGTACAACAAAGATTAAAAGGGAATTCTATTGTAATTGGTACCAGTAATCATTATCAGTATCAAAATTCGAAGAAAACCGTTATATAACAATTATCAGTTTGATTGCAACCTTATTTGCTGTAGCCATTTAATGTTCGTGTTGCCCATACTATAATATTGATGTATAGTTATCAGAATCAGAATTAGAACTGCTTTTAGTTAGATATACATTTAACTAGCCTACATTATAATTAATGAAATTTTCGCACAAAGGACAAAATTTTCATATTTGGAAGTGATGTTAATACAATTTCAAATAAAACTTTATCTACACTCACAACGTAATGTTCCAAATATGAATTCAAAAAATATTGTATAAACACGTAGGTACTTTATATTCGTGGATAGGTAAAATTAAAAAAAATCATTACAGTGCAACATTTTCCTTCGATTTTCAAACAAAACTTTTTAATTTTTATAGCACACTTTTACTTTTTAATTTATTGGCGCTTGGTGATATATACGCCCCAATGTAACGCAGTACTGGCCGTGCGCCCGCTCGATGCCAAAATATGAAAATTGAATCTCCTTTACATATTCTATGTTAGGTAAAAAGAAATTCCAGCCATCAATTTTTCTGTATAAAATTATTTTTAAACATCCAAGTCGTTTTAGGGGAGTTTCCAAAAGTTGCGAAAAAATATCGTGTTCGTAATTATTTTTTTAAAGCAAAACTATTAGTTACACGAAAAAACCTTGTGTTCTAAATTATGTACATGAATCAATAATAAATATATATTTTTTGCAAACCTTTTAACCTAGCCGTTACTGAGGAGTATGCTTTAGAAAGTTACCGTTTTACGGCACTAAAGAGTATGTAGGCCCTTAATGTAGAAAACTTGTGTCATTGTCTTTGGATACGCGCGCTGCGCAGTCATGTGCAATGAGTATCAAATTGCCCGTCATACCACATATTTTTCCGTTTCCATTTTTGTTTTATTTCAACTGTATGATTGAAGATAAAATAGTGTATGTAACTAGTGTAAATAGTGCAAATAATTAGGTATTAAAACACTCACGTAATATTATTATCACACTCGGCTTCGCCCACGCTCGTGTTTTAATAAACCCTATTATATGAATGCTGCATAAACTACTATTAATATCTATGATTAATAAGTTTATGTCTCGGGAATGTTCGACAAGTTTCGGATTTAAACGGAGTTTCTACTTATAACGCCCGCTTGCGCCATCCCTGGATAACATACTAATTCCGAGTTAGTAGCTAACATGGCCGCTTATTTTGACATATTATTTGTTATTAAACCTCGTGTTAGCAAAGTTTTTGGTACATGTGTGCTAAGTTGGTCAGAGACGATCAGATGAAGTGGCTGAAGAAAATATGTTGCGCCGACCCCATATTATACAATAAAAGAAGCTGGTATAATCAAGACAAATATTTTTTTACTGACAAAAATATATTTTCACCTATATAATTGAATTCTTGACTTCTGAGAATAGAATAAAAACCCATAAGAAATAAATATCAATCGAAAATAACCGCAATTCACACTGAAATAATCATGTTACTGCAATCAGTTGTAAGTATAAATGTGTATTCGCATAATAAAACCAGAAAATCTGTTTTCATTAATTCTCAAAGTAAATCAAGAAAGAAAACTTAACAAGAGACGAAAAATTCAAAAGCAAACTGTAAGAGACGAAATAAAACCGACAACATATGGTATGAGATGATAATTTTAAATATTCAGAAAAGTATTGTCACCGACATCCATTCAGAGTTGTATCCGCCACGGATTCGCATTTAAAGCCGCATTTACATTAATAAAAAATCCTGTCTGACGGTGTGCGACAAGCCTTTCATGTGCTCACTTTTTTGAACGAAAATCTTGTGAAAAATATACATAAAATTATGGGTGGATAAGCGAGGATTAGGTTTACATAAAAGCATAATTACCCAGGTTAAACTACCTTTTGAGGGATTGCTGTTACATTGAGTAGGCACTAGAATAAAAGTTCAAATAATAAAATAAAAGTTGCTGCTAAATTAACAGAAAACCACAAATTTGAAACTATGTAGGGATCAAAACCTGAATTAGTTGGTTATTTGCATTAAGGGCAATATCCTAATGAGGAAAAGGTTATCCAAGGCCTTCAATTAATTATACACAACTAAAGAAACTTTATAGGTACAATATGATTATATTCTATTAATTTCACAAGTCAACGCGAGAGAATCGTGAGTTTATTCGCATATGAAAAACCGAGCTGTATTAAATAAATTTTAACATTTTCCAATATTATTTAACAATTTTATGAAAAGTTTGGATAGCTGAATAGTAATTAATAAATTAAAACGTAGGCATTTTTCATTCTATACATTACAATCTGACATCATATTACACACGTATCCGGGTAACGGTTAAAGCTTTTATAAATATTTGATTATAACGAGTAATAATGTGATGTACCGATATCGCGTCAATAGAATATTAATTTCCATAGCTACGGAACTCTCTCATCAATATCAATTTCGTATCCACTTCAAAACGTTCAATTAATTATGTTTGATGGCTAAAATCTTGCATCGAATAACTTACAATATACTGGAATGAATACCGAAGTATTGTTTGGTTAACATTGTAAACATCAATATACAGTAATAACAGCTAACACAAATATTTTCTACGTATAATCTAGTGCTACAATAATTCCTAATGAAAGAATACAGTTTATTACAAAAGAGGAATGTACACAACATCTGCTGTTGCCAAACTCCTCTATTTCGAATTTGTTGATAATTTTGCGAACTTTATTGCTAAGCTTTTGTTCCGGTGTCGGGGGATAATGGATAGTTCTGTTTCTAGTAACGTTTTCGTGTTTGTATGCATTTGAATGTCTGTCGGTGGTGTATGTGCCGGTGTCTCGTTCATCTTCGTCATCAGACCTGTCAGCAGAACCGAATTGATTGTCAGGCCCCTCTATTGGTGTTGAGTACTTGTATTCTTCTCTTTTGTAGGCTGGACTCGTGTTCTTTACTGTTGGTCCGGGGATTTCTGTGAACAAATTCACGAATGTAGTTGCTGTCAATACTGTCTCTGGACTGAACCTTTTCTAGTCTTGGTGGTTTAGTAATAAATAAAGTCCTGTCGTTAAGCTGTTACGATGTTTAGACACTGTATTTTACTAGACTTGTTGTTTCATTCCTGTACCAAATACTTATTTGTTCGATTCCTAGTTCAATACAGAGATAAGTTGAGAGTAAATAATGTTGTCTTCATTCAGATTTTAGTGGGTACTTCTATGGGTGCTTGTTTTTTTCTTCAGAGTTTTTTTACTTTATCGTTTTAATTGACGCCTCGCTTTGTGTTCTTTAATTAATTAAACTTTTAAAACTTCCTTTGCCATGGGCATGAACAGAAAAAACAGGGAATAATACCTACCCTTATTTTAATGGAGTTTATGGTTTTAGAATGTTGTGGTTCATGGTTTCATGCTGTTATACAATTAGTATTCTTTAGACAAGTAAGGATCACAGCACTCTCCATTATAAAGTACTGTTTTACAACATTAAAAGGAAACCATTATAATACCGTCACAACCCGCCACACTATTTGCAACCATTGTTTCGCCAGCAAACCAGAATTAACAGAGACGATAACCAGAAAAACACTAAAACTCGAGGAGTCGCGGAGGAACTATTAAACTATCTTGGATCTTACAACGAAATTAATCAGAACAGAACAGCGATGTAGTAACAAATAGTACATTATTGCAAAGGCCGGGCAATAGGCAATTGCCATTTCTGCCATATATATAGTGCTTTTCTCAAAAGAATGCAGGGAAATAAAACATAATTTTTATATTATACATTTAATTTATTAAAAGTTACAACAACATTGCTGGAGCGTTGTAATGTTCCAAATTCAAAAAAACGCTTCTGCAATGGATTTGATCAACATTGCTGGAGCGTTGTAATGTTCCAAATTAAAAAAACGCTCCTGCAATGAATTTGTTTTGTTTTGTCCGTAAATTCGATACTTCGCGTGAAAACAGAACTGTTCTCGAAAATAATGAAAATATTTCCATGCAAAAAGTATATAAATCTGCCAATCTGCTAATATTGGAGGCTGTGTACCATCACAATTATGTTGATGATACCCGTAATAGTGAGCTGTTATGAGAGTGAGTTAGTCTACTGATACTCCTCTATCTGGGGAGAATGGAGGGTTTTATCGGACTCTTACCGACTAAAGCCCCAGAATTCCTACCGCTACGATGAGTCGAAGCCTTGGGAGATATATTTCTGAAACCTTGTTTGCAGGTAAAGAGCCGAAGGCCACGTATACATCTACAACCAACTCACATGTAAGTTGCATTACATTGCGGGCTACTGAGGTATAATGTGATCTGATGTGGCCCGATTGAGCCCCGCAATGTAATTGAATTTTCATGCCAGTTACTAGCAGGTGATAAAGCGGTCTAAGTTAATACAAGTGCTTACCATACAACCTGATGACGCTATCGACTTCCCCGAGCGAGTTCTTGGCGACACACCGGTACCCGCCGACGTCAGCAGCCGTCAATCTTCTCACCGTCAGCACCATGCGGCTCTCGAATGAGCTGATGACGGTGTTCATCACCTCGTACTTACTTGATGATATCACCATCTCATCTGTAGAAGAAGGCGGGTGTTATTATCATAAATATAATATTATTCATAGTACAGCGGATGTATAACGTGTGTGTGTTTTCGAGCATCGCCGTCGCTTCTGTTCCGTCTCACATGCGTTGCCGCGACGGTTATGCACTATTTAGTTATTAGTTAGTATCGATTCCCCCTAACATAGTTGTAAGTCTTACAAACCATATTTGAGTTTTGATACTTTATTAAAGATAATTCTATTCTATTCCATGTATATTTAAGTACAAAAGTATTCAAATAAACTTTTGCAAAAATCACGGGTTTATTGCAAAAGTTATATATATCGAATATGTTTCTGTCTATGGGAATGAAAAACTTATGTTTCTAAAAATTTATAAAACTGCCAAGGTGCCCACTATACACCTATAAAACAATGTGATCTCTTTTTAGGGTTCCGTAGTACAAAAAAGAACCCTTATAGTTTCACCATAGCCGTCTGTCTGACCGTCTGTCCGTAGCTTTGCTGTCCACAGCTTAGCTCACGCCGACAAAGTAGTAAAATAGAATCATGTTTTTTTTACTTCTTGTAGGTACGCGTAGAGTGAGATGTTTTTTTCTCCTCTATCCCATGGTGTGGGGTATTGTAGGAAGGCCCATTCAAAAATATTAAGGGTCTGTAAAAACCATTTGCCGATTCAAGGATCCGTTTGCGTAAAATTAAGCTTTTTAATTTTTATTTTATTTATTAGGAAAAACAAACGGTTACACATTACAGTATAAAAAAAAATATAAACAAAACAGTGCGACAAATGTACAACCAACGACGTTTTCCACAGCATATTTATGAATCTTATAAAAAAAAAGACGACGTGCGCTAACAATTCATATCATATTTAAATCAAAAAGTACATTATTTTCAAGTAAAGTAAAAACGGCATGCATAAAAAGAAAGA
Source organism: Orthosia cruda (assembly GCA_964057195.1). Taxonomy (NCBI): domain Eukaryota; kingdom Metazoa; phylum Arthropoda; class Insecta; order Lepidoptera; family Noctuidae; genus Orthosia; species Orthosia cruda. Next base: position 20,576,478 of record OZ059832.1, read on the forward strand.
AAAGTAAGAAGTTATATAAAAATACAAAAACAGGACAAATATTATTACGTCAATATTATTATTAAAAAAAAAACCAAAATTTCTAATTGCAAAATAAAATAAAATTCAAGATGTCAGAAAAATGTCAAACAATAAAAAAAAGAACATTAATTAAATTGCTAATTCCGTTAGAGTCAAGTGTCCTCCCCCTGCCAGCTAAAGGGTTGCTTTTGGATATGTAAAAAAAACAGCGCAGTAGTATATATAACGAATAAAAAAGAAAACTATCTGCACAGCTAAGCAGGCTTTACTCGTACAAATTTACGAGTAATAGTTATAGTAGTTGGTCGACCAACTTATAAAATGTACTTGGAAAAGAAAAAAAAATCTTTTCATAAGGGTTAGTGCAATGTTCGGTGCATTCATTGTATAAGAACTTCAGTATTTTTATCTAATTATGATTGTTGGAAATATTGTTTACTTTTATGCCGATAGATGGCGTTTTTAGTTTAGCCGTGATTTTTAAATAGCGGTGTTAAGATTCTCCGTGATTTGACTAGGCTCACGATTATTGTAATTAAAAAGAGGCAATATACATACAGTTATAACACAGTGTTGTTGTTTTACTGTTATACCATCATCCTTGTTACGGTCGCGAGTGCTACAGAAACAGTGTCGGGTAGTGAACGGTTGTTCAATGATGGTTAATAGTTGTTTGTACGGAACCCTCGGCACGACTCGCACTTGGCCGGTTTTACTTTAACGACGGTTACTTTTACCTATTTCACCCACGACGGCTGTAAAACAGTAGATCGAAACTAATTCAAAACTTTAAAAGAAGCCTTAACAGTAAGCCGTAAAGCAAACGTTATAATTCACAGCAAAGTCTAAGAAACTTAGGGCAATAAACTGTTGAATGCAAAAAGAAAACAGATTCAAATAATACAATCTCAGAGCAAAGCAAAATAGTTTACCGTAAACTTTTTCTTTCAGTTCAGCGTGAAGAACTCATAAAAAGAATTATTACGTCTTCACTTTTCTTTTACTTGACACTCCATTTCATGAATATTTTTCGCGAAAGCAAGCCACAGTTCTCACACAATAATCTATTACACTGAATTACACGCAACCGTAGCTCTGTTGAAATATGATACAGTACCAAGCTCCTAGTTATTATACCGAAATACATTTGAATTGTGAGACAAAATACGTGTGTTATTTCGTGAAAAATGCGAAATCTCCTTAGCTCGCGTACATTTATATTGAATCCAGCTGTGACAAAGTAAAGTGTTTACCAGATAAGGTAAACAATGTCCCAGTTGTCCCTCACAAAATTCCGTTGCAGGGGAAACGATATTTTTCAAGAAGCTCCAAATCGCCGACATTTCCTGGAAGACCCCTTTAGAGAGGTAGCCCAAACAATCCCTACATTGCGGTACGTAAGTATGTCGTTCGCCGCCTCGGAGCTGTGGTAAGCCTCCACCGCGTGTTGTCCGCAAATGATAAAGCGACCAGCTTTCTTTCGAACACTGCACCGCCGCCGTCCTATTAAACACTCCTTTCAACCGCACCGTTTTATTAGAACCAATAAAATACCCCGCACTATTTTCACCGCTGAAAATATTTACACAATATTTAACATCACAATTTTAAAAGACATTAATTTAAGCTTCGTCGCTCGCCATGAACTTTATAAGGAAACGATAACACCAGTAACGCCTTTCTTAATCTTCATTCCGATCGAAACTTCGGTTTGTTTACTCTCCAGTGTGCTTCGACTTTACGACGTGCGGGGAAGATGGCCTTCGGAGGAAATTACTCGACAATCTCGAAGTCTACTCGTTTCATTATAACAAGAAATTTCATCTCAATTAATGTCTAAAATAACACTGTAACACTCTTAATTACGCTCGAGTGAGGCCTGCTTAATTAACACTTACATGTCAGCCACCCTAACATAGATTGATGACAAACGAAAATGACGATCCTGTAGTGTTACCCTTTGGGGATGGTTTTGGAAGCGAGCTGGAGCAAAAGCGCCAGTCATTGGGCGCAAGTTGGCGGCCTAACAAAGGGCTGTGTGCCGGCCCACAATGCCCCCATGGATCATAACGCAGACGTAAAACAAGTTGTGACCTTAATGCGTTTTAATAATTAGCCCTCGACGCTGTATAAATTGTCGACTGCCTCTGCAGAATAAATATACCGAGTTTTTTTTGGCAAACGGGCTTTTGTTTTCAAATTACTTCGAATACTGCAACTACAGAATAATAATAGGAAGAATTATTTGCAAACCGAAATTTTGTGAATATTTTCATGTATTTTGTGAAGAGAACGTGAACTGCCCTCTACTTGTGTTCTCTTCAGAACACTTAAATTAACTGAACAAGTCCTTGAAACCCGTTAAAGCCTTGGAAGTTAGCATCGTGCTCTTGACTGGTTCCCTTTGTGTCAGTCACTCAGTGTTCTCGTTCACAAAACGCGGACTTTCCAGCTACTATCTTACCTCGAAACATTATAAAACAAATGCATCCACTCTAAATTTTACACTAGTTATAAAGTATGCATTAGTTTTCCAACTTCACAGCTAGATAATATTGAGTTGTGTGAATGGCAAGAGCACAGTATCGAGCATTCGACAGAAGTTATTATGACTGTTACTGGTGTCCCCTGAGGTTCTCAGAGAGCTGTACGAAGCCACGTAATGGACTAAGCGTACAAAGCACTCGTGTGCTAAAGGCTACCACAACCCGTGCTTGGTAATGAAATTATGTGTAACATAGGAGCTACTTATTACTGAGATACGGCTAGTAGGTAAATGGGTGAACACAGATCTATCGGCAAAGTAAATTAGGCTTCTATATTAAAGCCATAACTTTGTATGCGAATTTATTTATGAAACTTTATGCACATGTACAAAGGCGGACTTAATGCCTTAGGCATTTTCTACCAGTCGATCTTAGGGTGGTGCAGAGGTAAAATATGGCAGGTGCAATTTAATAAAAAACAAATAGAGAAAATAAATATAAAATAAACAATTTAATATATAAATATATACTTAGATACATACATACATATAAATAATGTTATCGAGAAACCGAATCCAACAAATTAACTCTGTGATGTATCTGAAAACTTCATGCGAATGTGCTCGCGTGCCTTCAGTTTGAAAGACAATCGACAAATCATAGTAGACTATAGTTGTACAGTCATATATATATATTTTAAGCACACAAAGTACGGTTCAAAACCCTAGGTAGAAATTGTGTAACTTTGCCTAATTTTCACGACAATGGGCGCAGAGCAATCGTAAAAATATCCAAAAGGCTACATCTTTATTAGTAAAGAAAATATGTTGGGAAACTAGTGATAATTTTCAGTTGCTTTTCTTTACTATTTCAGATTTTATGATTTTGAAATTTTTCCACAACACAGCCAGTTAGCTCAATTTTATGTCAAATTAATCCTGTTTTCATACAACACAACATTCATAAAAGCTGATCATAACACAGATGATTTATCATGTTCACATTTGTCTATGACTGAAATAGAAGCTCTGACTTAATTAATTCTATAGCTGGTAACACGCTAATGTACTTGTTGTACTTCTTAGTTAGTATTATGTAACTCTTTGCATAGGTTAGTGGCTGGATGGAATGAATATGCTCTTTATGAAACAACAACTGATATTAATTTTGGAGCTTTTGAATTAGTCTGAAAGTTAAAGTTATTGGGTGTATTAGTTGCAAGTCAGCGCTGGTAGTGAAAATTGATTGTTGCTTACTAAGTGTTTTAATGTTCGTGAAGTGACCTTTGAGTGTGTGTATGTGGAAAATGTTAGGAGTTCCATAATTTAATTTATTTGTTAAAAAAATGGTCGTGGATTAGTGAAGCGTCATAAATATGACATATGTTATAGGCTTTGTGTGTTACATGACATTTCATTTTATGTCATATTGTCACCCGATGTTAAAATTTTTGATATATTTTTCAATTTTTTTCTTTTTTTTCGTTTTACGTACTAAATGTTGGGCATAATCACGGTATCCGAAAGGACGCAATTTTATTTTGATATAAATTAATTTTGAGTTCTGATATCTTTTAAACTATGCATTTTTGGACCACATACATTAAGGACTTTATGTATTATTTTTACTTATAGAATGTAATCTTAGAGTTATGGGATATAAAAAAACCCATTATAAAGTTGGCTCATGAAAAGCAGTAATGATCAGTCCATTTACACGCGCTGGTAACAAATCATTTCCGAGATTCATCAAAATTTCATAAACAGAAAAATCTGCGAACATAAAAAAGAAACTTCTTCCTTTATTACGTCATACATTCCCGCTGCGGATGAGAGCCAAGCATAATGTGGAACTTAAAATTCCCAGAAGCTCAAAACCCAGTCCCATTGAAAATTAACCCGTAAATTTCGCGCGACAAGTGCCGAATGGGGAACTTTGCGAAACCGCCGACGGCTCCGAGTGAGGGCGGGAACGAATGAACCAACGAACGGAACGAAGTAACAGGCACGGGCTCCATCCAGCTCATTACTTCACTGTGTGAATGGAAACTGATTTTGATACGTCATATTTGTGGTTCGCGTGTCTGTAGTTAACTATAGTGTTTGGCTGTCGCGTTGGGGGTTAGAACGTGTTCAATAGTTTAGTTTTGTTTAGTTCAAGAGGACACACATTCGTCTGAATATTGATAAGGTTTTAATTAATTTATCAACCAATCTGTATATTATCCGACTAAGCCAGCACGTGAAAATCAAGCAGAATAATCTTATTATGAAAAGAATTCCAGATAAATATTATAAAGATGCTAGAGGAATTTTCCTATGGAATTGTTAGCCCGTGTTCAAAACTGCCAATAACAGGTTGTACAATCTTTTGCAAAGTCAGGATTACTGTTCACAAGTCACTGATTCAGAAGGTACAGAATTACAAAAACAATTCCGAACTCTGCTTCCAAGCTAGATAAATATACGGCGTTACATTTATTTGCCTGACGCGCTATCATTCTTCTTGAATATCATAATAATGTTATGATTTTGGACTTTCGCATTACACCTTCAACACCAGATACTCGTACCTTATTATGAAACGGAATTGCGGCGAAGAATTTATTGTTTTACTACGTACCTAAGTTACTTTGGTTTATTTTACGCCCGGATAAGTGTTAATGGATTTTTCACAGTGGATATCATGTGGGCTTTTATTATGATACCGGAGGTAATGTTTTCTACTTTTCAATGTGGAGCTCGTTCGGTTTATACGACTGTGTTACGAGGTCTCGGTTGCGTGACGGATCCGATTATTGGAACAGAACTTATATGGTTTAGTATGGGAGACGCGATTCAAATTATGCTATCGACTCGTTTATTAAGCGATATGTCATAGTATGCTCTGTTTGGAGGATCGCCAGATGACGACACGTAATCTCGACATTTCTTATGTCATCATTGTGCGTGTTCGTGTATTATCGAGTCGACTGGTTGCATAACAAGGATCAAAGCCATATGGTTTTAGCAGGGCCGACTGATGCTGATGTGGATTTGTACTAGAGTAGATGTGTTGTTGTTTACATTACGTAAGTTTGGATGTCCACTATTTGATTCAGAAACACAATAACTTTCTGTCACTATGTGTTCAGGCAATCTTTACGTCACTACTTGGTACTTGTCTTCCCAAGTCCATACAGTGAGTTGTATTTGGAACTGTCTGAATTTAACACTGAAACTACACAGGCAAGCATATTATAAGTTGGGGGATTACATCGCTGATAAAAATTATTGGCTCAATGCTGGTACTGCTCCGCAGCCAATTGGGTGCAAGAACAAGTGATGGGCAGAAAAGTTTTGAAATATTGCTGCTGAAGACTGTATGAATTTATTTTTGTATTGTATAAACTCAATTTCTTTTAGTATTATATAACTGCACAGCACATATGTGAGTACTATGTTCCGACTGTAAATCTACCATTCACTATTTCTATGTGTCGTTTTGTTGACTTATGAGTACCCTGGCAGTTGGGTGTGTCATGCTCTCTCTAATTTCTCTCTGATGGTGGCACATGTTGGATCATTCGGTTCCCATTATGATGGTTGAGCTAAGTGGTGCCGATCCATGCGTCATGTTTCGAGAACGGGCGCCATCAGTTGGGATTAGTCATAACTTTGCTGCCTCGGCCTGTTACTGAACATTTTTTTTTTAATTCTTCGGTACTCTAGAAGCTGTTACGTGTACGTCTTTTTTACATTGTTCTCACATATATGTATTTTTCAACAAGAATGACGCAACCAAAAAATTGTAATTAGAACTGATGGAAAAGAGTGTCCGTGGAGTTTCTTGCAAATTCTTCTCCATTGAGACCTACTGACGCTTGCGAATTTGCAATGAGAGTCATCTTGTTTTTGTTTGAAAATTCTAAAGTACCTCTAAGGTTTATTTGAAATAAACTATTTGATTTTGACACTTGGCTAGGTAAACAAGGTTAGCCGAAGAAGATCTCAAAATCTCAAGAAGTTGTAAAACCTCAATCAATCAGCCTAGCCTTTATCCAATTATATTGGCGTCGACTTCCAGTCTAACCAACACAACCCAGTATCCTTTGGCAAGTTTTAAAAACTTTATTAAAATACTGTGAGATATCTTCGTTAAAGTCGAAGACATATGACATCCAACAACCCGCACTGGGCCTGCGTGGTGGATTAAGGCCTATTCCCTCTCACAGAGAGGAGGCCTGAGTCCCAGCAGTGGGAACATCAAAAGGCTGATGATGATGATCCTAGTTAATATTTCTCCTAGCCACCACCAGTTACTGATAAAGAGCATCCGAATGACAACTCCTAATATCAGGAGCACATAAAAAGATTTATGTAAAAACTCGGCGTCTCTAAAGAATTTTATATGAAATTCAGGAGAATCCTACAGAGATGGGGCCTTCCTTACCTCATACATGGCAATATGAATAAAATATGGATTCATCAGTTGAATAAACGAACATTTCGTGCTCGAATAACGTTGTTCGCACGGAGTGTGTAATGATCACTTGAATCCCGTCAAATATCCCATGTTTGAGGGTACATTGTCAATCTGGGTGAGATTTTTAAGGTGATTGCTTCTTTCATGTTTTCATAGCGTTTTTATTTTGTGATTGTACATAATGGGCATGTGCGTAATGGTTTATGAGCACGAATAAAGATGAGATGATAAAAAGTTAACAGACCTAATGCTGTTGTCGTACCTAATCATAACAATCTCCACATTTTCTATGTAACCATTAGAAGATTTAAGTTTCTTTAACAACTTGGTACCTATATATTTTTTTGCATGCGAATTATCATCAGTATCCCTAAAGAATTTAGTTTCTTGGTAAGATATTAATTAATTTTTGAATAATATTGAGTACAGTAATTGTAACTGTAAGTATCCTTCATTAGCTACCTAATCTCTGATTTTTTATTTCGTATACTAAATTGACATTTGGTGAGTTGCCACTTTATCGTTACATAAAAATAGTATCGTAACTGAGTGATCGAAAAAAAAAGTGAATGGAAAATTGAACTATTTCACGACAAAAAAAAATACATTTGTTATGAAACTAGCGTTCACAACTTCATTTATGTCAGACTTCATTTTATTGACATCATAAGGCAATGATATTCAAATAAACAGATATGTTAAGAGCGCGCGCATTATGAAAACTCGAATAGGTCACAATTGTGACCTTTAGTCTTTAGTTTATGACACGCATGGCGAAGAGCGATAGGCTTTGTTGAAACAAAAACAAAATAAAAAAAAATGCCATCGTGTGTATTTAGAAATTGTACCAATTATGATACTAAAGTTCATAAAACAGAAGGGATCTCATATGTTAGTACGCAATACGCCTCAATTTACTAATTTATTTAATTTTTTCCTAATATTCTGATATTTGGAGGTTAGAAAAAGATAACAACATTGGTGGTCAGAATAATGTTTGTTTACATGCACGCAAGTGACAAACACTAGCTGTCTCTTTTTTTCTTGTTGGTTTTATCAAGCCATCCCTTTCGACTTGTAGTGAAATGTCAGATGGATGAAAAGTTTGTATGTGTGCTGCCGTTGCTGCGCGGAACACTTTTTTCAATTGTTTTGTGAGTGTATATCTGTTTATTTGAATATCATTGGCATAAGTATATTTATTATTAATTTATTACATTAATGGTGTATGTACTACTTAAAACATTTATGGTCACCAATTAAATTGAGGAGTCATATCATGTTATGATTGAGGGTTACCAGCTATAGCACTATGCTCCGTGCGGTCATTGGCAGCTGTCAGTTTAGTCTACAAAACTAAAAATCTGAGTCTATAATAGATACTGACAATCGCTGCTGTCCTCATTATCTTTTTCATTTGCAGTAGCATACAAAATAAAAATGTTTTATTAGTGTAAAATGATCACTTGAATCCCGTCAAATATCCTATGTTTGAGGGCATATTCTCAATCTGGGTGAGATTTTTAAGGTGATTGCATCTTTTATGTTATCATAGCGTTTTTTATAAGGTTGTGATTATAGCGGTACACATTAGGGGTGCGTAAAAGTTAATGGGTATGTGTGTTGTGGTTTATGAACAGGGGATGGGAAAAGGTGGGATGACAAAAATGTTACAAGCTTAATGCTGACGTCATGAGAAATCCCTGAAGATTTAAGTTTCTTGGTAACAATTACTTTGTGAAAGAGATTGAGTACAGCGGGGTAGTGACGTAAAATACCGTCAGTGACAATGCCTGCTTTTTGAAAATCAATAGCATGTATAACGTTAGGCTGTTTGTCCACTTGAGCGGAGCGAGGCAGCGGAGCAGAGATGCGGAGCGGAGTTGCGGACTGTATCTGTCCAAAGACGTGGAGCTAGGTAACGGAGCGGAGTAGCGAACTGAGTTTTTTCATACACGGAGATCGCTCGTTTCTCCTCTCCGTTTATCAGCTCCGCTTTCCCGCTCCGCTTGCTCGATCCACTTCCCCGCTTCACTTACACTCCACACACTCCTCTCTGTTTCTCATCGCTACGGCCCCGCTCCTCGTAAATATATATGAATTTTGAAACTAGTTTTCAAATCCCTGTCCACTAAAGCGGAGCGGATTTTTTATGTAATTTGGTTGTTTGGCTGCGCACTCCGCGCGAAGTGCACAGGAGGCCTTATTTACGTTGTTTAGCAGACGAATTTTTCAAACTTATGAAACCATAATGTGTTTCACAATTGGAGTGCAGTTTTAAGCTTCCTTTATTAGAAAGGTACTGAAAATCACAGCTGACTCCGATTCAGCAATATAGACAGTTTCATTCTTATTACAATACGTATGTGTATTTCAATACTTTCCTTACCAATATTTCAACACATACACCAGCATACAAACAGTATTTGTATCAATGTAGCTGCGCTAGTAAGTCGTGCGTCAGTCGGCTTGGCCGCTTAAGCAGAAACTTAGCGAATCAAAAGCTTGACTGGAGTTGGTGGAATGTTTGGCCTGCCAGTTAACTTGGCGTGTTTGGTTCAGACTTATGCTAAGATAACTAGGCTGGTGTACATCGTGTATAGTGAGTGATAGTGTAGCTTTACGATGGTGTATTGATATGTTTGGTTTTGAGTTGTTTTAACCCCTGACGGCAAAAGAGGCGTATTAAAAGTTTGACGTGTGTACTTGTGTATTTGTGTATCTATGTGTGGCATTATAGCTTTTAAGTGGATGAACCGTTTTGAGGGTTTCGTACCTCAAAAGGTAAAAAAAGAAGCTTTTTAAGACCACTCTCTTGTCCGTCTGTCCGTGTGTCACCACTGATTTTCTCAGGAACGGGTAGACCTAGCAAGTTGGGATGTATACCCGATACTAAGGCCTATAGATCCTATTAGGTGTATAAAAATCAAGGTCCTGAATCAACACGATAAAAAGTTATAGGCAAATTTAGATTTTCGCAAAATCTTGTAATTACCAAAATTTACCTTAATTTTCAACTCTTTTATATTTCGGCATTTTCCCTTTCTTGTGCTTTAAGACCTTTAAGTATTTTTCGAATTTGTCAACCGCAAGTACCCTATAGGTTTTGGGTCAAAAACTATTATCGTAGTTCCCGTTGACCTAGAATCACAAAATTTGGCAAAAAGTAAGGTCTTACAGCACAAATAAAGAAAAATACCAAAAAATAAAAAGTTGAAAATTAAGGGGTGTCCCCATACATACATAGTTGACGCCACCCTGGGTACGGAACTCATCGTGCGCGAGTCCGACTCGCATGATGCCGGTTTTTTTTTTGTTTGAAAGGTGACTTTATCGAGAGTGTTCTTAGCTATGTTTGATGAGAATCGGTTTAGCCGTTCAAAAGTTGTGGGCGTTTTATTGTTTGAATCGGGTTGTTATTGCAAGATATCGTGTCATAATTACGTGTTCAATTGATAGTTGATCGAAGCGTGCCTACTACTAGATAAATTATGTGGTATGAAATAAAAATATGTCGGGGGTCTTAAATTTTACTTGTTATAAATTATGTGAATTTCAAAAATCTTTTGGAAATCATGTACCAAATATTACTCCCACTAGTCTAGCAAGCCGTATTTTTTTAAGTCAGTGCCCCAGTAAGACAGTGATCACTGCTTGTGATAGTGAACAGTGATAATGATTTAGGAAATTATTGTTCTATCCCTCTAAGATTGTGATTTAAAAGTTACGGCTTTTCAGACTAATTCGTTTACGTGTCTTCCAAAAGGTTTTAGAAACTTTATATGTACAACAATCTTTGATCAGCGGATAAAGATAAAAACAATGGTTTTATTGTACCACTTTGTCGGAATTATTATATATTCATGCCAAATTACAGCTTTCTAGTACAAAGAGTCTCTGTGCTAAGCTGCGGACGGACAGACGGACATAGCGAAACTGTTGACTTCGGAACCCTAAAAACCCTGATTGACCTGGATAGGTTATCACTAAGAAACAATACAGTATGATCTAAATAACTAGGCTTAATGCTCAGTAGTCTATAAGTCAAGTAAACAAAGTGTTATCCAACTGCCAACCAAGAGCTTTCTCATAAACTCCACAACGATGAACTCAACACCCTCAAGGACCGCCATAACCTCCACTCAGCCTATAATGACATATTCCTAATAGTTATTTTTAAAACACTGCACTACATAAAAGCTAACGGCAGCTTCGGTAATATCGTACATCCTTTAGTGATAAATTATGAAGGCATTGTTAGACGTCCTCGGATGGAGTCGTAAACGGTCGTGTCCAGTCGGCCGGAACTAACGAGCATTGTCTTATTTCACCACAATAGGTCACTTTTCTTAAGACTTAAACCCGACGCAATCGTAAATTAAAACTTAATATCTCATTACTTGCAAGCGTTACCCCGCCCCGGTTTGGCTCGAGCCAAAAAACTTCAATTACAAGCAGACTTTCTTTATTTCACCTTGGAATTTTGTTATTTTTTTTCTAGGCAGTTTCCTGAGTATCAATCTCATTGCACTTTTTCTGTTGATGGTCATGCCCATTCTCTCGATTCATTACTTGCTTTTCTAATCTTCTGTTTAATGAACCGCAAATTTTTAGGCGCATATAAAGTTCTTTTTCATCGTAAATTTTGGTGTGAAGTTCCAGAAAAACGTTGTCAAGCGGAAAAATAATAGGAACAGTTATTAAAGAATTCTCTCTCTCTTAGTCAGTACTAAATAGGTTATTTCTAGGTAAGCGTGTTTCACCGTCGACCACATCATCTAAGGATAATTGTCAAACGCAAGCCTATCAATAATATTAAGAATAAGTTACTCATTAAATAATCTTTTTTTTAAACAAGTTTTTTTCGTATTCTTCTTAGCAAACCTTTTCATTTGTTACCCATATCATGGCAGTGCAAAAAAAAATACTAGTCCGCCATTTTGGGTCGTCCGTCATATTGGATTTAAAATGATTTCACTTAGCTAACCATTCATAGTCATCCAAACTAAACGTGTATGCAAAATTTCACCTTAATCGGTGGCGGATAACTGCTTTAAAAATCAGTTGCAAAATTTGACCCGTAGATACACACTTACATAGATACATACATACACACCTGCATACATTGCAAGTTAAATAAAAGCTTGTAAAAATATTCATCGTTTCTATGTCACTCGAGGAAAACCTACCCTTAAATTACCCAGAGCAAGTAAAAACCATAAATAGCAAAACTACCCAATTAACCATACTTAATCTCCCTTATTACCTCTAACTACCCACTTTTTCACAAATACAAAAGCAGTCCACTCAGTGGAGTTACTATCAAAATAAATCTTGGTCGTAATTAGCAACATTTCCTAAGTGATGTCGTGCTAAATTACTAGTGCAATTGCGATTAAACTCAGCGTTTTAGAGGTCACTTGCGTGCCGTTGCCATGGAAACCGAGGATCATGGCCCCGGAGGACCACTAAACGGAGCTGGACACGAGACCAGCGTCTTAGTAACGCAACACAATCTGTGTTATTTAACGGCTTTGGATACAGTTTGTAAATATTTCTTTTGGTTATTTTTTCTGTCTTCGCTTCCCGTGGGATAGGTCTCTAAAAGTAAAACGGTATACATATTTAAGGAATAATACCGATGATCATGATAACTTTTACCATTTCCATGACGTATTATTCTTAAGTACATCATCATCATTATATCAGCTGAAAGACGTCCACTGCTGGACATAGGCCTCACCCAAGCATCGCCACTTTGACACACACGTCTCGCAACCAGCGGATCTTTGCGACCTTCACCAGGTCATCGGTCCACCTGGTGGGAGGCCTTCCAACGCAACGTCTAAGTACATTTAGTGAAAATGAAAAGTCCAGTCTACCCAACCAAAGCTGCTAATATTTAAACACCTTATTAACTATAAAAAAGCCATTTTGTGTAACAATCACATTAGCTCATGATGCGGTGGCAACAGATGAATGGAAAACGTAGCTCAGTCATTCAAAGCGTAGCATCGTAGACCCTTGCTACGCGCTACGAAAAAACCACTATAGTTGTTGCGTTTCAGCATGGCAAAAGCGGTCGTTGATCCATATATTATTTATTAGCATTTTTAATTTTTACGTTAATATACACTACATAAGTACACCTTTCTCAGTTGACATAATAGGGTAGTTGACAAAAAATATCTATTTAATTCGTCAGTTAGATAACTTAAAAATATTGGACACGTACTTTTTATTTTGTCTCGTAAACAAAAAATTACGACGATACAGCGCGTTGAAATATCGTGTGACGTCACGGTGTGCTACACTTTATATTGACAAAGTGACGTCACAAACCCCCACTACTGAACGTTGATGAGCTTTGTCTTTGTCAGTTTTTATTTATTTAATAATGCAAAAAAATACGGGTCCAATATTATTTGATAATCTCACTGACGTACTAAATAAAGAGATATCAAGAAAAGGGAAATAGCCGCTATTTCCATGCGCTGACCAAACAAATTTAGTCCTAATTTGACTCATGTGGCATAAATTAGTTGGCTATTTTGTAGTCCCTAGTGAAATTGTATTTACAACCCAAAATGAATCATGTCCACAAGCTCTAAACAAAGCAACACTGACAACCACGTGTGCATTTGCAAAATTTTGCTGTATCCGTGTATTTATTACGCTACAAATGTACAGTGGAAAATTGTAGAGTTGAGATGTGAAAAGAAATAAACAAATGGTATAAAAGGATGATGTTATTTTTAAAAAAGAAGCTGATTTATCGTTTTCATTTTTCTTTTAAAACAAATTGGCATTTGATTTGTTTTAAAAGAAAAAATACACCTGATTGAACCTCAATTTTAAAAGAAAAGTATTATCTTTTAACAACCACCGCCATATTATTTTATTGAAACTAATGAAAGATCAACATTTTAAATGTTTTCACAAGTCAAATGAAACATTTCAAAAATAAAGTTAACAAAATCCTGTCTAATTATTTGAATTATACGGTAACACTTTCATTTAGATAACGTAGTTAAAACATTTCGAAAATTAAATAAAACCTGGTTAAACAGTGAAAGTCAAAGTAAATTTTCATTTCTGTGGTTTTAAAGCTTCAATCTTGCGAACTTGGCAAAAAATATTAACAGGTACGCAAATTGGTGAAATGGACTATAAAGATGAAATAATTTTCTTGATAGAATTACTTTGAGAGATAAGAGGGTATTTGAAGAAACTCTTATTTGAATCGTTCATTGGTCTAATGGTCACTTCTGGTGAGTATGAGTCCTGGGTTTGATTCCCGGGACAGGAAAAGTATTATTAGGTTTTTTTATCTGGATAGTAGTCCAGCCTAGGCCGAAGTCTGGAATTGTGCAATAGGTGGGCCACTATTACATGGAACTTAAAACATAGCTGACCCGAAATGTGGGAGTACATCTTCCTAAACCCTCAGGGTATACAGGGCTGATGTTATGTTATGTTACTTACTTGAATCTCTGACCCAGTAGTTGATAGACTTGGGTGAAGACTCGACGTAGCACTCGATGGTGACGTCAGTACCCAGAGGAGCACCCACCAGCTGGTTAGGCACTTGGATCACCGGATGAACTAGACAAAAGCACCAAAATGAAAACAATCTTAAAATGTAAAAGTAACCTATTCTTCTCCTCTGTGTAAAAACGTCATGCAGAAGAATTGGTTACTTCTAGGCAAGCGTACTCCATCGTCGACTTCAGAGTCGAAAAATATCCCAAAGGAATATACTCCCGTGGTAAAAGTATCCTATCTCCTGGCGGATGAGCTCGGCCTACTGTGACAGGCTTGAGTCACACATTTTTATCACAGATTTTGGAAACAAAAATCATGATAAAATGCGTGGCTCACGCCAATCACAGAGGCCGTGCTCGCCCAGCAGGTGCCAACTTTAATCGAAATCTGTTCAGCAGTTAAGACGTAAAAGGTCACAAACAGACAGACAGAATAATTTTCGCATGAATAGTAATAAAAAAATCTGAATAACAATTATCATATCTTACAAGTCACAAAATTTAACACGCTGCACAATGCAAAGAGTAATATTTTGGGAGAATTTGTTTAAGAAACGTAGACTAATAATACTAAAGTTAAATCTTGCATAAAAGCGAAATGTCTGCTCGAGTTGACGCGAGAAACAAACAATCCTTTCAAGCCAGAAAATAATTAAAGGCTACTCGTTGACATAAAATAACACCATTAATAACAAGAAAACTCTGAAAGATGCTGAGATAAACAACACTTACTTACCACAATTTCGGGAATGACCTCTATTTCGTCCTTAGAATAAGACTGGTCAAAAATATTTTTTGGGGAAAAATATTCGACTCCTAGGAACCTAATTGCTACTTTAGTCTTGTTATTTCTTATCTAGGAAACATGGATTTACTGGTTCCTTCTGGCGGCTTTTATTGTTGTTGGTAGCAAAAGAGGTATTAAAATAAATAATATAGTATTTTAAGGTTTCTGACTATGGCTTGTCCTTGACCTTTGAAAAGCTAACAATAACTATATACTTTAAAATTATATATTAAAAACTTAAAAATCACTACTAATATTATTATCTATTGTAAAAGTTGGGATGTTTGTCAATAAATTCATTAACGGCTGAAAGAATTTGGAAAATCTTTGGAACGGATGAATGATCTTTATGACAAAAGGACCGGTAGAATTTTCATTTTATGCCACGCGAGAGAATCCGCTGGAAAAAGTTAGCAAGTTAAGTTTCCTCCAAATATGTAAAACCTACTTACAATGCACTTTGATAGTGATCCTCTTGCTCACTGAGGGGGGTACACCGTTGCTCGCGATGCACAGATATGCACCCATATCCGAACGAGATATCTTCGTAAGAGTCAACACCTCTTTCTCGAACATCGCAACTATATGGAAAATATAATCTAAATAAATAACCGAACTCCCGAAGATTTGGCGAATGGAATAAATGAAATATTTATATCATATGACTCGGTTATGTAAGCCCTTTACGCGGAAATGTGAATGTCAAGCAGGAGTACACAAAATTTGGAAGAATGGCACATTTTTTGTAATGCTGTGTTTTCCTCCGATTGTAACAAGATTTTTAGGGGTTAATTATTTTCATCTTGTGACAGTACTGGTTGCATATCGTCATTTTGGTTTAAAGATTAATAAATAATGGACGGTTTCTGAAATGAAAATTTGGAGTTAAGAACTTATCAAACCCCGCTTCAACGTCAAAGTTTGACAGGTTTTCAAGTTAAAATAGGAGTTGACAAATACTCAACTTTAAAATCTTATTTCTGAAACCGGCCACACGTATACGGAATACCAATCGAACACTAAATAGGTACTACTGACCTAGCCTCTTTAGACTTTAGAATAATTTAAGAAAGTTATCGTACTTACCTTTAGTTTTCCCACCATTAGGATCCCTGATAACAATATCAGCGCCATCTTCTCTCCTCCAAAGCACACGAGGTTCTGGCATGCCTCTTGCGCGGCAAGCAACTTTGGCAGTCCCACCTTCAGGCACCATAATGTCTCCTGAAGTCTCTTCTGGTATAAAGTCTGGTGGTATTACCACTTCTAGGTAACCCATCTGGTAAAAAGAATATAAACGGTATCATTAAAACTATAGTTTCGAACAACATTTTGCATGGTTTTGAGTATCGATATTTGTAAATCTTCAGTATAGAAATCAGTTAAATGCTTTTACTCATTTCTATACTGAATGAATTTTTCGACAGTAAATGGGCGAAATACAAACAGTAATATTCAAAAGTGTTAAGTCTTAAAAACATCACTGTCAAAACAGAGCTGTCCAAGTAACTACATACTGGTCTGACAAAGACTATTTTTTGATCTAATCGACACGAATCAAGAAGAATACAGCCAACAAAGGCCTCTCTTCTTTAATTAATTAATATCATCAAGCCTACAAAACAATATGAAACAATTATCGAAAGTATATTGCGTCAAGTGGCGCCATGCCGCGTTCACATCATCGCGTCAACGTCGGAGTCGAAACCTCGAGCGCTGTCGCCGCCGGCGATTTATGTCGTTATCAGCTCCGGGTATAAATTACAGCGCAGCGCAATAATTTAGGTGCACCATGCACGAATCATTACCCGCTGCGTCCCTCGCTCGGCTCCCGTCTGCGTGGCTTAATTCACTTTATCTCCCCAATGTTTATTTTAACTGCAATTTAATTTTCTTTGATATGCTGCGCCAATTTATTCCATACAGGGTACCATTTCACTTTTATATAAATGACACGATAAGATAAACATTATTAGTTTCAATCTATATGGTCGTGATCCAGACATGAAGTTAGTTGAGTTGGCTTTTCAAATTTAATATATTATTGGAAAATGCGACGAGAAGAAAAAATCGAAATTGATGGATCATACTGTCCTGAAGTAAATAGCCGTTGGAACAGTTACGGTAGCTACAGATTAGTCGTATGGGCGTGGATGACGAACGAAATCACAGTCATGCTCTCTCCTGTCGATATATCACATAATGGGTTTTATGCGCATGTAGGTCTGCAAACATTGGCAGTAATCTTAATCGGGATGCCACTGGCGTATTCAGAGATATGTGTGGCTCAGTACACGAATTGCAATATATTCACCATGTGGAATTTCTTCCCGCTGTTTCGGAATGTTGGATATGGCACATTATTTTTGATTTTCTTGAAATCCATTTATATGTTGGTGCTTACTTCTTGGTATTTGGTGTACACATTTTATGCGGCCTTGGATGTCCCGCCATGGCAAAGCTGTGATGACTATGATGATCCTAAGTGTATGGTGAAAAAAATCAATATATCGGTTTTCCAACATTGTCTGGAAGCTCAAGTGTTATTTGAAGAAGATTGCGGCATGAAAACTGCGAGCTTCTGCTTTTTCGAACGTGAAATAGGCGGAAACTGTACAGCAAAAGTCGGTTTATATTGCTTGATTCCATGGAAAACAATCCTAGCGGTCATTGTAATTTGCGCATCTGTTTATATTTTATCAATTAAGAAAGAAAAACTTATTCAACAAGTAGTGAAACTAGTAGCAATTTATGTGTGTGGTGTCATCCTGACTTTGTTTTGTGTTGCGCAGTCGACCAACGGCACTTGGTACGCTAGCAAGATATCTGTAAATTGGACTAACTATACATTTCTTAATTGCTATAGCACGATAACTAGAGGGTTTCTGTCGGTAGGCTGCGGGTGTGGTATATTAGTTTTCTTAACTCGCGACGTGTCATTTCGGAGCCCTGCCACAATGACTGCGGTTAGTGCTCCATTATTCGCACTATTTGTTGCATTTATGTACGCACTTATTTCATTTAGTGGAATTAAAACAATGTCTTACTATCACGGTGAAGAAGAAAGCGTTATAGAAATCGGCAGCAGTTTATATTTTCAAATTTTTGCGTCAATGTCCGAAATAATGAGTTACTTCGATGCATTGCCGGTTTGGGGATTTTTTTGGTTTTCCATCATATTCTGCAGTTTATTTATAAACTTTTGGATTTTGTATTTGTTCCTTAAAGAATTATTGCTTCATATGGATTTAGCAAAACACTACACAAAACTATCTTGTATGATTATGTTAATATTTTTAATGCTTTTTACTCTACCATTTTTATGTTCTGACTTGACTGGTATTCTTACAGATGCAACAGAAATCATTCAAATAATTAATTGTTTATTTTTTTCTGTATCATTGTATTGGTTTTATGGTGTCCAAAACCATAACGTGGACATTATATTCATGATAGGGATCAAAACTCATTATATTTTCAGGCTAGTGTGGTTTTTAAATCCGATTTTTATTTGCGTTATTCTTTTTGCTCGATTGTCCGTTTTGGAGTCGTATGTTTATGACGACTCATATTATATTGAATCACTTGATATGACTTGCGATTTGTTGTTACTGTATTTAGTATTTGGCATGTACGGTTTTATAATTGTGGTCGGCTTACTAGCACAGATTATAAAATTCTTCCGCCGTGGTGAGCTTCTTGCGCTATTTAGTTCTAAAGCAAATTGGGGGCCGAAAGATAAGGTATTGTTTAGAAGTAGGAAAATGTTTGTGCCTGAGATAATGACAAGGGAGTTTCTGTACCGACAAGTTCGTATACGAGGCTATTACAAGAAACAGAACATGGTTTATAAGACGAAGGTAAAGAAAGCTTCGAGCGTGGAGTCACTAGCCGAGGAGCCATCTTGGAGCGGTATGACGCCAAAATAGTGTATTCATAGATTTATTTAGTTATTGCTTACCGTACCTGGCTTTTCATCGGGTCCGTATTGATTTGGCACATGTATTGACCCCGGTCCTCCTCTTGGACGTTTCTAATGTGTAAATTCCAAACGGTCTGGCCGTTATGCGACACTCCTACTCGGTGATTGTTTGTTATTACGTGAACATGGATCGCTTGGATCGCTTTAGTGTCTGCTTTTACCCATCCGACCTGCAAATTGTAATTGAGTTTTTAATTAAAAGTAAAATTATTTCTTGGTATTTTTCTTTGTATAGTTATCTTACTCTGTATCCTCCAAGGTTCTGCACTAGACATCTAAACGTTGCATCTCGACCGATTGGCACTGTCAAATTCATCAATGGTTCAGCGAATTCCGGCTGGAATGCTTGACCTGAAAATGAGTCCTAATTGTCACTAGATCGATTTGTACTGACGGATAAAGAATTTTATTATAATTAACTTGTTTAGAGCTAAATGTTATTTCTAATAATTATTTTTCTTCTAGTGTGATCTAAATTGATATAGGTTGTTTCAAAAGTGGAAATTATAGTAAATCATACTTTTCAAAAGCTTTATTTTAACTAAGGATAGCAGTTTCTTAAGTCATCAAACTTATATTCTATACCCCACTCACCTACGAGCTTTGAGTCTAGTCCTAACATGAAAATAGCTAGTAAGTATATGGACCACCAAGGCTGCATATTTCCAGTCGCACCGACCGACCCTGCTTTCAAGCAAAGCCTCTGTTAGCCATTGGATACTGCAACCAAATAGAAATATTGAAATGGAAAACATATATCCACATACAATAAAATTTATTTTAGTACAGGTACTCAATATCCTAAGTAAGTTTCATGATGTATTTTATCAAATAACAATTAATCATGTTAAGTACCACCTAGGAACAGAAAGTAAATGGGAATATATTAAGGGACTTTAATGAAAACCCAACGTTCGCTGAAATAAGAAAATATGAGTATTATGATATTGACAACAATGTATTAATTATGATCATTACCGTTTCAAGACATCGGTACCGTCTAAGATACAAAATCGACTATCCATTCGTTCTAAACCAATACAAAGATCCATAAATAGCACAGATTCTCTCGCTTATGGTGGTATTAAAACATTCTACAAACACAATCTCTCCATTGATTTATAATATAAACATCGAGCCAATCTTTTTATGGCTTCTATTAATATCTTAACGATAGCATTTACAGGGATACGGCTAAAAAGTCTCTGCTCCATAACCGCACAGATGTTTATGATAAGAGATGTTACGGAGGTGATTTCATCGGAACTGAAGTCATAGTCGGATTTTACCAGAATCGGAACCGAAGTCAGAACCGAAATTGGAAGCGGAGTTGAAGCCAGAAGAGAGATGTGATGTGAGATGATACAAAAAAAAACAAATATGTTTCAAACAGTAACAAAATAATACCAGCTGTAATATTTTTTAACTAATGTGTTAAGTATTGATCGTCCAGTGGGGAGATGGCCAGATAACATTGTTGCCATTACGGGTAGAATCTGGATGAGGTTGGCACAGGAACGTAGTGATTGGTAAAAGAAGAGAGAGGCCTATGCTCAGCAGAGCGAAGACGGGCTGTGGATGATGATGATGATGAATTTGTTAACACATTCATTTCCAGGTGTTGAAAATAAAAATAATCAAATCTTAAATAATAATATGTAGTTGTAAATTAAACCCCCGATTTAATAGTATCGGAACTGAAGTCGGATTCAGAGTTCCGACTTTTCGGCATCAGAGTAGAACCTCAGTAACATCCCTATTTATGATACATCACATCAACATAAAACTGGAGAGGTAATATAAACATTTTGATGGCGCATTGTCGCTCTATTCACAACAATTATGATGCGTGTGACATCAACAGAGAAGCTTTCAAGGTTCGCCCCTTCGACCCCACGATTCAATAATGATTCGTTGTTACGACTATTCCTGTTTATCGGAGCCATTCATATGAGCATATTCGAGTATGTTTGAGAGCATAACAACGAGAGAACGTGTGAAATGAGCACGGATGCGATCGAGCACCGGTAACTACTTTTCCGCGAAGATATAATGTTTGACAAAAAAAACTGTTTGCCAACACCCTCGTATTGATATGAACAGTGTTATTTCAGTGTTCGTTTAGATAAAAATATATGGCCTTTTTTTCGGTCGAGTGTTGTGAGATGTCGTTTTGAAAGCTATAGGACGCTTTCATATCGGTACATTTGGTTCTAACTGTGATTCCTCGAGGCCTTTTTCAAGTTAATGGTGTGATCTTGATGAATGTTTATTTTTGAAATTCTTGAATATGAAGCAAAGATGGAATGTGTGGAAGATGATAATTATTATTATTGCTAGAAAGGAGGTGATCATTGAGATGGTGAATATACATAGATGTAGAAGAAGACAGATTATCTGACCAGTCGTGTGCCCGTAATTAGAGAAGCAATAAAAGCCATTGTCATTGATCCACGTCTTAAACACACGTAAGGTTAAAACTGATGACATATCAGACTACTTTCTGAATGATTGATCCTAGACTACAATTGGTATATAGAGAACTAGAACAAGGACAAGTAAAATTTAAAAAAACCCCGACACATTTTTATTTCATGCTACATAATTTATCTAGTAGTAGACATGCTTCGACTGACAATCTATTGAACAATTAATTATGACACGATATCTTGCGAAAACACCTCGATTCAAACAGTAAAATGCCCATAACTTTAGAACGGCTGAATCGATTTCGATATCGATTTTCATAAAACATAGCTAAGAACACTTCTATTTTCTTTTGAAAGGTGACTTTATGTCACCTTTTAAAAGAAATAGAAGAAATCAAAATCGGTTCATCCGTTTAGGAGCTATGATGTCACAAACAGATATACAAATACACAGGTACAGTCGCTAATAGCTGGTACATGACCCAACTTGCCGTTAGCTGACCCCCTAACCTACTTAAATATAATAATTAAAACAAGCTATTAGTAGCAATGACACTAAATATATTACAATACTTTGATAAACTTTTAGTCTTACAGCATAAAAATAAAAATCACATAACAAATACTTATAAATATCCTAACTAAAACTAAACTAAAAGATCAAATTTGCGTATCTGTATTATCTATTATTTTTGTTCATCGAGTAGCGCTAGTCAGTTTTATTTGTAGGAGTTTATCAAATTCATACAAATAAAATAATCCACAATTTTACAGACAGAGCGTTCAAATTCGTTCGACAATTGATTTACACTATGTAAGTAAATAAGTATATCAAATAAAAAAATATAATTAAAAAAACCCCCGACACATTTTTATTTCATGTTTTTTAAACTACATTATTTATCTAGTAGTAGACAGTAGACACGCTTCGGCCGACAATTTATCGAACACGTAATTATGAAAATGCCCCGATTCAAACAGACCATTCGTTTAGGAGCTAATGTGTATTTTACTTTTTGAATAGAGGATTATCGCAAGATATCGTGTCATATTATAGATTATCTATCGAAGCTTGTCTACTACTAGATAAAATATGTCGATTTAAAATCATGAAATAAAAATGTGAAGGGGATTTTAAAAATGTACTTGTATCCAAAGAAATATAATGGAAAGTCACAAACAATTAATTCAACAAACGCGGCCCTGTATTACAATCGGCATCGATTTTAATCAGAAAATGTAATGAAACACGAAATATCTAAATAAACAAGGTAAACATTGGGAAGCGTGACAGCCGGGTCACTGGTACATCCCTGTCGAAGAATAATCCCGGTCTCAATTGTTATTGGCAACATGGCTACGTCGCAACGTGTTATACATAACGCTTTGTTTGAACACGACTAATTCTGTGTTCATGCGTGACATTTTATGTGTTCATTAATTAAATTCAAGAATATTTTGGAACAAAATTTCAAAATTCGGTTGCTAGAGTTGTAAGAAAAATAATCGTATAAGTTCGTAGTATATAATATCCTCACCCGGTTAGACTGCAGCTACATACTGATTTTTTTCATGGACCGGCTGCCTACACAACTTTTTTTCTGGGTATATAATACTTGAGTGTTCAGACCGATTGTCAGACTCTTGGACATCTGACAAAGATCTTCAAATGACAGCGGTGTGTAGTAGATTACACATTAACAGGGTTGCTTTTTCCTTCAAAGAACCTTCAGGTAGATACTAAAGAAAAAAAAAGAAGGCTAACCATATTTAATTTTCGCGCTGAATCCCGCCCATACTGTAATATTTGTTGGAGGATTATTACCCTATACTGTTAGAAGTTCAAATAAAACATCAGTAATAAATCTGTTAGTACTTCCATACGAATACACGGTAAGCATAAAGATGGCAGACTAAAAGCTCGTGTGAGTGTAATCTGTCCATAGGCTGCTCTTTTCAGATTGGATTACTACACAATCGAATTTTGGTTGTGATTCAACAAGCATAAAAATACAGCGTTATCTATAAAGAAGGTAGGTTTAGATTGATTATTATTGTGATTATAAATTCAAAGTCC
Organism: Orthosia cruda; assembly: GCA_964057195.1. Lineage (NCBI taxonomy): Eukaryota > Metazoa > Arthropoda > Insecta > Lepidoptera > Noctuidae > Orthosia > Orthosia cruda. The sequence goes on from OZ059832.1 coordinate 20,600,268, forward strand.
CAATAAATTTGAATTAAGAATCTGCTAATCATAATGGTGAGAAAGTTTTTTTTTAATACGGCCAAATGTGTAGCTATTTTAAAATAAGTTTTTAAACTGCCATGGTCATTAACATTAACATTATAAGCGGGATATTTACCATGTTTACCCGTGATCATGGTGCTTGCAACATCACCAAAATATCGGAAACTCGCTACAAACAGTAAACATGGTAAATATGTTATAATGTTGATGTTATTTCAAATTATTTAAGAAAATCTAAGTTGTTATAGGAATACCTTGTAGCTTCAAACAGGAACTTAACGAGTTACATCGCGACAGAAATAATTTACACCGTTGCAATGTTTCGTGTTGAATTCATAAAGAGCGAGCTGAATTTATGAATTGCATAATTCACTTGTTTGGTCTTGAACTTGATCTTTCAGGATACCAGTACTACTACAAGTTTCATGTACTTTTGCTCAAATTCGATTTTGTTTCTGGAACTACATAAAAACACTCGTATGTAACAGTTTCACCACGTTGTGATAAGTTCTGACAAATGATAAATGATTTTATATCTGTAAGTTGGTTTGTAGTAACACTTTTACATATCGATCTTATTTTTTAAAACTAGATGAGGACGGCGTTTCCTATCTGACTACTCTGAGAAGAAACGCCGAAACAAACTCAGAGGTCACAGTCTCTTTTAAAGTTCAGACAAAACTTGGTTAGATCATGTGAATACCATGTAGATTGGTGTCTGAAATGGTATTTTGAGGAAAGAACCAGCCAAATCGAGTGGACCTGTCCAGTTAGTACACGCCTTTGTCAATAACCGTGCAGCTCAACTCAGAATTAAAGGAGCTCAACGATTCGACGTACAATACCAAAGAGAGGACATTCGGAAGGCCGCATAAATTAAAACTGAGAAAAATTAAATAAAAAACAAAGAAAAATAATGATCCACATAGTCTTCACATTCACAATAAAAACAAAATTTAAAAGTAAATATTGTTGTCGTTGCAAGAATAGCAAAAAAAAAACAAAATCAAAGATGCAAAAATAAAAGAATAAACTAATTGGAGCAGCTCAATCCCAAGCCTTTTTATCCTCAACGTAATCTTTAACGGTATAAAACTCTTTCTAACACAACTTACGTTAAATTTATGATTTGAATTATTAAGACTTAGGTCTTGTACGTGGCTTTTAAACTTATTATAAAAGCGTACATATTGTCATCTAAACGAGCCACCTATTTTCTTGACCCTTGTTGTAGGTACTACAAATTTGTGTTTGTTCCTAGTATTTATGATATGGATATTACTGTATTTTTAAATATTTTATATTTTTATGGGCATATAAAAGATTTACATAAATATATTGAGAAGGCGCAGTCATTACATTAATCTCCTATAAATTAATTATAAATGGATCGAACAGCTCTTTTCTGCAAAACAAAGATAGTCGAAGTCTGAATGTCGGCAGCGTTTCCCCACAACAGAATACCGTACGATATTACACTATGAAAATAGCAAAAGTACATTAAATGAGCTATCTCTATGTCAGTAATTTTTTTCTAACAGCGTATGCTACGGAGCTTAGTTTTTTGACAATTTATCTATATGTGGGCCCCACTGAAGCTTCGCATCCAAGTTTAAGCCTAAGAATACTGTGTTATTTTCAGGATTCAATTCTTTGCCCTTTATCAACACATCAGTTTTCACCTACCTAACGAGAGGTAGGGTAAACTTAATGCCCTTTTGGGGGACTTATTTGGCAAAAAAGATTTCTTACACAAATTCTGAACAATTAAGAATGTACTATAAGATAGAGCTAATCTAGACACCGGAGAGAATTGTTTTAATTTTGACATTCTTCAAAACTGACTTTGAAATTAAGATAAAGATGTGAAACTCGCACGGTTCACACAGATAACAGTATCTTACTAATATTATAAATGCGAAAGTTTGGATGGATGTGTGAATGTTTGTTACTCAAACACGCCAGAATGGCTGAATGGATCTGGATGAAATTAAGCACAGAGATAGATTTTAGTCTGGAATAACACATGTGGCACTTTTTGTCCCGAGAATATGTGTTCTCGGGATAATTTTCGCGTTTCACGCGGGTGAAGCCGCTGGCAGAAGCTAGTTACTAAATATAGCTTTTGACGCCACTAACTCGTTGGTAGTAGATCTAATTAAGTATTCACAAAAATAAATACCATTGAATGGACACGAACAGGTGGGCAATCCCATAAAACTAAAAGTGTCATGAGGAAAAGATATTACTTATAGTGCTTGATACCAACTTGATACATTTATTTTTAAACAGTTTAAATAAAATATGTATATACGCTAGGAATTAATTCCCAAAATAATACTAGTATACATAGATAGTTTTATCGAAATAATATTTTTAAGGGGTCACAGTGTCAATGTATACACAAATGCAGATAAGTAAGTAAGCACCGCAACTTCAGGATTTTGCAGTATTTTTAATTCTACGTACTCCGTCGAAACAAAAATGTTTTTTATTTTGTTTTAATATGTAATGACTTAATGAGATATTTCAAGTTTCACAAATAAAAGCCAATTGAGCGAAGAAAAAGTAAACCGACAGTGCTAATCTCTTTAGATCTAGAAGTATACCATAAAATAAATCATTAGGTACAAAAAAGGTACATACGATTTACTGACGGAAACATCCAACACCCTCTCCCAAAGAGATGGTTTGTATCATAGCAGTATTACACACAGAAGCGTATGCACAAAAATTAACGCACACTACTAAACAATACCATACTGATTAGAAACACAAATTCAGACACATTCTCCAATTAAGAATCAACACCCACGACAGCCTGTAAGTCAAACAAACTCCCACTCAACACAACTCCCCTTGAATATCTAAAGCCGATCAGTTTCTTAGTCTAAAACAGACCAAAGTAACCAGCTGTTATAATCGCAATAATTTTCTAGGCCTTGCTTTGATGTGCATTGTCTTCTACGACCTGTCTCAGACTCCCTACCAACTTGCTAGTTCGAACAAAGTTTGCAAACGTTCCGTCGGAAATTTCATAGCGGCCGGCCGGCAAACTACACAGTACCCTAAACATTTATACTAAGTAGGTTCACTATGGAACTTGAAGTGTTGCTTGGCTAATGTTCAGGTATTCTGAAGTTAAAACATATGGATCTGTAAAGTGTTTGGATGTACCTATAACTTGGATAAGCTTAGAGATTTGGTTTTGATACAACTTTGAATGACTGGTTCTGAACGCTAGTGGTGGTATTATAAATATGAAAATATGTTTGTATATTTGTCAAGCAACCATTCATATCTCAGTGGATTTGGATGGAATTGGAAAAAGTTAGATAATGGCTTGGATTAGGACATGGTATACTTTTTATCACCTTAACAAGTATACTTACGTTCCTGTGGGATAATTTGCCGAAAAAGCTGCTAGTAAAAGATTGAAATATTATTATAATCTTGAAGCCTGGCCAAGGCCTTGAAGCCTGGTCACTGACCTTTTTCTTATTTATCAGTAAGTCCTAAATATATGAAGCTTATCTGATCGCCAATTTATTATTGCGTTTCCACCTGAAACGCCGGTAGGTACCCGTTGTATCCACATATCGAAACATTTCTCGGTAGTAAATAAATAAATGTCAACCAATTTCAAAATGAAGCCTATAAAGCTGGTTGCAGACCAGGAGCCAAGCTAAGATATTTTAGCTTAGCTCGCTTATCTTACCTAATTTTTCTGCACACAATCAGTCAATCTGCTTAGTCTTTTCCAGATTTGCTTGACCTCCAGAACCCAGTAACTGAGTAACATGTTACCCCTTGGCCAGACTGGTGTCAAATTTGAGGCATCTGACTACCCGTAACGACTGTCAAAGATCTTTAAATTACAGCCGGAACCAACGGCCAATACTTAAAGCCAATGCTATATACAGATGGTCACCCATCCACGGCCTGACCTCGGCATGCGTTGCTTAACCTTCAAATTCGCCCTTGCGACTATTATTATTGTACACATCTATGCGGTACCAATTTGGTCGATCTCCTTTACTTGTTGTAAAGGAGATCAAACAAACTAGTAACGCGTTGTACGGTACGGTAGTTTGGTGGGCACGGTACCGAACTGTAAGCGCATCGGAAACATTTTTAGATGTCGTACTTGTAAGTTAAGATATGGAGAATGAGTTATCAAGTAATAATTATTATTTTAGTGTTTTATTTCAATATTTTTTATTACTTTTTCGTAACATACCCCTTGCAAAATCTACTTTTTGAATCAAACTATCTAGACAATCCCACTAGTTATCAAAAGAAAGTTAATTCTGTGAGACTGTGACAGAATACTCACAGACTTAACATCACAAAGGCTGATTGGAATTGTCAAGCTTCATGGATCTCATGAAAACTTTGATTTTATGTAGTAACCGCCTCGCTTTCCCTGCCCGTTGTCTGCAATCGCGCTCTCGCACATTCGTACCAGTTCTTGGGCGTAGCTATCGGAGGGCTAGACGGTGTTGTGCACCGGGAGCCCCAAGCTCAGGGGGCCCTCGGACCCTGACCAGCAAACCTTATCTAGCGAAAAATTCTCCCTTCTTCGGTCAAGCGAAGTAACAAAACTTATGTCAATATACATATTGACATAAGTTTTGTTACTGTGCGAAGAACTTAACGTTGGTAACAACGCTCCAAAGAAAGTGGTTCATCAATTATAAAAATTTAATAAAACACCTGAATTATTTTTATTTCATGCTACATAATTTATCTAGCAGTAGACACGCTTCAATCGACAATCTATTGAATAAGTAATTATGACACAACATCTTGCGAAAACATCCAGATTCAAAAAGTAAAACGCCCATAACTTTTGAACGGCTCAAACTATTTACATCAAACATAGCACAATTCACCATTCAAACAAAAAAAAAACGAAATCAAAATTGGTTCATCCGTTTAGGAGCTATGATGCCACAGACAGATACACAGGTACACACATCAAACTCAAAACCCTCTTTTTCCGTCGGGCATTAAAAATAAACCTTAGTTATGCTAGCTAAACTTATAAACTAACTTAGCTTAGCTCTTGGTCTGCAATCAGCTCGAAAGATGAAGAGAGCCAAATCATCTAACATTTAAAGATAAAGTTCAAAAATTTTAAAGGGGAGATTATAACTAAGCTGTTTGTTTCATAACTGAAATAAAATTTCTTATGCAATTGAAAGAGTCGCAGCCTACTTCCTCCCGTTCTAATCTTGTCTGTTAAAAGTTTTTGTTGTCATCGCATTTCCTCGAGCAACAAACAAAAGCTTTTACGTTGTACGCATGTTGGATATAATGTAATTTTGTAGGACTCTCTTTATGGACAAAAGTAAAGAATTATTAGAACTAATAATGAAAAATAAAATTAATAAACCATGCATTGTCTAGAACGGATTTAACAGTAATAAAACATTGTTTGATATTTTGTACGGAATAATCTTAATATATATAAATCTCGTGTCACAATGTTTGTCCTCAATGGACTCCTAAACCACTTAACCGATTATAATAAAATTCGCACACCATGTGCAGTTCGATCCAACTTGAGAGATAGGATAGGGTAGGGTAGGTAGGGTAGGGTAGGTAGGATAGGGTAGGTAGGGTAGGTAGGGTAGGTAGGGTAGGTAGGGTAGGTAGGGTAGGTAGGGTAGGTAGGGTAGGTAGGGTAGGTAGGGTAGGTAGGGTAGGGTAGGTAGGGTAGGGTAGGTAGGGTAGGGTAGGTAGGGTAGGGTAGGTAGGGTAGGGTAGGTAGGGTAGGGTAGGTAGGGTAGGGTAGGTAGGGTAGGGTAGGTAGGGTAGGGTAGGTAGGGTAGGGTAGGTAGGGTAGGGTAGGTAAGGTAGGTAGGGTAGGTAGGGTAGGGTAGGTAGGTAGGGTAGGGTAGGTAGGGTAGGTAGGGTAGGTAGGGTAGGTAGGGTAGGTAGGGTAGGTAGGGTAGGTAGGGTAGGTAGGGTAGGTAGGGTAGGTAGGGTAGGTAGGGTAGGTAGGGTAGGTAGGGTAGGGTAGGTAGGGTAGGGTAGGTAGGGTAGGGTAGGTAGGGTAGGGTAGGGTAGGTAGGATATTTAGTAGATGAATGTTTGGTGTTTTTATGGCAAAACAAAGTTTGCCGGGTCAGCTAGTATATTGTAAAAAATCGAATTAGGCATAGTTCTGAATGTTTCAAGAAATTACCAGCGGATTGATAGGTCAGTATATGTCAGCTACTTCCATCCTACTTCCTGGCCTACTATCCTATCTTTTTCTATCACCATCATCTTCCTACCCTTGTCCCACGTTACTTGGGGTCGGCGCAACTAGTTTTCTTCTTCCATACCGTCCTGTCCCCCGTCACGCCATCACTGAGTCCCTTTTCTTTCATATCACTCCTCACACAGTCCATCCATCTTTTCTTTGGCCGTCCCCTCCCTCTCCATCTATCCCCATTTATATTTATAACTCTTTTAGTAACATGCGTTTCTATCACACTAATATTATAAAGACGAAAGTTTGTGAGTGTGTGTGTGTATTTGTATGTTTGTTCCTTCTGCACGCTCAAACGGCTGGACAGATCTGGATGAAATTTGGCACAGAGATAGATTATAGCCAGGAATAGCCCATAGGATACTTTTATCCCGGGAATGTGTTACCTAGGGATAATTTTCGACTTCGACAGAAGCTAGTAATTTATAATTCACAAATAGTTGTGAAAGTCTTGACGTTGGGATGCTGGATATTACACGCCTAAACGTATAAGATAAAACCGGGTATAAGACCAGTAATTAGGACGTAGGATTTTAAAGAATTTTAAATTGATAGTTCATCTCCTTGGTAGAATTGTTAAATTTTACGCGGGTGGAACCCACGAAAAAGGCAAGTCGAAAGCAGTGAAAGATGAAAATGGTGGAGTGGGCATTATTGAAGTGCAAATTTCTCCGTTTCGGAATTATTATATTTTGTTTTTTAATAATCCTATATGTAGGTATGTGACTATGACTATCGATAAATTTTAATGTAATTTTTTATTGACGATGTATTTCATTATTAAATCAATGAATTTTTATCTTTTGAATGAAATTATAAAATGAATTTATTACCATGTATTATTCTATATAGTGTTATTTTAATGATTTTTTAATTAATTCTATAACATATGATTTAAAACTTTTAATTAAGAAATTGGGATGTAATGCATTTTAAAATAAAATTTTATTATTATAAATATTGCTACCAAAAGATCTGACTCATGAATCAAGCTGCCTTGTCTTTTCCAGAATATGTTGCGGTGCCGTTTCAGTTTAAAACAGATGCACCTGAATACAAATATTTTACATGGACCGACTGGCTATCAAACCTCCACAGCCCAATACTTGGGTAACACGAAAGCCCTTAACAATACTTGTGTCAGATTTTCGGCTGCTGACTACCCGCAAAGACTATCAAAGATCTACAAATAACACCCTGTGGATTTATTCCGTTCTAATACCAAAAACGAATACCACTTTTATTTGTTTAAAATCTTATTTGTCTTGTATTCCGAACGGAAGTTAAATCCAAAATAAAAAAAAATTAAGTTAGCAAACGTCTAGTTCAATAATAAAATATGACTAATAATCAACATAATTATCAATTTATATCCTCCTTGTGCCTGAATAATATTTTTCTGCAACTACATCAAAACAAGAACAATTTACTTACAGTCAAAAAAATAAAAAATATGTCAGAAAATAACTCTTAATTTATTAAACAGGTTCTCTGTCCAATTTAGTATAACAATAGTTAGTATTAGTATTATATTATAATCACATAAAAATATCAGAAAACCTATTCATTTGATTAGGTATGACTGTGCTGACTGTACCAAATTCATGTTGTTGGTATTCGTTCGCACATTAAATTTAATTATTTAAAGAGTAGTATCCGTTCGGAATAGTAAATAAATATGAGTTGAAACAAATACCAGTGGTATTAAAATTTGGTATAAGAATGGAATAACCCTGTGCGGCAGTTATAATAAATAAATTAACCGCGGCCCCCTATCATAAGCCTGTTGATAAAAAAGAGTGGGTAGATTTTGCCCATTAGAGCTACGATACAAAAAAAAAGTTACAATAATAAAAGTTACAATAGTAATATAAAAGTTAGAATTATATATGTCTAGGTAACCCACGCTCATCTTCATAGTTGGATATCAATACAATTATTTTATTCAGAATTCAGCATGAATATTTTTTTTTTCTATATTCCAATTTACTGAACGTAATTGGCAGGTGTAATTGTGTCCTATTTTTAGAATATCACTATGTTCTGGCTTAATAAATAGAGAATTAGATGTGCGTGTAGGAGGAGTCGCTTTAATAAGCCCTAGGTATGTATTATATGCAATATATAATAATCTATCTTCAAAAGAAGAAGTATCTTCTAATTTGGAAAGAAAGAAATGAATAAATGAAAATGTTGTATAAAAAGGTTTATGCGGTTTTCCCCCGTCTTATTTCAGGTTCCTCTCCCAAAAGTGTAAGGTAATCTAAGCTCAAGACCAAAATAACTAGAAGGCAAGGATTGAGGGAGGGTCTACGGCCAGCAGAAGATGATGCAGGCTGATTCTAACCAGTAGCCTTGTTAATTCCTGTCAGCCTACATCACTGGCCTCCACCTATGACTTCCATTTCTTTCGGTCCTGGGCCATATGTATACCGTTATTTGATACGTGGGGATTATCATAAGCCTACCTATACATTTGTGCTAAGCAATTATTTTTATTAATAAAGATTTTAAACCGAATCAGGACGAATGTTAACCGTTATTCAAACCTAAATATAACTCAAATACCTGAGAATTTTAATTTAGACACTGCAAATCGGTATTTGATAAGGCTCAATATGTCTTTTTTTTGGGTGGTACATCATCCAATGACTTTGCTCGCTCTGGGTGAAGCGGGAAGGCGTGTCATACTTTTACTGACTAAAACCCACCCGTGTTCCTTCAGTTGCCTGTGCCAGGGCCGCGGTAACTCTCTTAAAATTCTCTCTAGCAAATTTAAATTAACCATCTGCTAATCAGTATTGATAGCCTAAGATCCGACTGCAGAAATCTGCAGGACACAGGGCTTTTGATTAAATTTAACAACTTCCCTTTCCAATGAGCCATTATTACCCACGTGATTGTTTAACTATTGTGTCTGCTATGTGTACGATGAACCCGTTAATTTGCACGAATTATATTAGAATAGATTTATGCAGAGCTGCCTAAAAATATCTAGCTGCAATTACCTTAATGAAAAAAAAAATGTTTGATAGTTCAACTCTAATATACAATTTTTCAAGTAAATCCAACGTCATTTGAAAGAATGTGGTTCAGAAAATAGGAAAAAAATAGGTAGCCAGCTCTCAGTTAGCCGCAACCTATGGGTTGCCAGTTTATCTGCTAAACCTGGTTACCCTTGAATGGCGGCTTACTAAGAGCTAGATAATGGTGCATACGCACCCACGATACAGGAGATATTCCTGGCATATGGCAAAGTTTCAAAAACACACAAATACGAAAAAATTAATAAATGAAAAATTTGTTTGCGCCAAGATGCGGCCAGACAACCCTGACGTTATCTATTCTAAAATCAAGAATCATTAATAAAAATCAAGTTTCATCAAAAACAAAATTACCTGCAGATTTTTGCAGTGGGATCTCATACTAAAACCTAATAATATTAGTTAGATTTTTTATTAATAAGGCCTATTAAGTTGGAATAGGTACTACTTTAACTATATTGTATACAGTTGAACTAAGGAATATTAGGCATGTGTTACTTTAAGATCAAAAATTGGTGCTAATGAGTACTAAATAAGTACCAATAGCTTTACAGAAGTACCGGTAAGAAACCCTTTAATTAACACTAAAAGTGTTAAACTTCTGCTCAGTAGGAACTCCGGAAATAAATATTTAAAGAGCTATTTAAGTATGTATTTAGAAAGTAGCAAATAGCAAAAATGTTTACTTTATTTATTAAACTAGTTCATATACCTATTGATAAATACAATAATTTATCATTAGGTCGTCTATTATCTATGGTTATCAACGATAAGACCGCCATTGTACCCATAGAATTAGCAAAAGGTATTGTAAAAGAGTTGTGTTATTATTTTGATATACAATAAAGTCTCTATATAAATTAATAAGTAAAGCCAAAATGTCCAATGCCAAATGATACAAAAGATTTTGAATTTTCTAACAGAATAGTTTCAACATTTTTAGGGTTCCGTACCCAAAGGATAAAATCGGGATCCTATTACTAAAACTCTCCGTCCGTAAACTGTCCGTCTGTCACCAGGCTGTATCTCATGAACCATGATAGCTAAACAGAGCTAGAAATTTTCACAGATAATGTATTTCTGTTGCCGCTATAACAACAAATACTAAAAACAGAATAAAATAAATATTTAGGTTGGACTTCCATACAAAAAACATTTTTTTTTTTGCCGTTTTTTTTGCGATAATGGTACGGAAACCTTCGTGCGCGAGTCCGACTCGAATTTGGCCAATATATCAATAGTACCTAGATACCTATATTGTGAATTTGGAAACGAATTGGGGTAATTAATTTATGTAATTATTGTTGTTGAGAGCAGTGGTGGCCCAGTTGCAACGAGCCCGACTTACGTGTCGTAGGTCGTGAGTTTGAACCCAAGCAGGCGCTTTACTTTGTGTAAATTATTTCATCACCACTGCTCTTAAAACGGTGAAGGAAAACATCGTGAGGATACCCGCAAGTCCTAGAACCAAAAATTCGAAGACATGTGACATCCACCAACCCGCACTGGGCCCACGTGGTGGATTAAGGCCCATTACCTCTCTCACGGAGAGGATGCCTGTGTCCCAGCAGTAGGAACATTATAAGGCTGATGATGATGATGAATTATTGTTGTGGCTTTGGTACATTCTTGCATTACTACGTCCAATTATAATATCGGTGTAAACATTATTAGGTACCTTCTCAAAAAGAGAGCAATGTATATGAGGTAATCCTTACATAGTATAAAACGAAGTCGCTTTCCGCTGTCTGTCGCTATGTATGCTTAGATCTTTAAAACTACGCAACGGATTTTGATGCGGTTTTTTTAATAGATATAGTGATTCAAGAGGAAGGTTTATATATATAATACACGCGGGCGAAGCCACTGGCAGAAGCTAGTGTATAATAATATGAAGTAATTTAAGGGATTCCTAAATTCTGGGAAATATTACTTATTAAGTAAGTTCTTTAAATTAAGTAAGGTTCTGTAGAAGTAATGATTAACTAAATGCCTGCGGATTGCCAAAGCAAACCAAATAATTAGATGAATTTTCTCCGAATAACAATCAATTTAATTTGCCGTAATAAATTTAAAGTTATATTAATTGGGATTTTACTTGGAATAGTATGGGTATTAGGCATTAATTAATTATATATATATCTAATGACTTAATATGATTAGATATTACTACGGCTTGATGATAAACATGTTTTAGTTCTGATTTGACAAAAAAAAATGGTTTACAAATATAAAATAATTCAGCAAAGAAAAATTAAAAATGATTACCAAATGAGAAAGCTTTAAAAAACCATTCAAATATCTAAACATCAAATAATAAACTTTCAAAAACAAACTACAATACACGAAATAATAATTTCACATACAAACACAAAACAACAAAAGTTTAGAACAGCAGCACCCTTACCTCAACAAGTCAATCAACAGTCAAAAAGCCAATAAAAAGTCTGTACAATGATCCAGAAAACTTTTCGCTAACCCAGCATAATATTGTGCGTTCCTTCCAATGTTTGTGCAAACTTTCCCGAGCGCGTGTGAAGTTTCCCGGTCCCCGGGGAGCACAGGCGTGCGCTCGTCGCTGAGCTACGACACACACTGAACTGATTGTTCAGTACTTCAGTTCATTGTTCATTCAATCCTCCACTCTGTCGTTATTCTTACGCAGATGTCCGTATCATCGTGGCAGATATGGAGCCGATAGAACCCCTCGAAAAAATCGAACGATTTTTTCTCGCCCGCTATTTTGATTATCCAATTTTTTGAAGCAACCGCCGTGTTTAGTGTTTATCCTGGGAGAGATTATGTAGGTATTGATAAATTCTTTAAATCTTTTCTGTACCTAATAATTATTATTACTGTAGATGGCCCTTCGATTAGTTTATACAATTGTAGTTTACACAATCGTTTACTGCTTGTTTATAGTAAAACTAGAATAGATAATTACTACAAAAGACTGATTTAATATCTAACTTCTCGAAATAATAGCGTTTGTTTGCTAATATTTTTTTTGTATATCGTTTAAAAAATTATCGTTTAGTATTGTTTATTTTAATTCAGTTAAATTAACTTGCACAACCGTCATCATAAAATCCAGCTGCAGTAACGTTGCCGCTGGAAATAGGGTCAATTTCAAATAAAAATCGGTTTGATATCCTAATTACAACACAAATCTCTTTGAAAACTTCAAACACTGATAAGTAATCATATTTAGGAGTGAAATTAGTATCTAGATTTTAATCCTAAAAGATTTTTTTAAATAAACTTCAATATTGTATCACAGCACGCAAAAAGTACATTTAGAGTACTTTTGATCCGTATAATTATAAGTTTCTCTGTGCTTTTGATGGGACTGGACCAATATTTTTTTTGAAATATCACTCCGTTGGTAACAAAAAGTAATAGAAAAAAAAAAAACTGGATATCACTATACTGCGGCAGCTCAGACGAAATATCTTCTAAATATATATATCTGTTTTAATAGACATTACTTTCACTGAAAATTAAAATATTTATATTTGTTTTGGTTACATTTTTGACATCTTAAAATCTCATTAAAGTTAGGCTCATATTATTATCAAATTATTATCGATAAAATTATAGTCAAGTGTGAGTAGTAAGTAGTAGCTACATAAATAAGTTTTAATACCTAAAAGACATTTTTAATTCATCCAAATTATTTACCTAGGTGTTTATTATTATAGAAAAAAACAGTAATATATTCATTCTCCTGTTTTCAAGACGGACTGCGCTGGTGTGCGTGTGATTTCGGCCAAAAACTTTATTTTACTGATTAAAATAAATATATTATTTCTGTTTAACTCTCTTCGTTTCAGCGCGATGGGAACCTGCAAGGCTAAGGCCTTGGACCTATCTCCTTGACTACATATTCTTCTGCGTGTCAGTCGTTAGCAGGAATAGGAATTTTGAGGATCTGGGGCACAGTAGTGCGCCCGAGATCATATGGCTCGCACTTTCAAAAAGTTATCAGATCTCATGTAGAGCCAAGCTTCTTACTCTACAAGCCCTACACTTCACAAACTCTACACCTTAGTCAAAATATGTGGGTTGACCGTTTTGTTACCGTCACATGGGCGTAAGGTGATAAATGTAGGTCGAATCAAAGGTTGTGATGACAACTAGTCACACTAGCTATCTCATCGCTATCTCTAATAGGTCTTTTTCATTAATATGTCACTTTAAAGCGACAAGATAGCTATTGTGACTAGTTGTCATCACAACCGATTCAAAGGGGTGCACGGTTGGCGCGGTGGTTGAGCGATTGACTGCTGCGCTACGTGTCGCGGGTTCGATTCCCGCACGGAACAAATATTTGTATTACCTACAGATAGTTGTTCCGGCTCTGGGTGTTGTGTATGTGAATTTATATGTTTGCAAACGCACCCACTACACAGGAAGAAATTCCTAGAGTGGGGCAACGTGTTAAAAAAAAAAATGTTATAAACCTTTTTCCACACTACATCATATATAGCGGATCCCTGCAACCTTCACCAGGTCACCGGTCCACCTGGTGGGAGGCCTTCCAATGCAATGTCTTCCGGTTGCGGTCGCCACTCCAGAACCTTTCTACCCCATCGGCCATCCGTTCTGCGAGCAATGTGCCGCTGGTTGCGAGACGCACGGGACCGGTCAAAGTGGCGACGCTTGGGGGAGGCCTATGTCCAGCAGTGGACGTCTTTCGGCTGATATTGTGATGATGATGTTGATCATAAATATAGCCTATCCCAGTTTAAACGATATTTTGATTTTGAACTTTTGCTTTGTTCTCTGGTTCAGTTTTATTTGCTCGATGATTGATTTGATTCATACGTTTTTTCATTAATTCATACATAATATTTTATTTTTTGTGTTGTAATATTTGTTTTTGCACGTGTTTGATTGTACATCAGTTTTATGAAATATTATTTAAATTAAAAAGCTTTCTATCTATTAATTGTATTTCACTAGGTGCACTGTACTTAAAAACTAAAGCCATAAATGCCATACAATGAAATCTTAAGGTTGCCCTAGTCGACGGCACGAACTATTTTGTGCGGGGGTTAAAATGCATGCTATCTCATCTGACAACACGTGCGAAAGAGATAGATGCTGTGATGAGCAGTAAGAAGCTAGTTCACGTACGAATAAGCAAAACAAACACAAATGCAAATTAGTATAGAAATGGATGATGATTTAGGACGAAAACGAGCGCGCGAAATTTTATAAATAGTCCTTTGGGACATCATGAAATAAACGACTAAATGTATCTTTATAAAAATAAAATTATTTGCATTGTTGAACGACTAATCTATCCCTGTATGGTGACTGTTTTGTAATTTTCTTCCTTCTTATGGTATTTATTTGCGCTCAAGGATGTTTTTAATATTAGTGTTGAAATATGGAACTTTCGACGCTCATAACTTTCAATATTTTATTTTTACTTTTTTGTTTCCATACAGGGCTAGATAATGATGAGACAAATTGATATCATTAATTTATCAACATTTTATTTTTAACGTACACCGTCAAACAGTGGAGTAATCGCCAGACTATGTTTGTATGGAAGAATATGTGACTATGTTTGTATCGACTAGGGCAACCTTAACGATAAAATGTAACAAAGAAAGGGGAAAAATCGTACCAAAAGAAAAACAGTTCGTTCAGTAGGTCAACTGCTAATATTGTTTACAGTAGCAAAGATTTACCACGAAGAGGTCAGCGGTCATCAGCGGCGGCAAAATCGAATATCAAATAAGTCTTGTTGAAAATAAGGAGTCGCGGGCGGAGGTAGCCTTTATGACGCCTACAGGCTCAAATAACCCAGCCTTAGTACTTACTACTACTATCAGGTGAGTCATACTTTTGTTCGCCTCACTGAAGCCTTAAAAAAACCTTAATTCTACCAAAAAGGTTACCAAGATTGAAGACAAAAGTCAGACACACTTTCTAAGAAGAATTATTCCACCAATTTAAAATCCCACTTTAACTGCATAATAATGAGGAATCGAAATCCAATTTGAGTTACACCAGTTCAACTTACGAAGCCACTTAATGAAACCGAGATAGAATAATTAGCCACTTTCCGCTAATTTCCAAGTTATTAATTGGAACGTTAGAAAAGGGCCGTCATCTGGCCGGAGAGCTATCTTGAGCTATGTGTGACGCTCTAAACGGTCCCATTGTGTCGAGACAAAAGCTCATTAGGGAATAAGCTGGATCTAAATGAACCTTCGCCGAAAGAGAGAATCGTTCACCATACATCTGCTATTTGTAGAACAATTTTTAAATGGATCATGTTATTATTAATACTAAGGTGATACAAGGAAAGAATATCTTTATTTGAAAATAAAATCCTTATTTAACACACATACACGGCGGAGATGCACCTATAAGTACACCCACCAGCTGGCCACATTAAGTAGGTTAAAATGTAGGTATTAACATAACTACGAATCAGATACGCAGCAGCAGCAAGGGTCCTGTGGCTCAGGTTTTGGCGGCGGGGGTGGCGAGGGCTTCGGTTGATCCTGTGGTTTATTATATGGAACGTGAAACTTGTTCAGATAGTGCCA
This sequence comes from Orthosia cruda, assembly GCA_964057195.1. Taxonomy (NCBI): domain Eukaryota; kingdom Metazoa; phylum Arthropoda; class Insecta; order Lepidoptera; family Noctuidae; genus Orthosia; species Orthosia cruda. The sequence goes on from OZ059832.1 coordinate 20,616,167, forward strand.
CGGAGTCTGTAGGTCATACTGCCGCGCCTCTTGAGGATGCTCATTAGGCTCATAAACCAGCTTCTTCAACTCATCATCGTAACGAACTTCAATGTACCCAACTAAAGGAAAGTCCTTACGCAATGGATGTCCAGTGAACCCATAGTCTGTGAGAATTCGCCTCAAGTCTGGATGATGAGTGAATACTACCCCGAACATATCGTATATTTCTCTCTCGTACCAGCTACAGGCCTTCCAGACACCGAATCCGGAGCGGAGAGGCGTCAATTCATCTGTGTAGGTTTTCAAACGAGCTCGTTCGCTGAATCTGAAGCTTAGGAGGTCATAGCACACTTCGAACCTGTTTTGTCTGCTTGGGACATCTATAGCGGTTGCTGAAGAGCATTGAGCGAAGGCGGCGTGATGATGGAGACGCATGAAGTTCATGACTGGGTACATTCCAGCTGGAGCCACAAGGATCTCCAGTTCGTCAGTATGTTGCAGTTGAACTTTCTGGACGTATTTCGGCAGACATGTTGCAACGTATATACCGAACTCGTAGAGGCGCGTGCGCCGCTCATTGTCATGGCACCTGAGAGTGTGATGAGGCTGTTCTATCGGCGGGATGTGAAACATATCATTGTCGACCTTTACATCTACCTTGTTGTCAAAATTCGGGATACTAGTGTGAATTTTTCGCGTAAAAATTCTTGCTAGTTTGGTTTGCCCTAACTTCGATAACAAGTATTTCATGATTTCTATGTTATTTCACAAATATTTCAAAGCTGTAAAAATATCGGTGACAATACGTCATGAAAACAATATTGACATTAATTGCCGTTCATGACATGTGACTTTTTCTTTTAGTTCTACAATAAGTTTAATTAATACCAAAAATAAGTTTGTATACCTTTGCAGTTTGATATTTTCATATGCACAACCGTTTATGACAAATAATATTCATAAAGTGGGACAAAATCAAACAATGCAAATTAATAAAAGAAAACTGGATTTAAACAAACAGTTGCTTAACTGATACCATTTTTAACCACGAAACAGTAGTTTGTCCAGCACAACAGTTGCGATTGGAACACTAACTTTTGTTTGACAGAATGCGGAAAGCAAAGTTGATACATTTTGTTTCGCGCCGAGCCAAATTGTGCAGGCTGCTTCTAATAATTGCGCAATAAATTTTTATTGCGTTTTTCCTATTCTTGTGTGTTAGATATTGGTGTAATGTAGCATTTTTTTTGTGTGGATGCATTTAAGTACAGCGCTGTACCATTATTTGAAGTGAGCAAAAATAGTGGATTAATCGTGTAGCATCAGGTGGACTAGATATAAAATATAACAACACCTTACGACAGGTTTAAAATTGGTTCACAGCTAATAATTTAGTTTTAAATGCTAAAAAGACCAAGTGCGTTAAATTTGTCTTGCCGAATGTAAAAAGCACTGATTGTGACATATTTGTAAAAAACAGGGAGAAGCTAGAATTCGTCGATGGAACGGTTTTCCTGGGGATCACGTTAGACTCAAGGTTACAATGAGATCCTCATTTAATGTCACTTGCAGGGTGGCAAGTTCAGCAGCTTATGCTGTTAGAAAAAATCGTCAGTTTACTGATGTAGATACCGCGAGATTGGTCTATTGTAGTTACTTTCGTAGTATAATGTATTACAATATTTTACTATGGGAAGGGCTGCAGACATTGAGTCCATTTTTATTCTACAAAAACGAGTTATCAGAGCGATATACAATTTTTTCCGGCGCAATTCTCTAAGGGAACTGTTTAAGGCGCTACCCCGAGCAAAACGCCGCGCTAGCCGTTTTTCGTGCAGTTTTTAGGAGTTATCTACTCGTTATTTAAAATGAAATATCAACTAATAAAAATACATTAAATTTCTACATATTATTGATTCCAAAACTGTAGATTTCTTTTTTTTTTAAATTATAGTATATGTTTCACTAATCTCCTTCCAACAAAACCATAAAAATGAGAAATAATGATTGATAGCATGCATCTCCTCGTAAAGTGTTCATTAATATTTTTTTGTATTAACACTAATGGATAGACAATTTGATAACGAACATTTTGGTAGATTTATTTTTTCAAAAGACTAATATTCGATTTTATAAAGATTTTATTCTAAAATCTGGGCGTATTCACTACTGTAATTCATGCGCCACCAGTGCCGCTAGGCCAATAGGAATGCTCATATCTCATGCTGATTTTTTGGTCAGGGTACGGCCTTAAGGACATTAACATCTCATGATGTACCTCGGTACCTTGTCAAAATATTTATAAAAACATTATGTACGTTATAAAGAATTTACATATTTTTAGTAAAAACAGCGACAGACATAATTATGTTACTAGAAATAGGGACCAATTAATCCAACCAGGTTTCAGGCTGGCTAAAGTAGCATCATCTTTTATGGGGTACTGTATACAATTTAACAATGAAATACCTCCCCACATCCTAGAACTGAATGAGTCGAACTTTAAAACTTGTATAAAACGCACACTATTCAGGCAAGCATATTATAAGTTGGGGGATTACATGGCTAATAAAAATGCTTGGTATTGAGCTGGTCCGAACGCCACAAAGGAACAAACATACATACATACATAGACTGATAAACACATTACCCTCCTTCGGCAGTCGGGTAAAAAGATAAATAACAGAGAATTAATAAAATGAATCTTCAATAAAATACATCATCCCAGTTGGGTTGCCACAAAATGCAATCGAAATCAGATGCCTAATGCAGAGCACTCACTAAACAATAATCCAAAATCTGTCTGATAACAATAACCTACTTTCTTTTTCATTAAATAACGTTTTTATTCCGACATCTGTATTACCGAAATTGAGGTGCCAAAGTCTGCTTTTGATTAAACTTTTATGCTCTGTTTTATAACGAATAAAATGCAGGTGGAGTAGATGCTCCGAGGTGTTCAGTCCGTAAGGAATCTTGTGGTGATTCGATCAATATCGAAGATAATTTAAAACGATAAGTCTGATGGCTTTGAAGGATTTATGTCTATCGAAATCAGGATTTGCTGTAATGGGTTTTTAATATCAATAAATAAAAATAGATTGCGCTTTTTGGTTTGTCATTGTTTTCATTTGAAGGTGTATTGGATCATATTGTTTCTTAACTATAAGTTTACAGCGAGGTTAAATAAATACTGTCCATATTTTTAAAAGTGGTGATAGATACATTAAGCTGGAGAGCGAGAGGTCATATTCACCTTATATGTGTAATTGATGGCGTGAAATTAAACTTACTAGATATTATTTGCAGGTAGGATACAAGAATGCTGGCAAACAACTTCGATTTTGGGATAAACTAAAATATCAGAAGAATATTTCCAGTACCATTGAGATATTAAAAAAATATAATTTAAAATAGATTGACGGTATTTTCATAAAACAAACTTTGTTTAATCTACTAACCCAGAACAAAATATTATCAAAAAACAAGAACTCGAAATACTTACTCCTTCGAACAGAACAACAAACTATTGTTTTAATCTACTAACCCAGAACAAAATATTATCAGACAACCAGAATTCGAAATACTTACTCCTTCGAACAGAACAACAAACTATTTTTAATCTGCTAACCCAGAACAAAATATTATCAGAAAACCAGAACTGGAAATACTTACTCCTTCGAACAGAACAACAAACTATTGTTTAATCTACTAACCCAGAACAAAATATTATCTGAAAACAAGAACTCGAAATACTTACTCCTCAGAACAGAACAACAAACTATTATTTAATCTACTAACCCAGAACAAAATATTATCAGAAAACAAGAACTCGAAATACTTACTCCTTTGAACAGAACACTTGAGAAATAAGAACCTTAATTATGATAAAAGCTCTCAAATTACTCATTTTATTAAATTATGAAGATATAAAACCGTTCTCGGTGCACGTTATGCCGGGTATAGACCAAGCCAACAAGCGAACGAACGCTAACGAGAGACTCCCCGATGAAGACTGCTTCTGCTGGCTACAAACCAAGCAAATGAAGACTATCGTAAAGAGTGTAAAGGTGAGTGAGCGTTGGCATTTGATCCGAATCCAAATTTGATTTCAGAGTACCCACAGAACAGAAAAAACGCCTTCTACAGGTTGTACCCGATTTGGAAATGTTCTAAATTCGGACGGACGGAGTTCGAAACTAGTGCGCAGCCGCTCCTACAAGAAGTTCTACGGCTACTTCCGAACGAGATTTCTTTGATTTGAATCGGATGAAGTGCGCAAAAGCACCACAAGTGGTTATCATCACACGCTCCTATTCACACATTCATTCCCTTTCGTTTGCTTAGACTGTAACCGGCAGAAAGCAAACATGCGGTGCCCATCAGCGATTCCACTTCCTCCGCTCGTTCGCCTAGTCTGTACCCTGCATTACAGGAACAGGGCTTTACTCTTTGTTCCGCGGAAGTTTGCGAGTGGAAGTTCCGACACATGTCCCGAAGTCTCGCGATCCTCGGATCCACGTCGCTACATGTCTACAAATAAATTTCGAAACGAATTGTGTTATGAGGATTTTCGAGTAAAACTATCTTATACTCGTAAGTGTTTCGTGCGAAATGTTAATTAGTTTGTAGTATTAAAATGTGCAAATTTTTCTTATTATTTATAATCCTTTTAAAGCTTTTTTTTTGAGTAGCTTTCTGGCTAGGAATCCAGCGACAGTTCGATAAAAGAAGAAACTTATTGTAGCTGATCGATGACTAAATACATTACCAGTTCAACCAAGAGCTGTGGTCTGCTGGACAAAAGCGTCCCCCGAGTATGGCCATATAATTATTTCGGCCTTCATCAAGGTATCGAACCATCTTTTGGGTGACCTACCTCTGATACGCATTATTTAAAACAATCAGCAAGGAACCACTTAATCAGTCAATATTAATAGTTAGTATCAATTTAAACGCCATCACTAATACCCTACACATCACTACACACGGTATGTAGGTAACTTCTGCGAACCGACTCAGCCGCACGACCTACATACGCATGATACCACACGCCACTACAGCGGAAACACGCATGTAAGAGCAATTAAACCTAACAACGAGAATTACCTCACCACGGATGATATCAAATGAAAACGTACCCATATATCTTTTACACTCTCATATATAAAACAGAAAGCTCAGGCTGCACTTGATTCAGTGTTTCCCGCCGTCCAACTCCAGATTGTGCGCCGCAACACCACAACTTCCTGCTTCCGGTGGCAAGCCTGCGCCTGCGCTGTGCGTAACACCGCCCGGATGCGACGTCACGGCATGTCACTTCCGCATAGTGCTACGCCCCATTTAAAATAAGAACAACAGTGATACATCCACGAAAATTATAATGGGGAGAAATATTTTAAATTTGTAGAAAGGGTTCATCAACATAAAATATCAATAGAGTCGTCAAAGACACCTCTATGTGTTAAGCAATATTGCAATATTGAACTTACACATCAAAGCGAAAAAATTAACCTCAAATTTTCAAGCCGCTGAAAAGCCAAACTTATCCAAGACACTCAAAGTATCTCCTCACATCTAACCAGCACACACGGCGAGTATATTTAAATATTTAAAAATGTAACTGAGTGTTTAACGTAGCCCGAAATTTGGGTAAATCTTCCTTTCCGGCCGCAACGAACTGCGGCGGCCATTCTCGACCCTACCACTCTAATCTGAGCGGACGCGTTCTTAAAAATATTAATATTGCACGGACCTTGCTTTTAAAATTATTATATTAAGTTCTAGCCAGCAATGCTCTTTTAATTTAACTAAAATGTATGCGTTGAGTAACTTAGCTGGACGAGCCTACCTTTATTTCTGAAAAATAATATGTTTTGTGTAACTTTTCCTCTTTTTTCTAAATCATTCTACATTGAGAGCAGTGGTGGCCAAGTGGTAACGGTCTTGAGTTATAAGTTGTAGGTCGTGGTTTTGAACCCAGACAGGTGCTTTACTTTGTGTAAATTATTTCATCACCACTGCTCATGTCTTAGATGTGCAGAACCGGCATGTCTTAGAACCAAAAATTCGCAATTCACCTGCATTGGGCCCGCGTGGACCTACCACGGCTCTCTCTCACAGAGAGGAGGCCTGTGCCCCAGCAGTGGGATTAAAAGGCTGATAATGATGATGATTCTAGATTATTTTCTTTGCACGTAATGACGATTATGACCAGCATTTTGTTTAAAGTTAAAGTAACTTTACCGAGAACTAGTAATGTTTTTTTTTTTTTATTTGTGATGGGTTTGCTCTTTACTCAAGTCTAAGTCATAGGTGACAGAGACAGAGTCGACGATGGAGTGAGCTTAACCAGAAGGAGCCTGTTTACTCTAACTTTGAAGAGATTCGGGTTGAATGCGTTCGGAAACACAGACGCAGGTAGTGAGTTCCATTCATTCGCTGTGCGCATTATGAAGGATGTTTGGAAGCGCTTGGTGCGAATTGGTGGAATGGCAACAAGGTAAGGATGATAACTTGCAGTGCGTCTAGAAGTCCGATGGTAGAAGGGGGCTGGTGGGATGAGGTCGTGGAGTTCTTGAGCACACTTACCGAAATACAGTCTCTAGAAGACCGACAATTAATTAATATAAGTGGGTAAGTACACTATATCAATCAATTTGCCTAGCCTTTGTCCAATTGTATGGAAGCTTCAGTCTAACCAGATGCAGCTGTTACATGAAACGGCTTCCTGTCTGACCTCCACAACCCAGTAACTGGGTAACACAGTCTACCTCTCGGCATGACTGGTGTTATAGATTTCTTGGCTTCTGATTATGTGTAACAACTATCAAAATGTAAATAATTTGGCCATTTCTTACAATAACAACAGATGAAAAAACTCGTTTTACAGAAATTTTAAACCATCAAGGTTAGCATATTTAACCGTTGGTTGAGTTAACTACCGATCAAAAAACTGACCCTTAATCTACCAAAGATTACTACGCAAATTGTTCTCAAGAAGCCTACAAAATCTTTTCTACCATTAACGATACGAACATAATTTTCTCTAAAAAGTATTAAATAAGATTTTATTTTAAAGAAATTAAGTGAGCCATGGCACGAGACTGTAAATTATTGCGAGCCGTTTTTTTCATTTTAACAGACTGATTTATTGTAAAATATTTCTATCCCGAAGTGAAAATATCTCAATGTTAAGAAATATTATTTTTATTCATACTTGGGACTGAAGAAAATTCTTGGTACTGACACAAATAGACACAGTTTTGTAGGGTAGGCAGATATAAGTAGGTGGGTAGTAGTTTTTATTACTGTAATTTTTACGGCAATAGGTCTCAGCTGTTTATTTGATAAGTTGTAAATGTCAACATTGTGAAATAGGTTCAAGATAAGGTTTGTAAGCAAGTAAATTGGGCTTTTTGGGAAGTACTGTTTTTTCTAACGCTGATAAAGTTCAGGAATAGATACTCTAGTAACTTTATTTGGAAACAATACAGCTCACTAAGCCTGTGAAATTGAGATGGTGGTGTGTCGGTCCCACAGTTTCAGTATGCCTTCTAGATTTCTAGATGCTTGTTAACATTTGTTAACTTTTTATCTCGTTTTTTCTTTTGTTTATATAATATATAATCTTTTTTTTAGTTTCTTACTACTTATTGTCGAGCCTACGTTGTCCCCCCATATCTAGGTACTGATGCTGTTATATGGAAATATTGTAAAACCAAACCAGTTTTTAAAAGATTAGCCGTGGGGTTTCTTGCCGGTTCTTCTCCATAGGAAACGACCAACCCGAACCTTGCACCTTTTGTCGACATTTTATATGTCATATTTAGTGCCCATGTTGGCCTATGTGAAATAAAGATATACATTTTGATTGTGGATTTTTGATTTTGAGTATTGACATTATGGTTTAGCAATAAAAACTTTTGCACAACACTGATGGCACTTCATCTCAACTTGATTATAACAAATTAAGAGAAATAAGAGAAACATAATTGGTGAAATAAATGTGATGAATACAGGGTTTTATGGGAGATACTCCTCAAAAATTAAACAAAACTAAAAAAACCATTTGTCTCCGTCGAAGTTCTTAAAAAAAATACTGAAAATACTGTTCTTAAAATATTAGACACACACAGTTTGATTATTTTTGCTTGTAATTGGGTTTATCCATCAGGAATTACTCAGGAGCGGCCCGAAGTCTAGATTTGTGCCCGTTTGATGTTATTGGCATCAACTGGACACTTATACATGGTATTGAAACATAACTGGCGTAATATGTGTTTACTATAGGTCCACCTATGCCAACCTTACAACAAACACGCCGTGTTGTTATGTTTTTAACCGACTACGGCGAAGCAAAAGGGAGAGTTATGATTTTGACCGGTATGTATGTATGTTCATCTGGTCCTTCATTACTTCTAAACTACTTATCATAATATGACAAATGAGTTGTCGTGGAATATATATATGGAAGTGTGTTGTTTGTCCGCTAGTTATACAATATGTTACGTCACATTAAATTGAACGGGGCACGAAGATTAGAACAAAAAAAAAATTCGCGCCACCCGATCATGTGTGGTATCATTGAACAGGGCATTTTAAATGAAGGAAGGGTATGGTACATCATATTTTTGTAAAGCGTACCGTTTGCGAGATATATCGCGTCAAAGTCACGAAAACTATTTTTACCCGACTACGGCGTCGCAATGTGTTCATGTCAGGCTCTGCAAAAACCCCAGAATACTTTAAATTAAAAATAAGTTCAAAAACTAAAACCCGACTTCATAAAAGTCACGCTCTAAAAAGTATCAAATAAGAAAATATTCCTTCCCGTAAATTTACCGTGATGGTTTCAAACTTTTTAGAGCGTTGTTTGTAGTCGGGTTTTTGTTTTTGAACAAATTTTTAACCGACTTTCCAAAAAGGAGGAGGTTATATGTTCGACATTACGTTAGTTTTTTTTGTCTTTTCACCGATTTAAAAAAAGAATTTTCAAAATAAAATATAATAAAATCTCCGTCAACTGTGGACCGATTTTGAAATAACTTTATTTTTTGAAGTCGGTGTCCATAACGCAAAAAATTTATACCTACGAAAGACACCGACTTCAAAAAATAAAGTTATTTTTCACTTTGTAGTTTTGTATTTGGAAGTCGGTAGTATTTTTTTGCAAAAAATTTTTTTTATTATATAAACAGTTACACGACAAATTAAAACACCCTTAGCATAAACCTGTAACAGATTACGGGTCATTAAAATTCAGTTCGAGCATTAAGCAGGTTAAGCCAGTTGCATACAAGATGCCGCAGCGAGTAATTCAGATGGACTGAAAGCGGTTATGGTTATAGGTTAAGATACCTCAAAAAAATATCGGTACCGCTTTAAAATAAAGGTAGAGCTATACCGATACCTTTATAAATAAAGGTAGAGCTAAATAATTTTATTATAATAATTTCGGTACCGAAAAATATGCGAGGAGCGCGGCGCGGGTGCGCGGGGATGTCGAACACGTTAGAACTGTGTACAATTTGTTTGCTGAATCTACTCTTTTACTCAACTCTATGTTCGTTGCCGACTGTGTGCCGCGCAATACGTTTTTATTTTGTCGGATCTGTTACAACCCTTATTACAAGGCAATAAAGCCGACTTTTGCATTCTCTAGTTAAAGTCTCAGTTTTCATTGCAAAGCCAATGCTGAATTGCAGTTATCGCACATTAGCGGAATTTTAATATTAATTTAGTTAGTTAGATTCTGGAAGCCGTCGCGTAAACCCAAATTCGTTAGACTTATCTCGAGAGATACAAGAGATTATAGAAAGTCGTTATTTCGGTTGGTGTATTTTCGTGTACTATTAAATAGAACTTTAATCAAAAGTCTAATTGTGGGTTTTTGTGAATAAATAAGTGGTTTGGTAGAAAATAGTTTTTTTTTAAAAGTTCTACGGGGTCGGCCGTGTAATAGATCGCTGATACTCTGATAGTTCATCAACTTAAATCAGCGTTGGACTGGGACCCAAAAAACTACCGGGACTTTTTTTAAACTGCGCTATTTGCGAGTGTGGTCCGCCACACTAGGCAAAGGCAGAAAATAGGATTAATAATTATCGGAGGCTATGTTTGAGTTAAATTAAATTATTATTTAATTATGTTTACTGACATGAAATCAATCAATCTGTCTAGCCTAGAGTATGAAACATGTGCTGAACAATAAGCTCCTTCCATACCTAGAAGACAACGACATCCTCAGTGACAACCAATACGGCTTCCGCCGAAATCGGTCAACTGGGGACTATTCACGGCTGGAGTGAGGTCATCGAGAGGCACGGGGATGTGCTTGCTGTCTTCCTTGACATCTCGAAGGCTTTCGATAGGGTCTGAAATGAGAGCCTTATTGGTAAACTTCCTTCCTTCGGTCTGCCTAGTGGTCTGTGTGACTGGATTGCTGACTTCCTGAGGAATCGGTCCATCCGAGTAGTTATCGATGGCTACTCGTCCGGTCAGTTAGGTATTATCGCAGGAGTCACTCAGGAGTTGCTGAGAGATACGTGTCCGGCGCACGGGCTACTGGGGAGGCCTTGGTTGAGCGCTTGAACCTGTCTTTGGAGGCAGTCTCCGAATGGGGCGATGCCAAACCAGACAGTTTCAATGCTGATTGGACTCAGGCGTGTCTTTTTGCCGCAAAAAAGAGCCTATTCCACTCGAATCCATCTTTCCGTGGTGTAACCATGCCGATAACGGACCATCTCGACTTTCTTGGTGTTACGTTAACATCAACCCTCAATTTTGGTCCATTCATTGAGGCAAAGGCTCAGTTGGCTCCTAAAAAGTTGGGGATCCTTGTATAGGTGAGACGGTACTTCACGCCTGAACAGCTGCTCAACTTTTATAAAGCGCAAGTTCGGTCATGCAGGGAGTACTGCTCTCACCTCAGGGACGGATCTGCCAAATATCAACTTGATGCACTTGAGTCGATTGACAAACGGGCCAAGAGGCTTATCGGCAACGATGCACTGGTCGCCTCAAAGCTCCAGAGGATTGAACATCGACGCCGAGTGGCCAGTCTGTCGGTTTTATAGCGGTTACATTTCGGAGAGTGTGCGATGGAACTGTACAATTTGATTCCGCCTGGCCCTTTACATCATCGGACAACAAGACGTACGGCAATGCGCCACCGGTACATGGTGGACATCCCACCATTCCCACCCATACGTACAAAGCATTTTGCGAATACTTTCATTATGCGCATAGCTAAGGAGTGGAATTCCCTGCCAGAGTCTTGGTTTCCTGAAAGCTGCAACCTTGTGGTCTTTAAGTTAATTTTAGGCAAGCGTTTTTCACCGTCGACCACATCATAGCTTGCCATCAGGCGAGATGAAAAATGCCTTGTTCCCAACTAAATAGAAAGAAAGAAGAGGTTGGGCTCTTCTTTCAGTGTAACTGGATACAGCTGAGTACTAGTATTTTACATGAAAGGACTGCCTATCTGACATCCATAACCCTATGTCCGGCAGTGGACGTCTTGCGGCTGAAATGATGATGATGACGATGACTATCTTGCATACGATTTGATCCTTAGTGTGGACCGACCCGGCGGCCGGCGTTAATATCGTTATTTACGCAGACAAAACCCTGGTGTTAGCCGGCGGGGACATCTTCGACGAGACCATCCAGTTTTCCGAGCTCGGGGTGGCAACAGTCTTGGCGTCGATCTGCGAGCTGGGTTTGTAGATAGCTCCTCATAAAACTGAGGCTATGTTTCCATAAACTGGAGAGGGGCAGATAGCTGCCCAGCTTGTCAGTGACAGTTGGAGATGCGCAAGCCCAGGTGGGTTGATACATTAACTGTCTTGGCCTAACCCTGGATGGTTGGTGGGGCTTCGAAGAGCATTTCCAGCGCCTGCAAGTCCCTCGCGTTGAAAAGGCAGTGGGTGCTTTGCATACGCGACACTACTACTCAACTTAGCGGGACCATGAAAAGAATTTCGCCGCCTTTACGCAGTGTCATGCGATCGATGGCCCTTAATGGGACGCCTGTTTGGTCAAGCAGACTGTCAGGTGTCCGACGCTGCAGGACTAAATAGTCTGCAGCGGAAAATGGTCATTCGTATCGCATGAGGTTACGGAAAGATATCCTTTGAGGCGGCAACACTCCTGGCACGCTTTCCTCTGCTAGATATTCTGGCGGATATGGAAGCGAGGGTTTACAACCGAATTTGCGGCATCCGCCAGAATGGTGATAGCGCGCCAGAAATCGCTGTATTTAGGCAGAGACGGCAGGAACGGTGACACGCGCTACTCGAGCGGTGGTGCGAGCGGCTACAGCAGCTGCAATTTTTACACAAGCACGTTGTCGAAGCCGTCCTGCCGCACTTTGAAGCATTGCTGAAAAGAGAGGGACGCATCTCTTACAGGCTCAGCCAGGTACTGCCCGGGCACGGTTGCTTCGGTGAATATCTGAATAGGACTGGGCGAGACACCACGGCAAATTGCCACCACTGTGGAGGCGACCTTGACTCTGCACAGCACATGCTCGAGGAGTGCCCAGTGGGCCTCTGAGCGGCAGTTCTTAGTCGCCAGGATCGGGCGAGACCTGTCTTTTCTAGCAGTGGTGTGGGTCATGCTGGCAGAGATAGAAAACTGAAGGAAAATGGCCTCCTTCGATGAGACCGTGATGGTCCAGAAGAAAACCGCCGAGCGGGGTCGTGATAGGGCCGATCCCACTCGGAAAAGAAGGAGCCGGAAAGCCAATCGCCCCGATGCCTAAAACGTCGAAACCCTCCCTGCATTATAAGCAGGCGGGATTCCGGGGTCATGGGCGCTCAGACTGGAGACTCTGTCCACCCACCAAGTGAATCCAGGAAAGACGGTGGCACAGTGATCACGTGCTGCCGTGCACAGGGAGGCTCAGGAGAGACGCTCTTTTATTCTCCCCACGGATGTGTGCTGGGGTGGTTTTAGTGAGTTAAAAAGACCACACTCCCTAGTCTTTTCCTCAAAAGTCCTGGCGCCTTTTGAAGGTTAACAAAAAAGGGCAGAGGGCGTCTACAAATATCCACCATCGCGATTGGTCTTGAGCTTCACGATTCTTTATTATTTATTGTATACTAAAAACAACATTACATACATGTGATAATAAAGTACATGTACAAAGACTACTCCTCCCCGCGCTTCACCTCGCTCCACGTCATTCCGATGCTCGTCGCTTCTGCCAACATGGTGCGACGCCAGGTTTGATGGGGACGGCCAAGCTTCTTTTCCCTTGGGGATTCCAGTCCAAAGTTTGTTTGGGTCTGTGATCGAGACCCCTTTGGAGCTTGTGGCCAATCTATCTCCACTTGCGACGCTTGATCTAGTGGTCGATCGGGCTCTCGTGGCATTTCTCCAAAATCTCTACGTTGGAGATAGTCGCGGGCCAGTAAATACCGAGAATGCGACCATGCGACGAAGACAGTGGTTGAAAAACGAAAACTTTGAATTGGCGTTAGATGTTTTGTTTTGTATTCTTTGTGACCTTCCACGTTTCGCACCCATAGAGCAGCACTCAACCGGTTTCGCACCTAGCTAGGCCTAGCTTGGCGTGTCCACCTACTGGGCCCAAAATATTTAAAGATGTAAAAATTAAGGGAAATGAAGCTGGAGTCCGGCTCCGGGGCGCTCCGCGGGCCTGTCATGCATGTTGTGACCTTTGTAAGATAAATGTACCTACCTACATTATATGCCTACCTACTAAACCACATGCCACGCCAACGTTCGCAAATTGCCAGTAGGTAAGCTTGCTTATGGGTCAAAAGAATATTCAAAAGAGTCTGCGCTCAAGCAAAACCTCAAATAATAATTAACAAAATTGGTGTTTCTAATAATAAAATAAAAACTGTGTGGCAATTAATTAATAAAGAAACTGGAAAGATACAACAACGCGATCAGAATGAGTTGTTTTTGAAAATAACTAATCAAACCATTTCTGATAGGCAAGAAGTCGCTGAGACATTAGAAAATTTCTTTACCAACATTCCGTTAGAGGTTACGAAGTCTCTTCCTTCCTCTTCTAAATTAGCTGAAGCTCTTCTTAAAGAACACTTTACTAAAGACATACCAATCTTTAAATTTAAACCAATATGTATTGATTCAATTAAAAACGCGTTCAAAAGTCTCAATAAAAAAAATACTGAAGACTTGTGGGGGATATCCGTTAGGGTTCTTGGAGATATTATTGACTCAATTGCTCCTGTCCTAACAGGCATATTCAATCAATGTTTGGACAGCGGCACTTTTCCTGACTTAATGAAACACAGTAAAGTAGTACCAATTTTCAAATCAGGCTGTAAGAGTGATCCTTCTAATTATAGACCTATATCCGTGCTTCCAGCATTGAGTAAAATCTTTGAAAAAATCATGCTGGAACAGATGTTGTCTCACTTCAATTCAAATGGGATACTGCATAGTCAACAGTTTGGTTTCACGAAAGGTAGGTCGACAACGGACGCGGGAGTAAAACTCATCAGCCACATCTTGGAGGCTTGGGAGAGGTCCCAGGATGCCATTGGCATTTTCTGTGATCTCTCAAAAGCTTTCGACTGCGTCGACCACAACACACTGATCTGTAAATTACACCACTACGGAATTCGTGGAAAATCTGCTGATCTCGTGCTTTCCTATTTATCAAACAGACAGCAAAAAGTAAATGTTAATGGGGCGACGTCCTCCGGGTCTCTAGTCAAGATGGGCGTGCCCCAAGGTTCAATTCTCGGCCCTTTTCTTTTTCTTGTTTACATAAATGATCTCCCTTTTATGATGGCCAAATTATCGGATATAATTCTATTTGCTGATGATACTTCGCTAATTTTTAAAATAGATAGGCAAGATACGGATGTCATAAATGTCAACGAAAGTCTAATTGTTCTCTCAAAATGGTTCGCAGCTAACAATCTTTTACTGAATGCGAAAAAAACAAAATGTCTAAAGTTCTCTTTACCAAATGTACCACAACATGACCTAAACTTAAATCTTGACGGCAAAAATCTTGAAGTTATAACGGAAACTGTATTCTTAGGGATTACTATCGATTCAAAATTGCAGTGGGGTGCGCACATTAGAACTCTTTCGGGTAGGTTAAGTTCGGCTGCATATGCAGTAAGGAAAATAAGGCAGCTAACCGATGTAGCTACAGCTAGGTTAGTATACTATGCTTATTTCCACAGTATTATGTCTTATGGCATTCTGTTGTGGGGATCAGCAGCAGACGTTGACTCAATTTTCATCCTACAAAAGAGGGCAATCCGCGCAATCTATAAAATGGGTCCTCGCGAGTCCCTCAGAGAAAAATTTAAAGAGATCGATATACTGACTCTACCTTCACTTTATATTTTGGAATGTATTTTGTATGTCCGTAAAAATCGGGGGCTTTTCAAAACTAGAAGCGACTTCCATAATTTAAATACACGCAGTAAGCACGAAATTGTAATACCCAAATTCAGATTAACGAAAACTAGCAAGTCTTTTCTTATAAACAGTATACGCTTTTATAACAAGTTGCCAAAGTCAGTTATAGAACTGACCGATGGAAGGTTCAAAAACTACATCAAACGGATCCTTGTTAAAAAAGCATATTATAAAATCAAGGACTACGTTGAAGATAAAAACATTTAGCCTTAGCTCCTTCTGCGCATGCAGCTTCCCTGGTAACTTGTAAACGGCACAAATATGTGGATGTCTCTAACTATTCTCAATCTCATTTTTTCTTTCCTTCTTTTAATTAGACTTTTTACAATGGTTTTCAATCATCTTTAAAGCCCTTTGCTAAGAATAGTTACAGCACTGATAACAAAATTTGTGCAACATGTTAAATTTAGTCTTGTTATACTTATTTTTATTATTTTTACCTTTGTATAGATTCTTTTACCGATTGTTTTGTGAATGTGTGAACATTGTAGGCCTTCTAGATGCTAGTTAACATTTGTTAACTTTTTTATATAATCTTTTTCTTTTAGTTTCTTACGACTTATTGTCATAATTTGGGCCTACATTGTCCCCCCATATCTAAGTACTAATGCTGTAACATGGAAATATTGTAAAACCAAACCATTTTTAAAAGAGTAACCATGGAGTTTCTTGCCGGTTCTTCTCCATAGGAAATGACCAACCCGAACCGTGCACATTTTGTCGACGTTTTATAAGTGCCCATGTAGGCCTATGTGAAATAAAAAAAATGATTTTGATTTTGATTTTGGTCCTCTTGGTTAGGTACCTAGTCGAAATCAACTACCTACCGACGTGGTTAATAGAGTATGGATAAAAATACACATGCCTGTATCTGGCATAAATATGTGCAAGTAGCTTGCATATATGCCAATATGACATTAACCAAACAGAAGTTATTATGGCACATTGGCATGCAAGCTACTAGCACACTTTTATACAAGTTACAGGCATGTAACTGTCATGTATTCCAATATTGTAATGTTGCTAAATTAACCTATTAGAGGGACGTAGATAGTGTAGGTACCTAACTAATATGCATTTTAGAAAATAGCATAGAAACAAATCGAAAGAAAGCAGACAAACGTAAGAAAACCTTAGGTAGGCACTCGGCTTAGTCCGGCCACAGTCGTGTCCTTCCGATCGGAAATAAAAACCAATACCGACTGAGTTATAATAACACGACAGGTCGACAGACAGAGTGGCGAGGCGGTGCGTCAAAGAAAACCCCTATTTATTAAGGTAAGGTACCGCTACCAAAATATTTATAAAAGGTTATAGTACTTCTACCGAAATATACCGGTATGCATTTCAAACCTCAAAATTCCGCTACTGAAAAAAATAACAATATCAAAATATTTCGGTAACCCTTATTTAACGGTATGACGTCATACCGAAATTTTAAGGTACCTTAATTTTTGGGTAATTCAGTCCCTGATTCAGATACTATAGATTTAACCAAATGGCTATTATTGTTACCATCTACTTAGGATAGCTTACATGCGATGGTGCGATGATAATTCCCCGTACTTAGGCGTGTCATTGCCATCTTGAATCCGTTGTAAATAAAAAAAAGTAAATTCAAATAAAATAGCCGTCTGCTTAAGAAGCGAACTAAAAAAACGCAAAAAAAAAGATAATCATGCTGTGCATCGGAGGATACACATTCGCGAGCTGGCTACCAAATCCAGATTGTATGTTTCCTCCGATATGATTTTCTTCTTGTTTACGTTTTTCGTCCTCTAGAGGCTTGCGCTTGACCACTATCTCACCTGATGGTAAGCGACGATGTGGTCGAGAAGCACGCTTGCCTAGAAAAAACCTATTCACTCTTGACTTAAAGACCCCTAGATTGTATTTATCGGGAAACACAGACTCCGGCAGGTAATTCCACTACTTAGCTGTACGCATAATAAAAGTGGTCCCAAAATGTTTTGTGCGTATGGGTGGGATATCCACCATGTACCGATGACGCATGGCCGTACGTCTGGTAGTCCGATGACGGAACGGGTTGGGTGGAATTAGATCGTGCGAATCCAACGCACACTTCCCGAAATGTGCGTGAAATACCGACAAGCTAGCAACTCGGCGACGGTGTTCAAGGCTCTGGAGCTTTGACTTGACCAATGCCACATTGCCGTTGAGTCTCTTGGCCCGCTTTTCGATCGACTCTAGTGCTGTTATTTGGCAGATCCGTCCCAGAGATGAGAACAGTGCTCAATGCATGATCGAACTTGCGCTTGATACAAGTTGAGCAGCTGTTCCGGCGTGAAGTACCCTCTCACCTTCGCAAGGATCCCCAACTTTTTGGCAGCCAGCTGAGCCTTTGCATCAATGTATGGATCAAAATTGAGAGTCGATGTCAACGTAACATCAAGAAGCTCAAGATGGTCCGTTATTGGCACGGTTACATTACGGAAAGTTGGAGTTGGGTGAAATTGGCTCTTTTTAGAGGGAAAAAGACACACCAGGGTTGCAAATCTTTTTAGTACACAATATACTCGTCCTGTTCACGTGCGTGGCTGCGTGCACGGCATCGGGCGCCGCACTGAAGCTAGGTCAATCAACGGGAGTACCCAATAGGTTTTGATTCTTCTGCGAATCGTCAAATATGCGACATAAACGGCCGTATCTTTTGATTGCGTTGATTTAGAAGTTTGATTTTCTCGCAGCAGCTGCAAGGTATTGCAGACTTGAATATAAGATATCAAATTCAACTTGAACATGAACTTAACGCGTTACATAGAAAAAAATCTTGATACATGGACAGACAGACAGACAACGAAGTGATCCTATAAGGGTTATTTTTGTCCTTTTGGGGAACGAAACCTTAAAAAACATTGAACCTCGTGTTCTTAAGTCTTTTACTAGTAAAAATATAACTCCATTCATTCGAAAGAAAACACGTCGTAAACTCTTTTAAACGTGAAACCTTTGAAACAACTTTATTCACGTGGTTAAAAAGAAAATAATAAGTTTGCGTTGACCGTGACTATCTAGGTCTTAGAAGGAAAGAAGCACAGGATATTTATGATAATATCCTAGAACAAAAAGAGTACTACACAACGAGGATGTATGTGGCTTATTTATATACAAGATTTTATAGAGAATGTCTGAATACATTTTTGTATTATCGCATGTAATCACGCGACCGTATGTGAGAATAAAACTAAGTGCTCATATTATTGGAGTGTTGTTAGTATTATAAGAAAAGATTTGCAGTACATGGTATGCATTGTGTTACATGATAGACATTTCACCCATACACAGATAAATCGTTTTGGTAATACATACATATCTACTTTCATTGTGCATACAGTTATGGAATTTCTTTCTGATTAATTTCGTTGCGGAATCCCAGTCAGTTAAATTCATTCTCCGAGACTTCGGGTCGATCTTCATTGCCTCGACGCTTTTCTGGTGTTCGCCACTTTTGATTCCGGATTTCAGGAGTTGCAGTGGTTTGGGAATAGTGCGGTGAGATAGTCCCAAAAAAAAAGAAGTTAAGAAATCGAATTGCCTACCGGAATCTGTGTCACTTGAAAAGTACTTATAACCTGGGGTCTTTAAAGCCGTACCCTGACCAAAAAAATAGCATGATATATGAGCATTCCTATTGGCCTAGCGGCACTGTCGGCGCATGAATTACAGTAGTGAATACTCCCAGATTTTAGAATAAAATCTTTATAAAATCGAATATTGGTCTTTTGAAAAAAATAAATCTACCAAAATGTTCGCTATCAAATTGTCTATCCATTACTATTAGTACAAAAAATTATTAATGAACACTTTACGAGGAGATGCATGCTATCAATCATTATTTCTCATTTTTATGTTTTTGTTGGAAGGAGATTAGTGAAACATATACTACATTTAAAAAAAAAGAATTCTACAATTTTGAAATCAATAATATGTAGAAATTTAATGTATTTTTATTAGTTGATATTTCATTTTAAATAACGAGTAGATAGCTCCTAAAAACTGCACGAAAAATAGCTAGCGCGGCGTTTTGCTCGGGTGAATAGTTTAATTCTAGGCAAGCGAGCTTCACCGGTGACTACATCAGCGCTTACCACCAAGAGGTGATAGCAGTCAAACGCGAACCTATCATTCAAAAAAAATGCTTTGTTGTAGCTACCGTTCTAAATTTGAATGGATACTGAAAAAAAAAACTAACTGAAAAACCCAACAATATTTTGCTGCAGATAGGTAGATGGAAATTGAATTCAGGAACGGTCAGAGGCCATGTTGTAGCTTTAAACCATTGAGCCAGTTACAAATTGGTGATCGCTCTAATAGTTATACACACAAGTTCTACAGTGAAAACGCTATCATAACGTTATATTGACTTCGATTGATTTGAATATTTTTGAGATTTTTATTCTAATATTATTTGAAATGTGAGAGTATCTTTGTCTGTCTGTTTGTTTGTAACATTTTCACGTTTCGGTTGAACGGACTTAGATGAAACTTGACACACAGTTATAGCATCTCCTTTTTTAGGATAAAGTATATATACTTTTATCCAATGATACTTTTATCCCAAAATAATGTTTTCTTGGGATAATATTGAGTGTTCGGCGGAGCCGCTGGCAAAAGCTAGTAAATCACACTAATATTATAAAGGCGAAAGTTTGTGATTGTGTGTGTTTGTATGTTTGTTACTTCTTCGCGCTCAAACGGCTGGACGAATCTGGATGTAATTTGGCACAGAGATATAGATTATAGTCTGGAATAGCACATAGGCTTTTCGTCCTGGTATAATATTCTTTTGAGATAAAAAAAAAACACTTCCACGCGAGCGAAACCACTGGCAGATGCTAGTAATATTTACAAAAGTTTAATATATTGCTAAGAATTCTGTGAGTCATACAAAATATCCCGTATAAAGTTATTACAATTAATACAAGCAACAGAAGATTATGTAAGCAATAACATACAGCCTTAATGCAGATATAAAGAAGCCTAAACATTCCTATAAAGGAGCGCTTTAAAGAGGTAATTTGTTAATGGTGCGGCCGCAAATCCACGGCTATCTGATGCCACAACCACCCGCCTTTTCGAAACAAGTAAACTCCTTGCGGTTTCCTTTTTTTCTAAATAATGTTCGCGACTCGCCTTGTTTAGTACCCCTTTCGCGATAAGAACTCTTAAAAAGATATTAAGGGCTTTTAAAGAAATTGTCTCCATGGGTTTGCTAAAGACTTCGCTTAGACTTCATCCAATTTCGTAATAGGCACGTAATTTTAAATGGATCCGTTGTATTTATTAAATTGTGTAAATAATGAACTAAGTTGGTGTTATTATGTTGTTGCGGATAACATTTAGAATTACAGTTTCTGAACAAGACTTTTAAATGTTTTGTTTTGGGGTCAGATACAAAAGCTATCACTTGAAGTTTTTCATTATGTTAAAGTACCTTATTATGTAACATTTGGTTTAAATAAATAATTTAACCATCATCATCAGCCTTATAATGTTCCCACTGCTGGGTCACTGGCTTCCTCTCTGTGAGAGAGGTAAGCGCCTTTATTTATTTACTAGCTGACCCCCGGGGCTTCGCTCCCGTCAACTGGCTATCTAACTACCTACCCTGCCCACCCTGTCTACCCTGCCTACCCTGCCAAACCTGCCTACCATGCCTACCCTGCCTTCCCTGCCTATCCTGCCTTCTCTGCCAACCCTGCCTACTCTGCTAACCCTGACTGCCCTGCCTACCCTGCCTAGCCTGCCTACCCTGCCTACCTTGCGTACCCTACCTACCCTGCCTACCATGCCTACCCTGCCTACCCTGCCTATCCTGCTAACCCTGCCTACCATGCCTACCCTGCCTGCCCTGCCAACCCTGCCTACCCTGCCTATCCTGCCTACCCTGCCTTCCCTGCTTACCCTGCCTTCCCTGCCTATCCTACCTACCCTGCCTACTATGCCTACCTTGCCTACCCTGCCTACCCTGCCAACCCTGCTTACCCTGCCTTCTCTGCCTATCCTGCCTACCCTGCCTACCATGCCTACCCTGCCTACCCTGCCTACCCTGCCTTCTCTGCCTATCCTGCCTACCCTGCCTACCATGCCTACCCTGCCTACCCTGCCTACCCTGCCTAACCCGCCTACCCTGCCTACCCTGCCTACCCTGCCTACCCTGCCTACCCTGCCTACCCTGCCTACCCTGCCTACCCTGCCTACCCTGTCTACCCTGCCATCCCTGTCTATCCTGCCTATCCTGCCTACTCTGCCTACCCTGCCTATCCTGCCTACTCTGCCTACCCTGCCAACCCTGCCTACTCTGCCTACCCTGCCTACTTTGCCTACCCTGCCTACCCTACTTACCTACTATTTGTATCTATCATCAATGTTTTTCTCAGCGCACGCCAAAGAATGAATTTTATAGGCAACATTTGCCTACCTTGGGTTACATTATTGCAATTTTCATAAGGATCTCTAATATTTTTGAAAATTTACTATGACACTCAGGAATAATGTAGCTTTCTACTGGTGAAAGAATTTTCAAAATCGGTTCAGTAGATCCAGAGATTACCCCTTATAACGTCACAAACTCACAAACCCACAAACTTTACCTCTTTATAATATTAGTATAGATATATTGTTTGATTTATTTGTAGGCACTTATAACGATTTCGTTCTGACGAGAGCTATGGTTTAGAACGACTTTGACAGATGTCAACTTGACGTAACACTAAGCACTAGTTTTTGGTGCGAATAGAGGAGAGAGGTCAAGGATCGAAGAGTAAGAAGATGGCGAGTTTGATTTAATGGTTAATTTGTGATGAAACTTATGGAGAAATACAGTGAGAGTGACCGATTGTTCGTGTAGATAAAACTACGTGCATAGTGGAATGTCGTTTACGTTATTCTCCAATACATAAAGTGATCAGTTATATTGTGTGAGCAAAGAAGTTCGTTTGTCTAACTCGTATTAGCCCGAAAAGAACCCATGCAAATAATGGCTTTTCCTGACAATTACAGAGTATTCCCTATATATTTATTTGTTTATTTACCCATTTATTTATTTATTAAACCTTTATGCTACATAAAAGTACATAGGCGGACTTCGACTACGCGGGCCCAGTGCGGGTTGGTGGATGTTACATGTCTTCGATTTTTTGGTTCTAGGACATGCCGTAGTTTCGTTGTTTCCCTTAACCGTTTTAAGAGCAGTGGTGATGAAATAATTTACACAAAGTAGGGCGCCTGCCTGGGTTCGAACGCACGACCTACGATACTTACCACTGAGCCACCACTGCTTTCGAAATAATTTAATAACAAGTCGTAAATTTTAATTAAAATAAGGCAAATGTAAATGATAATATTGCTGTCCAAAACATAAAAAATCGGTCTCTACAAAAAATGCGTGTTCAAAATCACTCTATAAAAAGATACTTATAAAGGAAGATGCGATCTTTCTCACCACCTGTCAACACTTCATAAGAGCAATGTGTTACTCCATTTTGTTTATAACTTCTCCGCCACGCTATCGCCAACAATGAGTTAGGGCGAGGGCACACTGTTGAAATCTTTGCCGAGTTTTTTTTATATTTTTTATTACATATTTAGACTGCATCTATAATGCAAAAATTATGATGTAAATTATGATGTAAATTATTGAAATATTGAACATGTGGTTGTTTGTAAAATTAAATGTGGGATGTGTGAGCTGATTTTAAAAGACTTGTGTTTAATTAAGTTGCCCTACTGAAGGATCTGTATTTGGTTTTAGTCAGCCAGCTCGCGAATATGTATCTGGACTGCACAGCATGATTTTCTTCTTGTTTACGACTTTTTAGTTCGCTTTTTAAGCTGTCGGGTTTTTGTATTTTTTTGTATTTACAACTTTTTAGTATAGTTTTTTTTCGATTTCGTTAGATACTTTTAAACAAATAAGTGTTGTATATTTTTTTATAAGAGGTGATCTCTTATAATCCTTTATTTTGATACCCCACACGACGGGTCAGGAAGAAAAAAAAATGAAGTTTCAACAATATGGCGCCCAAAAGCCGCCATTTTTCTATTTTCCAATTTTAATGTAGCCAGTGACACTCGCAAGGTTAAGACAAATCGATTGACATACGAAACATCAAAATCGGCCAACGCGTTTGGCCCCGGATCGCCACTTAAGAACAAACATGCATACATAGACTGCACACATTATCCTACTTCGGCAGTCGGGTAAAAAAGCCTATGGCACACAGCGATAGTGTAGATTACTTCTGTGTTTCTGTAATCGAATTAGTAGTTTAATTTTTATGTATTCTATTGTACCTAGTTTAAATTATATGTGTTTACTAAAAAAAAATGGATACGAGTATTGGTTATCATCAATAACTGCCATGAATAAAATATATCGTAAGTTTTATAAATATAGTGAACTCTACGAAACAATCTAGTGAACTTATAAGTTTTACGTGTGATATTTTCAGCATAGAGCGGCGCTTACGACATTCTGTCAGCTGTGTGTGAGAACTATAACACAAACATACTTAGCCATCAGCCAGAACCGGCATTTGTTTACTTTGGCCACTTGTTGCCGCACCGGGACGTTTGAAGGAAAACAAACAACACACATTTGATCCTTTAGTTTTAATATTTAGGTTACCATTTATTTATTGGGGTGTTAAAGACATTATGGGATTCATAACAAGATTTTTATGGCGATTTCTTTTAAGGAATGTTCTAAGTTTAACTCAGGTTTTGTTTAGGAGTGTCAGCCCTCGTAACAAAACTATGTATTATAACGATAAACTTAGCTAAATGATGGCAACACCACCTACCCTTCTTACAGTCCTACCTACCCTACTTACCTTTCTGCCTACCCTACCTACCTACATTTTTTTCTTTCCAGGGTCATTCATTCGCAGAGAATCTTTACACCGCCATTAAGAAAATGACTTCAAATGCACACGCCATCTATCGAATATGGAGCTCAACTGTCCGAGTATCTGAATTTCGTGTGTTGTGATAATTTTACTTCTTGAACACTTCTATCTCATCTAACTTTTGATAGAGTGAACCGATTGCGATGAAACAAAAACTAAGTAATACTTCAAGTTACGCACAATTTGTATGTATAAAAGATATCTACAAAGTTACTAAGATGCACTGGGAGTTCGTACAGTATCATCTCGATTGCACAAAATTTTGCATAATGTGTGTAAGGTGAGAATGAATCAGTGAAAAGACCGAAATGATTCTTAATAAACGAATTTTGGGGGCACTGGTGGCCCAGTGGAAACGGCCCTGACTTACGTGGTCGTGAATTAGAACCCAAGCAGGCGCTTTACTTTGTATAAATAATTTCATCACCACTGCTCTCAAAACGGTGAAGGAAAACATCGTGAGGGAACTGGCATGTCCTAAAACCAAAAATTCGAAGACATGTGACATCCACCAACACGCATTGGGCCCACGTGGTGGATTATGGCCCATTACCTCTCTCACAGAGAAGATGCCTGTGTTCCAGCAGTGGTAACATTATAAGGCTGATGATGAACCGAATTTTAAATTCTCTCTTTTAAGTGTTTAAGTATATTAGAAGAATCTTTTGAAATCGGTTACTAACCGTTGTACTTAAAATCTACTAAAGAATCCACAAAAATTACCAGTGTTATACAAACATGTAGTAGCTCGGGGTTCGGATTTGTGCCTGGTTGATATCAATAGGATCGCCCCCATTTTACATGAAACTACAGATAATATAATACTAGCATACAGATGTCTCATCCCATACAAAGAAACAGTGCCGACGTAACTAGCGTTTTTCGTCTGATTAAACTGATTATTTTTCTAAGAAGATCTATCGCGTTCGGTTCCGTTCCACGGAAAATAACAGTGACTTGCAAGTAAAAGGGTTTACTCGGTTCGAGAATACATTTTTTTTAATACAGCGACGATTTGTTTTATAATTTTTTTTTGCAATTTTTAACAATGTCATTGTACCAAAACGTGTCACAAAAAAAAAAAAAATTAGTGGGGCCTCAGATATTTAAAACCACGCCATCTATTGGAATCAATTTTAAATTGTCCATTCAAATAATCTTTATTCCTTAATTGTGTGTTAATTAAACAAGAACACATTTTTTTGTGATCGTCTCTAGAAAATCTTAATATTTCACAAAACTTAATAACAAATCGAAGCTTATCACGCCATCTAGTGCAATTTATTTGAACCAAATTTTGATTCTTTGCGTTGGGTTCCCGTGATGAAACTTAAACATTACTGGGTCAATGTGAGTTTAGTAGCAGACAATTTTATAATACAGGTGTAGTGTACCATATAAACTTCTGCCTAACCCTTCAGGGAAAACCAGCGTCATATTAGGTACTATAATTTAATAAAGTCTAGAACATCTCAACAGTCGACAAAGAAAATTGAAACGAAATTACAGATACCTAAGTAGCAATTCCCGTGATGAATTAAGGAAGACTCTTCCGATGTTCCTTTCAAGATTTTTGGGGCGAAATAAGTACCGCTCCTTTACATAGCGTTGTAGCAATATTTTTGCATATTATTTGTAAGATTTATCTCTTTGTATCATTTTGGGCGTGTGATTTCCCACTGAGAATGGGTTTTGGGTTGTTAGTTATACTTTCCAAAGCTTCTTCATCTCAGTAGGTTCAGTTTCTTCTTGTTTTCGTATCGCGGTTAATTTTTAATTATACGTTAGGGCCCAGTAGGAGATCATGTTAATTGCAACGTTGGAAACGTGGTTCAGGAGATCAAAGATGCAGGCAAACGGACATTGTGGGAGACTAATCTAGTGGCGAAAATCCCCGAGTGGAGTCAATCTAAATCGTTCGCGATTCCAAACGCCCAGCGCACTCTCAAGCCGCACAACTCAGGAATTACTCTTGAGAGTTAGCTCACGCACAATACGGAAGTAGGTAGGTAGGTAAGTACTACATAAAGTTCGCAAACTCTATTATTTCCTTGCACTCATGTGGTAAGTTGATGTTACATTCACGGGGTCCAGCACCAAATATGACGTCTGTAAGGGCACATCAATCTTCAAGCTATTTATAAAAATATTATTTCGATTTTGAGAGATTGTTCAAGTTTAATTAAATAATAATAATCATTTTAATGTGGATTCTTGAAACCAATTTAGTCTTCGTCCAATGTATCTAGGAATAGAAATTCTCAGTAGAAATAATTATTAACAATTATTAAACCCATATTTAAAAAAGATAATAAATACTTAATGGAGAACTATAGACCTATAGCACTAATTTCTGTATTCTCAAAAATCTTTGAGAAGTATATTTACAGTGAAATCAATAGCTACTTAGACAAAAATCAAATCCTATGTGATGAGCAAAAAGGCTTTAGAAAGAATAAAAATATAAATATGGCGGTGTACGACTTTTTATACGTAGTTTCTTCGCAAGTAGACAAATCTTTACCCGTTTGTTCAACTTATTGTGACATGTCACAAGCGTTCGACTATGTGGACCACAATATTTTGCTAGATAAACTTCAGGCTTATGGTATAAGGGGTAATGTCCTGGAACTGATAAGTTCATATTTATCAGAACGCCAACAAATAACCCAAATATCAAAATTTAATGTTAAAGCTAAAAGAGAACTGATTTTTACCTCTGATAAGCGATACATCACATATGGTGTTCCCCAGGGAACTGTATTAGGCCCTCCTTTGTTCCTACTATACATTAATGATCTACCAAATGCGACTACGGAACCCATGTCATTGTTCGCTGACGACAGTACTGTAACCATAGCACCTAAAGATATGGTTAACTATCAGTCTGATTCTAATGATTCATTGAATTCTATAATTACCTGGCTTAGTAATAATAATTTGAAAGTAAATATTAGTAAAACAAACATAATGCATTTTAGACAACGAGAAAAATTACGTGATACATCAAAATTTAATTTAGTATACAAAGATAATATAATACAAGAAGTTGAAACAACCCGATTTTTAGGCTTAATCATTGACAAACAATTGAATTGGAAAACTCACATTAATGAACTTTGTAAAAAGATTAGTATTTCGTCATACGCTCTTTATAAGTTGGCACCGACTGTCAACACAGACACTTTGCTTACAGCATATTACGGGCTTGCTGAATCAGTGTTAAGATTTGGAATAATTTTCTGGGGCAATTCAACTCTAAAGGAAATTGCGTTCAAAGCACAAAAGCGTTGTTTACGGGCTATGTTTGGGTTGCAAACTGTTGACAGTTGCAAACCAATATTTATACAGCACAGAATTCTAACACTTCCGTCACTTTACATATTGGAAATTTCAATATTTGTAAAAACCAATCCTCATTTGTTTCCCCTTATGATTAATAATACAGGTAGAACAAGACGTGAGAAGTATAGACTTTGGGTGCAATCACACTCCGCTAAAACAGCATTTCTAACAAAAAGTGTAATATGCATGGCCCCATTAATATACAATACAATTCCAAATTCCATTAAGATAATGAATATAAATTCATTCAAGACAGAACTTAAAAAAATGTTAATTAGTAAGGGATACTATAATGTTACAGAATTTTTGAATGACAAATTTTGAATTTAAATTGTATTGATTTTGTGATGGGTTTTTATGACCTTATTAATTTTATTGCTTTTTTGGCCTTATTGATTTTATTAACTGTAATGACGTATTTGAATTAATTGATATTTTTTACTGTATTTAAATTTGACATACCTACCTACATTGTTATCTGTCATTTATTTGATAATTTACCACAGATCGGACATGCATTTTTGTACGACATTTGTTTGATATTTTATAATTTTTAGTGTTGACGTTCTGTTATTATTTGTTTTTTTATTATTAGTTGCGTTTGAATTCATTTTAGTAATTGTTCATTAAATTTGATTGATATTTTACATAGATTTTACGTACATCTTTATTTGACATTAGTTCTTTTTTTTTTTTTATTGTTTGACATTTTGTAATTATTGTGATTAAATTGATTTTCGTAATTGTTCAATTGATATTCAATTCTAAAATATTTGCACGCTATAGTATGTGGCAAACATGTCCGAACTTTTTGTATCTTTTTTAATGTTATCCTGCATGCACGTATTGTTTATTCTTGCATGCATACACGTGTTTGAGCAAATAAATATATCTTTATCTTTATCTTTATCTTATCTTTATAATATTTTACAAAGTGATGCATATCACCTTTCAGATTTGAGCTTACTTAGCTACTAGTTAATAATAAGTTTACTAGATACAACTTTACCAAGGGAAATAAAAATGTTATAAATGTACCTAAAATGCAATTCTTCGCCATAGAAAAATATCTCAGTCAAAAGTGAATACTTCTAGACAAGCGTGCTTCATCGTCGACCACATCATCGCTAACTTTCAGGTGAGATAGTGGTCAAACGCGAGCCTTTAAATTATAGACAAAATACCTAGTTAAATAGACGACTGCTGAGTCCGCAAAAAAATTATTACTATACTATTATATTCCTTTATTCATTTATATTCTTATAAAAAGTTTGATGCCCATTGGTGCCGGGAACAGTATCCAAGCTACCAGTGGTTAGGACTCCAGAGACAGGGACCTACTCACAATGCGAGCCGTATCGAGGAGTATTGCCTTCTGTATAAGGCCCTTGATCCAGCCGCTCAATGACAGCCTCGACAGATGGTTGTCGAGGCTCTTGGCTATCTGGCTGTTGGCCGTAACGACAATCAGCACAAAAATCACCGCTATTATATTATTATTATTATAAAAACCCGATAAAATTAAAAACGAAGCAGACCTGACGTCTCAGGAATCTCAAAAACTTTTCAAAGCATCTGCCACAGAAACCTACCCTCGTGTAAGTTCAATGTAATCAAAATCAAGGCAAGTTGCCACGATGTATGTACCGTTCATACTCGAATCACCCAGAGAAGGCCACGTCAAAGCCAGAGACGTGATTCCAGCACAGATTAGCTAGTTCTCCAGAGTGTGAAATTTGATTATGTAGCGATGTGTCTAATCGAAGCCTCTGGAATATACTCATTAGTCTGTAATCGCTGTCATTTAATATAGTGCATATATTATATGTTACGTAGTTACTTAATTAATGTTTGTGATGAAGAAGCATGTCTTGTGTGGTGTTACTGAAGTTATCGGGGAAAAAATGCAAAGAGATTTTGTGATTACTCACAGGTTTACTGGGAGAAAACTCAACCTTGAGTTAAGCTTTGTCTATAACCTTATTTATATCTATAAATAAGGTTATATACAAAGCTTAACTCAAGGTTGAGTTTGTATTAAATGTTGATTTTGGTGTATAATAAAAAAACTGAAACAAGTTCTAAATAACTGAAAAAGTCAAGCAACGATAAGAACGAAGACTTGTATCGTTTTTAGGGTTCCGTACCCAAAGGGTAAAAGCGGGACCCTATTACTAAGACTCCGCGGTCCGTCTGTCTTTCTGTCACTAGGCTGTATCTCATGAACCGTGATAGATAGACAGTTGATATTTTCACAGATGATGTATTTCTGATGCCGCTATAAAAACAAATACTAATAGCATAATAAAATAAATATTTAAGTGGGGCTCCCATACAACAAACAAGATTGTTGTGTGTGTTTTTTTGCGATAATGGTACGGAACCCTTCGAGCGCGAGTCCGACTCGCACTTGGCTGGTAATAAACATCATTTTCAGATTTCCGACTTAGAAATGAATACTCATATCGCTTTTTCCAGCTTCAGTATTTATAGAGTAAAGAAAAACTGTGTGATGTTTCTGAAAATAATCCATTTTAATCTTCTCCGAAATATTAATCTCTATACAAACAATACATTCAAAAATATTAAAATGAAAACGTTAAATTTCAATTAGTTAAGTTGTAAGCGACGTTCCAGTCGTAGTTCTTGCATTTAATTTCAGCTTGCTATAATGAGGTGGAGAAGTGCATATTTCATAGCGGCGGGGCTGGAAGGGCGTTAAGTGGGGTATTTTATTGGCTTATTATACAATATTCTAAGCTAAAAATCGTGGAAAGAGTACGTTTTTAATTGGGCAGTCAGCTAGCGTGGTGCTGACGCGAGGATTATTCATGGCCGCTTCAGAGCCAACGCTCCGACGCGCCGTTTTTCCGCGCGGATTTTTTTATGATCGCTCCGGCCTTTTCAGCCCGTTTTAACTTTAACTTCAATGATATATATCTGAAAGAAGTTTCTTCGGTTTCTGGTCTAATGGGCAGTATTGGATGTTGATATAGTTCGGTAATATGCTGGAGTTTGTTTCAGAATTGAAAAATCTGCAAATTTCGATCGTGATTAAAAATGTAGTTGAAAATATCATTCCAAAATTGGGTTATCCAATTAATTATATCTACCTGTATGTATTTACTATGTAGGTTCAATCAAACAGATCAAAACATTCGTATTCTGTCTACTTCAATCAATTAATAATATTGCGAGCTTTGTCGGTCTCGGTATATTTCAATTTGTTGTGGTTTTTCAACATTCACGAATTGATTTCGACGCGAAATTCGCCGTCGTTGCCAATTTACACAATACCTTTTTAGCGAATTAGGGCGAAATGTTTCAATATTATGTTGATGAATATAAATGTGGTATTTAATGGGAATGTAAATTACGCAAAATTTTATGGATAAACGATTTTTGTGGTGTGCCTTGATGTGTTTTGTTTTTATCAATGGCGACCAAATTATAGTAGGAAGTAAAAAACTATATTTTTTTTTTAGAAAGCTTAAAGTACACCTAATGTACCTAATGTCATGCTACAAAATCCCAAAATAAAACAATATACAATCTAGAATCAATATTTGTTTCGGGATATCCACCATGCACATTTAGATTTTGGTTGAGAGCTCGATATTTGCGCACCGTTACAAGCGCCATGATCACGAATATACAATATAAGTAAATAACTAAAAATACTGTTTATTAGAACTCTTAAAAGAAAAATAAACCGACACTAATATAAGTATTTATTTATGAAAAGATAGGTATGTAATTAAAGCATTCTGAATTTAAATCAGTTATTACTAGAACAACGTGCACCCACGGGAGCACGAAATAATATTTATCAAAATCATGTTTAGATAATGTAGGTATATTTTACCCGAGGTAATAATAAATTTAAATGATGTACCTAGTAAAAATACAGACATGTATAACTTTATAAAAACTTTGTATCTCTGCTCAACCTTTCGGGGAGTACAACCTTGATTTTATGTTATGGTTTTAACACAACTTTGTACCTATTATGATAATAATATATGGTGTATGAATCCATTATAATAACTTGGTACTTCAGTACTTTGTTTTAAGTTTCCTTTTAAATGTATCTTAATAAGGTGCCCAAAAAAAGTATTTTAATAAATAAATACTTATTCCGACTGCGGAACCCGTAAAGATTCGGCAAGCGTATTTATTCTGTTGTATATACCATTGTTTAGCCATGCACAAAATACACCTGCTCATATATATACTGAGGTAGTGCCAATAGTATCCGAGTAACATGACTGTGAAACATCTGGGTAGACGGACGAACAGACAAAGACCCCGACGGAAAAAGAGGGGTGTTATAAGTTAGGTGTGTACCTGTGTGTATTTTATTTATATTTATATTTATTTATTTATATATACTTTATTATACACCAAGATAAGACAATACAAAAGAAACATTAAAAATTAAAACAAACATACAATAGGCGGCCTTATCGCGCTCTGCGATCTCTTCCAGGCAACCTTGAATGGATAGAGATAGCCTGGACACGACATGGGGTTGCACTTGGTGCCAATTTCAAATCAGGTAATACAAACTACTAAAATAGATACATAAATACATACATACATCTAAATAAACAAACAAGAAAACAATACAGCTTAAACAAGGACATAATCACAGAGAGAGGTAATGTTCCTTTATAAGTTTTTTGAAGACAGGCAACGACTGAGCACGTTTTATTGGGTCAGGCAATGCATTCCACAAACGAGCAGCCTGGACAGTGAATGACTTATCCAAAAATGTAGTGGAATGCATAGGCATTTTAAGTCGCAAGTTTTCTGATGACCTAAAAGATTTCGTATGGGAATCGCAGATAAACTGAAAACGATGCTTGAGGTAAAGAGGGGTGGAAGGAGTAAAGAGGACATTGTACAAAAGAGAAAGAATATGAGTATTCCGGCGAAGGCGAATTGGCAACCACTTGAGCTTTACACGGAATTCGGAAACGTGGTCATATTTGCGCAAACCAAATATGAACCTTATACAAACATTTTGAAGTCGCTCAAGTTTATCTAGTTGTTCTTGAGTAAGGTCAAGAAAGCTGGCATCAGCATAATCAAGGATGGGAAGAAGAAGAGATTGTGCAAGCGCAATCTTGGTGGCAGTCGGAAGAAAATGCCGCAGTCTCCTCAAAGTTGCAGCAGATGCAAACAACTTGCGGCTAACTTCCTGCAGTATGTTTATTTTTGTATTGGTGTATCTGTCTGGGGCATCATAACTCCTAAACGGATGAACCGATTTTAATTTCGGTCTTTTGTTCGCATGGTGACTTTGTCGAGAGTGTTCTTAGTTATGTATGATGAAAATCGGTTCAGCCATTCAAATGTTATGGGTGTTTTACTGTTTGAATCAAGGTGTTTTCGCAAGATGTCGTATCATAATGACGTGTTCATTGTCGATTGATTGTCGACCGAAACGTGTCTACTACTAGATAGAAGTAGCATAAAATTAAAATAAGTCGGAGGTTTTTTAAAATTTTACTTGTGTCATTTGGCTACAGAACCTGCATGTAGATATAAGTAATATTAAAAGGTTCAATTGCCTTACTCGATCCTCCATTAGACTGACGTAAATTACTTCTATGTAGTTCTAAATAAATTGGTGTTCCATATTTGACTTATTTACCCACTTTAAAACTTCCCACCTTATTCCAACTACTTCAAAAAACTAATGCGAATAAAATACGGCAACGCAAACCACGTACAGGGTGATACTCATATCACTTCACATAATATTTCAAACAACGCGCTCTGCGGTATGGCAGGCTAATTTAGCGTTCCGAGCCAGCGGGCCGCGTCAGCCTGAATTTAAACATTTCTTCTAGAGTCTACCAGAGGGCGCGCGGAATCTATTTCACGCACATTACGTCCATGACTTATGAGTTATTGCCACCGTAAAACTCAGCACACATCACTCCATTAACTCGCATTTTTAATATAATTTAGACGGAACTTTTTTGTTTGTTGTTACGTCCTGTAGGTTTATTAGAAGCTTTCACTAAGTTGGTATTATTTATTCATTTATGTAGGTATGTATTTCTGTGGTGTCATATCCAACTGATATCCTATTTCCTGCCATCCTTTTTTCTACAATTCTACTTCCGTGAAATTCTGTACGCTTATTAAACAATCACCCATCAATTTTAGCTGACCGGCAGCTTAATTGCGTAAGTGAATTCATTAAGGCAAAGGGTTTGACCCCATGAAAGAGTATGTCAAATTCTCTTTATATAAATATTAGGTATTGCGAAAAATTATTGGACGCTTTCATTAGTAAAGATACTGTTTTCGAAAGAGTCCAATCATTTTTGACAATACCTAATTACGTATTGTATTGTTATTGTATTTATCATACTCTTTCAAACCCTTTGCCTCGCCGGATTTGGATGAAATTGGCACACGGTTAGACCATGATCTATGTTATGACTACCAACGTTATCTATCTTTTAGCATATTCGTGACATAATTCTCGTCATTCAAGAAGACGAAGCCACCGCCAAAAGATAGTTCACAATAATAAAATATTACTGTGAGGCATCATAATTACATTATTTTTCTCAAACATGCATGAAAATATTGTCATTATTTTCGAAAAAAGAACACGCGAAGTATCGAATTTACGGACAAAGAAAATCAAATCCATTGCAGAAGTGTTTTTAGAATTTGGAACATTACAACGCTCCAGCAATTTTGTTGTAACTTTAAATAAATTAAATGTGTAATATAAAAATTATGTTTTATTTTCCTGCATTCTTTTGAGAAAAGCACTATATATGCCTCGGCGGAAATGGCAATTGTCTGTCTCGTATTAGTGAAATCCTCGCCTAAGGCTCGGCCTTCAAACTCATATTCGACCTGCAATTGCCTATTTCCCGGCCTTTGCAATAATGTACTATTCATTTCATTCTAACATGACTATCACTAAGATCAGTCCATAAAAAGAACTTCTAAAATTTAAAATGAGAAGAAAAAGAAACATTTGAATTAAGAACACCAGCTTATTTACACGTGGTCTCTTAGTTTGGTTGTGTGAGAATAAGAAAAAATAGATCTGAATTACACGTGTAAGATTCTGCTAAGAAACCCGGTATGTTGATGTTTATTTTTGTTTGCCCTCAATGTCTGAAGGGTTGCCCGTAGAATGGGTAACACAGATATGAAACACATGATAAAATGCGTGGTAAGAATAGAATAGAATCTTGCTCTATTTACAATAGACTTGTCTAGGGTTAAGACTTAACATTCGACGGACTGGAATTCTATCAGAGATGGCGATTGCTGAAATGATCCCTTGAGATTTTGGTGGCGTATGTCAATCACACGGTTAATATTGACGTCTTCGTCTAGAACCCATAGCAGCTTAATTTTCATTCAAATCACTAATATTATAAAGGCGAAAGTTTTTGAGTGCATGTGTGTTTTTGTATGTTTGTTACTTCTTCATGTGTGTTGTGTTTGGATGAAATTTGGCAGAGAGATAGATTATAGTCAGGAATAGCACATAGGATACTTTTATCCCGGGATTATGTTCCGGGCGAAGCAGCTGGCAAAAGCTAGTAAATAAATGAAACACGATTTTCCTGAACATTAAATAAAACGTGCGAATAAGCGCTTTTTTAATCGACTCTAAAAATAGGAGGTGCCCAATTCGACTGTATTTTATGCATGCTTCAGAACTTATACTGGGTCAACCGATTTAGAAGTTTTTTTTTTTTTGTACTCTGTTACTTCTCATGTGATCCTATTCAACGTCTGCGATATACAACAGAACTCTTCAATAAATGACAGCAAATCTCTCGGGACTGCTGCAACCGCATGTCTGTTGTTACGCAGATGTGTACTGTTTAAGTTTCATGTTATTCGGGTAACCTATTCTGGCATAGCTGTAGGCATTATTACCACAACTAAAAAGTGAAAATAAAAACTGTTTTACAGAAAAATACAACCGACTGCCACATAAAAGTACTACAATGTGAACAAGTAAAATTTCAAAATTTATTAAACCCCCGAAACATTTATCTTGCGAAAACACCCCGATTCAAACAGTAAAACGCCCATAACTTTTGAACGGCTGAACCGATTTAATTCAAACATAGCTAAGAATTTTCTCGACAATCTCAAAATCATCCTTCAAATAAAAAAACTTAATCAAAATCGGTTCATCCGTTTAGGAGCTATGATGCCACAGACACACAGAAAACAGGTACACAGATACACAGCAATACACGTCAAACTTATAACACCCCTCTTTTTCCGGCGGGGGTTAAAAATAACTTCAATTTCGGCAGACGGTGACAAAAAACGAAGAAACAAAAACAAAAGAACAATGACTTCCAAAACTAAAGTAATTTTTCACTTTGTAGTGTTTTTATGTGGAAGTCAGCTGTATTTTTTTGTAAAAAAGATTTTTTTTATATACCAATAATTTGTAAAATGTGTAAAGATGCAAACAAAAGATTGGCATACTAGTATTTATTTACTTATCTTAGTAAAAGGGTCATGGTTGTCTAAAAACACGCTCGAAGATCATTGATTCAATCCACTCCAATCACTTATTAGGGTACACCATTTGTATGATAAATGGAGCTGCGTACAACTGTTTCTACAACTTGTGTCTACATCTTTCACTGAATGTCGTCTTGGGTATACTAGGTAACGTTTCTAAGTAATTAATTCTTGTCCATTTTAGATGAGAGGGAGTAAACAAACAGTCATATTTTGAAGTGGTTTTGAGGGCGAAATCAAAATCACCAATACAATTTTTTTATATTTTACTTAGGCCTGCATGGGCACTTATAAAAAGACGACAAAAGGTGCACGGTTCGGGTTGGTCGTTTCCTATGGAGAAAAACCGGCAAGAAACACCACGGTTACTCTTTTAAAAAATGGTTTGGTTTTACAATATTTCCATGTTACAGCATTCGTACTTAGGTATTGGGGGACAACGTAGGCCCGACAATAAGTCGAAACTAAAAAAAAATATGATGTATTAGTTATATGTATAAACAACAGGATAAAAAAGTAAAATGAGATAAAATAACAATCATCTAGAAATCTAGAAGGACTACAATCACACATTCACAAAACAATCGTTAAAATAATCTACGAAAAGATAAAAAATAAATAAAAAATAACAAGACTAAAAATATAACAAGACGAATCTGACTAGTTGTGAGAAGAGGAAGCGCGGGGTCATGACAGGTATTAAGTAGTCTGGTCTAATGCCTTTGCCCAAGAGTGGGATAGATCAGAGTAGCAAAAAAATTTTTGTCCTTTTTGCTTTGACAATTGTTGGGTAAACAATTAAACCATTTATAATTGTGACAATCTAAGAAGTCTGATGACGTTTCTCATTTTACGTGCCGCGATAACTTTCTACGTAAGAAATTGAAAAACCAAATTCATAATCCTAATTAACTACTATGATACCGATACACTATTACAACGAGTATCATTCGTAAGCATCAAGTTTAATTATTATTAAATATTTTTATAGCTGTCAAATCCGATTTCTTAGATAGTCACGACTATAGCAACATCACTAAGAGTGACAGAGTATAAATCCAAAACTAAAATATTTATGATTTATGACTAGCGGACGCCTCGCGGTTCGGTCAGCCGCGTAGTTTCCGTTCCCGTGGAAACACAGGTATAAAAAGTAGCCTATGTCTATCGGGGATAGTGTAGCTTCCCAACGGTGAAAGAATTTTCGAAATCGGTCCAGTAGTTTTTAAGTTTATTCTTTACATACAGAAATACAAATCCTTCCCCTTTATAATATAATATTATATATACATACAAACATACAAATCTTTCCTCTTTTTAATATTATAGTTTAATAGTATAAGTATAGACAAGCTATTTCCCGCGACTTCCCAAAGGTGTCATATCCTACATGAACCGTGCAATTTTTTGGTATATCAGGTAGACTATGACACGTCGATATTGGTCTTAGTCCCATCTTGGCACCTAGTCACAAATCATGTAAGGTTCACATAAAAAATAGGAACACAGTATCCTAGTGACTAAATCAGCTTCAATATTTAATCAATAAATTTGATTCGTTTAATTTTTTCTATTCAATTTGTATGTGATACGGTTTCGAGCTGGGAAAGTGCCGAGATGGGACTAAACCAGCCGTGTAAGGTTATCCGCTTCTTTAGTAGACAGATTATACGATATATATACACTCTGAAACAAATCCGACGACTTTTACGGCACCTAATCAAGTTTGGCATTAAAGATTACATTTAGGTTTAGTCTCATCTCGACACCGTGTCTCATATAAATTGAAAAATAAGTCTAACCAAATAAAAAATAAATATCAAAGCATCATCTTCCTGCCCTTGTCCCATGTTACTTGGGATAGGCGCAACACGTTTTCTTCTTCCATACCGTCCTGTCCCCCGTCACGCCATCACTGACTCCCTTTTCTTTCATATCACTCCTCACACAGTCCATACACCTTAAATAATAATAAAAAATTGATTAAATCAAATTGATTGAATACATAATGAATTTGATTGAGTTACTAGGATACTATTTTTTATGTGAACCTTACATGGTTTGTGACAGGGTGCCGATATAGGACTAAACCCAATATTGTAGCTTTACCTTATACAAACCATTTTGCTTGTATAATATTAGTTTAGGTTTCAAAATTGTACAAAAATCGTTGTAAATAAATAGTCTGAGTCACTGTTTATAAAAGGTGGCCTAGAAGCGGTGCTCTATCTAAAAATATTATTAAAAACGGTGGGTGCTAATCCGTCTGCAAAACGGTTGATAGTGGCCTTTTCCTTTGAATGTTTATCCTAGGCGTTTGTGGTCCACCATTGATAATACTAAGCTATTCTTCTTGTATTTGTTTCTTGTATCTGTAGACTAAGGCTCTACAGTACCTACATCTTGTCCTTTATTATTTGTTTTATTTATATGGTATAACTCTGTAGAAATTAATAAACCCCATCAGCCTGAAGACACTTAATTTAAGATATTTTTTTTTTTATAAATAGTCTCTTACCAAATCGAAATATGAAGAAGTGGGTTGT
The DNA here is from genome assembly GCA_964057195.1 of Orthosia cruda. NCBI lineage: Eukaryota > Metazoa > Arthropoda > Insecta > Lepidoptera > Noctuidae > Orthosia > Orthosia cruda. The sequence goes on from OZ059832.1 coordinate 20,654,949, forward strand.
ATTAAGTTTGGCCCTGCCAATAGATTTACAGAACTAGTCAGATACATTATTACTATTAGACCCACAAAAGTCAGATTTTTTACATAATTTTGTTCCATATAATTTTTAACTGCCCATTGACCTATGAACTTCAAATTTGGCGATAATGTTTATAATTACGTATATTTTACTAATAAATACCAATACCTATATTACTAAATATATTTTTCTTTGAAATTCCCACATTTTTAGGGTTCCGTAGTCAACACCCATATAGTTTCGCCATGTCCGTCTGTCTATCCGTCCGCAGCTTAGCTCAGAGAGTTTTAGTACTAGAAAGCTATAATTTGACATGGATATACATATTAATCACGCCGACAAATAAAAAAATAAAACCATCAAATTATTTATTTTTATTTTACATATTATGTTACCGTTTGGTACACGTAAAGTGGTGATGTTTTTTTTTCTCGTCTATCCCATGGTGTGGTGTATAGTCGGATAGGCCATTCAAAAATATTACGGGTCTGTGAAAACTATTTTTCCGGGATGGATCCGTTTGCATAAAATTAAGCTTCAAATGGCAAATTTTTGTTAGAGTCAACTGTCCCCCCCCTGCTACCTAAATGGTTGCTATTTAATGTGTGAAAAAAATCATGGCAGTAGTATATATAACGAAATTAAAAGGAAAACTATCACAGCTAAGTAGGCTTTACAAGTTTACAAGTAATAGTCGACCAACTAACTCAAGTAACTTAGGATAAGCGCATTTATCGTATTGGGTGTAATCCTGTAAAGATTTATGTGATAAGGTTGAAATAAATAAATAAACTTACAACACTTACGACAACAGTTTTAGAATGGCAAGTTAATTTTATCCCTTCGTTAGAGCAATGTGCCGTTCTTCCATTGTTTATAAACGTTAGTAATGTTACGTATATATTTTGGTGTATGTAGCTGTTTATACGGAACCCGCTGTGCGCAAGTCAGATTCGTACTTGGCTGGTATTTTTTTCCTATTACAACCAACTTGATTTTGTGATTGGTACTGAACCCTAAATGTGCGAAGTCCAACACGCACTTGGCGGTTTTTTTCTTAAAATATTCCCTACTATATTTTCAAAATTACATCTTGCAATCACTTGCACATCCATGATAGATTGGATAGAAAACCGGCAAGCTATCGGGCAACAACACAGACATAAATCTAACTAGATAACGGAAATCCCTCCATCTGTATGAAAACCAAGCGTGCCACTTTTTCACATACAATTTAAAAACAAATTTACTTACCAATGAAAGATAACATTTCCAATGCCTCGGCCAACTTTTTCTATGCATTCTTTACAACTCGATATGGCATTTTTCTTGATTTCGGTGGAATTCCGGTGCCGATAATGCTAAATGAAAAGCTTAGATTACGATCATTGTTCGTAACTTTTCTCCGTTTTTTCACGCGAAGTACATACAATCGCGTTATCTAGATTCGTTAGATTTATATCTGTGGGCAACAAGCTATTACTTTACGAACTGCAATCACTTCCACGGATACCACAATCCTAAAAAATCGAACCATCGCACTCAGGAAATCGACGCTCCAAAGAAACTTACAGAAAATCCTCCCTATCAACTAAGTATTTTTGCATCGTTAAAGGCACTTAGTATTTAGTGTAGGTTATGTTCAAGTTTCAATACGTAAGTTAGGTGAAGTGTTGAAACTACCTTTGCAATTGCACTGGAGTGTGACATTATATCGTCTTAGACTAGACTCCATGGCGACAGTAGGAGGAATGACCAGTCAATGGTGGTTGTAACATGACAAGAGTTCGTTGGTTCACACGGGGTGGTTATGAATTTTTCGTGAGTTGGTTTGTTTAGTCTTGGATGATAATGATGTAGGAACTACAGTGATGATGGGTGATGACAAATTACCCAATGCTCTGTCATCACTCATCAGTAACTTGTGATCTTTTACTATTTTGAGGGCTATTAAGCCTTAAGAAGGAAACTAGTTCTACTACTAAGCTAGTACTAAACTAGCTGCCCACCCCGGCTTCGCTCTGGTTAATATAGATTTTGTGACTTTCTACTTCTTCAGAATTCTGGTTTCCTGGTAGTTCGATAGTCTTCAACACACTATATGATTCCATCCCCGAATATACTTATTTTCTTTTTTTAATATCTTTATAAATTATACCCTATTCTGATGTATAAGCTAAATTTCTGTAAAATTTCATCAAAATCCGTTCTGTAGTTTTTGTTGTTGTTCACAAACTTTCTCATTTATAATAGTAGTATGATAAGCACGCTTGACAAATAGATTTGATTGCTATAAATAAAAGAAGGCATAAATCCTTACATAGTATAACACAAAGTCGCTTCCCGCTGTCTGTCTATATGTTTGCTTAGATCTTTAAAAATACGCAACGAATTTTGATGCGGTTTCAAAAGGAAGGTTTATATACGTTTATGTACAAGCGGGCGAAGCCGCTGGCAGAAGCTAGTACATATAATAGAACAGCCTAAGCGTTTGATAATAATTAGCAGAAAACACCAAAACAAAATCGCGTAGTGAGTATCGTTCCGATGTATTGAACCCAAAACAACAGGTCAAATAGTAGGAAGTACGCTCGACTCGGGCACCGACGGAGTATCGTCCGTTACCATATAAATACAATATTATGACAGTGACTAATTTGATTCGCAGTTTTCGACATTAACCACCCGCTGAAAAGCTGGGAAAATCATATATCAACGGTTCACTTTGAAGAACAATTTTGTTTCATTCAATTAGTTTACCCTGAAAGGTCATTTTCGGATACGTTGCTTTAGGTTCTACACTCTTAAAATAAATAGTAATTTGCCTTTATATACGGTCTGTGTTCAACCTTAATTTGAGCTGTTTGAGGAAGGTTCTATAATAATGAAAACATTTTTAATAGTTAAAATACATTTTATTTTGTATATTATTTGACTTTGAATTCATTTAGTCACCAATATTAATCATCCTAATCATCATTTCAGCTGAGAGACATCCGCTGCTGGATATGCCACCTACATAAGCGTCTCCATATCTATTGTTCTGTTTCGCATCCAGCAGACGCCCGCAGCCCTCACCGGATCTTCGGTCAACCTTGAGGAAGGCCAACTTAAGGTGCGAGATGGCGCTGGTGTACTGTGGGTTAAGACCGCGACATATTGACACAATATGTCGCGGTATACAAATTCGCGCATACAAATTCTCCTTGATTTTAGTAGTTAAAGACAGTTATATTGTTGCAAATTATTATTTATATTGTTATGGCAAACCAAGTTATCAAGTTACTATTGGAGAAAGAAGAACACGATTGAATGATATTATATTATAATTTATCAAATAAAAACCGGCCAAGTGCGAGTCGGACTCACGCACGAAGGGTTCCGTAACATTGTTTGTTGTATGGGAGCCCTACTTAAATATTTATTTTATTCTGTTTTTATTTTTTTGTTCTGTATTTTTTCTTATAGCGGCAACAGAAATACATCATCTGTGAAAATTTCAACTGTCTAGCTATCACGGTTCATGAGATACAGCCTGGTGACTAACGGACAGACAGACAGACGGATCGCGGAGTCTTAGTAATAGGGTCTCGTTTTTATCCTTTGGGTGCGGAACCCTAAAAAGATTGGCTATCAACGAATTATATACAGCTAGAGGCCAAAAAAGATAGATTTCAGTATGAGTTCAAACAATAAATGATTCTTTAATTGTTTAATGACAAATTATGTTCGCGCATTTCGAGCGCGACACGTGACTCCACTCGTCCGGGAGCGAGACCGGCTAACACTCTTCTGTCGCGTATCGCAGTCTCGCGCGCAACCTCGCTCCCATACAAAGCCTAAGGACAAGTAGCGTCGAGCATCTCTTCGGTCGCGCGTCGCACTTCGCAGTCGCGCAGCCAACTCGCACCTTAACATAGGTAAGTACGTTCGCCTTTCGATGACAAAAGTTTATCTAGTAAAATGCAAACTTAAATAATTAAAATTACTTACATTTCGCCACAAATTTTAATCTAAAATAAACATTACCACAACACAGAAATCCATTTATTTGAATACATAAATCATAACTCTATAAGGCATCTGTCACGAAAATCTATCTCATAACATATCCATATATTATAACTAGTGTCTCATATCAGGCCGAGTGTCACCGACTCATCATAATTATCAAGCCTCCCACAAGGGTCACTATTTCGCTACGTGGACCGATCCTGTTATGCATCTAGGGAACCCTCAAGGCCCTCTCCGGAACAACGGTCCTTGAATTCATCGTCGGCAAACAAAAATAAATAATAATAAAGAGCACCTAAAAAACCCCAATAAAAGATAAGACAAAAATAGCAAAATAGAAACCCATTTACTTGAAGTCTTGAATACATAAATCATAACTATATAAGGCTTCTGTCATGAAAATCTGTCGCATAATGTCACTATTATAACTAGTGTCTCATATCAGGCCGAGTGTTCATACTCGATGTTCCAATAAAGTTTTGTCAGGGGATCTTTGCCGGCACATAATAAAGTATTACAAAAGCCAAAGACCGTCATTGTTGCTGGTACTTCAATCCCCGACGCGTTGGCGCGTTTGAACGGGAGAGTTCACTTGACTTCGAAATTTTTTGGGACTTATTTGTGGAACGTCTTGTGAAAATGATGTAAATATTTTGTGTTGGATAAAATAATTTGAATGAAAATGTTAGCTGGTTATCGAATAATAGTGAGCTTTGAAACAATTGCTGCAGTTAATGATTATTTAACTGTTAAAAGGAGAGTGATTATGATTGCTTAAGCAACAACTGTCGTAAAGGATACTTGATTGGAAGAGAAGTTCGATGTTGAGTTTCTTATCCATTTATTTATTTATATATACTTTACTGTACACCAGATTATACCAGAACAAAATAAACTTAAAATTATAAACATACATTGGCAAACCTTATCGTTGTGCTAGCATAAGTATGTACTCGTATATTCTATGTCGTTTTGTGACAATTAAACACTTTTTCTTTCTTCTTTTCTTATTTGTGGAGTTTCTTGTCTGTTCTTTTCTATAACAATTATTATATTTAACGTAAATTATTTGACATTCAAAAGAACCGCTTATGGCCTAATTGAAATAAACGATTTGACTTTAACTTTGTCGACTACGAGGTACGTAACAACATCGATCGAATGCATAATTATATATTACCACTATTGACAACAATTTTCCATAAAGTTTATGTTATAGTCCTAATCGCTTAATAGGTTTTACCGACGAATCAAGAATATAGCGATTTCTTTGTTTCAAAATTATTGTCACGTAAATTACTATTATTGTCTTGTAGCCTTCATTATACCTAACAATATTATGGTAGACTTTCGATTGTAAAGCAAAGCACTTTAGTTGGAACATTATAACTACTTTATTTTATACGAAATTATTTTTATTGCTGATTTTCAGGTTAAGTCCCTTGTAAGTTTATGAAAAGGTGAGATGGATAAAACCATGCTGAAAGATTTAATTGAATACGCACTATCATAAATGGTAAACAACACCAAACTACACCGACGGTAATTTTGGAGATATACAGTCAATGATCAAAAGCGGTCGAGGCTACGGCATGGCAAGGGGTGCTAAGAATCTCCGGACGAGATCCGGCTACCCCAACAATCACCGACGACTAGACCTGGCAACGTACAACACGCGCACACTTCGGACCGACGAGAAGATCACCGAACTCGAGGAAGAATTGAGCAGGTTGCGATGGAGTATTATAGGGTTATCTGAAGTCCGAAGAGAGGGGGAGGACTCGATAATCCTCAAATCCGGTAACCTGCTCTATTTCCGAGAGGGTGACCGGCAGTCCCAGGGTGGTGTCGGGTTTATCGTCCACAAGTCCCTTGTGAACAACGTGGTGAAGATCGAGAGTGTGTCGACCAGGGTGGCGTACCTTATACTCAGAATATCCTCAAGATATTCGTTGAAGGTCATACAGGTCTACGCCCCAACCTCGGCACACCCCGACGATGAGGTAGAGACCATGTATGAGGATATCTCCAGAGCCATGCATGGTTTCAAAACTCACTTCACCGTTGTCATGGGGGACTTCAACGCGAAACTGGGCAAAAGAGACGAGGATGAGCTGCAAGTGGGGCAATTTGGAGTTGGACAACGGAACCACCGGGGTCACCTACTGGCCAGTTTTATGGAGAAGGAGGGCCTCTATATGATGAACTCCTTCTTCAAAAAGCGTGAACACAGGAAGTGGACCTGGCAGAGCCCCGATGGTGCAACAAAAAGTGAGATCGACTTCATCATGTCAACCAAGAAGCAAATGTTCAATGATGTCTCTGTGATCAATTCGGTAAAAACCGGGAGCGATCACCGCATGGTAAGAGGCACATTGAACATTAATATTAAGCTTGAAAGGTCTGGACTGATGAAGTCCACGATCCGGCCAGCGCAGATCCAGGTCCAAAACCCCGAGAGCTTTCAGCTCGAACTTCAGAATCGTTTCGAATGCCTAGGGAGCTCCGTGGATGAATACAGCAACGGGTTCGTGGAAGCTGTCCATACGGTCGGGTCTAAGTTTTTCAAGACCCATCGTACAGATAGAAACAAAAAGCTCTCTGATCATACCCTCAAGCTTATGAAGGAGAGGCGTGAGATGATCCTGCAGTCTTCAGATGAGGCGTGCAAATACCGGCGGCTCAATAGACAGATCTCTAAATCCTTGAAAAGAGACTTCCGCCGATTCAATACCGAGCGTATTAAAGACGTGATCGAGCGAAATAAAGGCTCCAAGGTGTTTGCAAGGGATCTGGCTATTGGGCAGAGCCAACTCACGAAACTGAAGACCGACGATGGCAGGATCGTATCCGCCAAACCGGAGCTTCTCAGGGAGATCGAGACATTCTATGGGCAGTTGTACACATCGATCAGCAAGCCCGTTGCGAGTCTAGCAAACGACCCAAGAGCTAGATTGACCCAGCACTATACCGAAGATATCCCGGACGTCAGCCTGTACGAGATTAGGATGGCTCTGAAACAGCTCAAAAACAACAAGGCGCCGGGTGATGACGGAATTACGGCCGAACTCCTGAAGGCGGGTGGCAAACCGGTCCTTAGGGCCCTTCAGAAGCTGTTTGATTCCGTCATACTCGAGGGCAAAACGCCACAGGCATGGTGCAGGGGTGTGGTGGTACTCTTCTTCAAGAAGGGCGACAATGCCCGGTTGAAGAAAGGCCCATCTCACTTCTTAGCCATGTCTACAAGTTTTTTTCAAGAGTCATCACGAATCGTCTCGCGCGCAGGTTTGACGATTTCCAGCCCCCTGAACAAGCCGGATTCCGAAAAGGCTTTAGCACCGTAGACCACACACATACGCTGCGGCAGGTTATACAGAAGACCGAAGAGTATAACCTGCCTCTATGTTTAGCGTTTGTGGACTACGAGAAGGCCTTCTATTCGATCGAGACTTGGGCTGTACTGCAGTCTCTCCAACGGTGCCAGATCGACTACCGGTACATTGAGGTGTTGAAGTGTTTGTACAAAAACGCCACCATGTCAGTCCGTCTTCAGGATCAGACCTCGAAACCAATCCTTCTCCGGCGCGGCGTGAGACGGGAGACGTCATTTCTCCGAAACTGTTCACTGCTGCGCTGGAGGATGTCTTCAAGGTTCTGGACTGGAGGGGGCTGGGCATCAACGTTAATGGCGAGTACATTACTCACCTTCGGTTTGCCGACGACATAGTGGTCATGGCTGAGACCATGGGGAGCCTCAGTAAAATGCTCGATGACCTCAGTAGAGCTTCCGAAAGAGTGGGTCTTAAAATCAACATGGACAAAACCAAGATCATGCTGAATGCCCATGTAACACCCACTCCTATCAAGGTCGGAGACTCTACACTCGAAGTTGTAGACCATTATGTCTACCTGGGACAAACGGTCCAGTTGGGTAGGTCCAATTTCGAGAAAGAGATCAACCGTCGAATTCGACTAGGCTGGGCGGCGTTCGGGAAGTTGCGTGGTATCTTCTCGTCCAATTTACCGTAGTGTCTCAAGACGAAAGTCTATGACCAGTTTGTGTTGCCAGTGATCACCTATGGAACCGAGACGTGGTCGCTCACAATGGGCTTTATCAGAAAGCTCAAAGTCACCCAAAGGGCAATGGAGAGGGCTATGCTCGGAATTTCCTTGCGTGATCACGTCAGAAATGATGATATCCGCAGGAGAACCAAAGTTACCGACATAGCCCGAAGAATTGCCAAACTTAAGTGGCAGTGGGCAGGGCACATTACTCGCAGAACGGATGGCCGATGGGGCCGAAAAGTTCTGGAATGGCGACCGCGAACCGGAAGACGATACGCTGGAAGGCCTCCCACTAGGTGGACTGATGACCTGGTTAAGGTTGCCGGAAGGCGCTGGATGCGAGACGCACGGGATCGGTCAATGTGGCGACGCCTGGGGGAGGCCTATGTCCAGCAGTGGACGTCTTTCGGCTGAAATGATGATGATGATGATCAAAAGTGCAGTCTTACTCTCCCTAAACTTAAATGGTTAGTTTTAGTAGAATAAGTTAAATTATCTACAAATGGTTTAACATGTGGATAGAAATTAACCGCTAACCGTGAAAAGTTGAAATTATTCAGTCCAAGAAAAAAATCGCAGCTGTTTTGGTAGAGTGTGACTGCACTTTTGTCCCTTAAATGTACAATATAATCAGGCGTAACTGCGTAAGCAAAGATAAAGTGTCCATCTACTGTAGCGTAACGTAAGCTCCGGAGAGCTAACGTTAGCCACGTTAGTAAAAATAAAAGGGAATATAAATTAAAACTAAGAAAAAGGATAAAGATAATAAAAACTGTGGTCCGGCTTCGCACGACGTGGGCAGCTAACCAGGCAGGAAGACGTGGTAGGCCCGAGGTAAGCGGGTGAGTGGGCACCACGACGACAAGCAGGTAATCGGGCAGGCAGGCAGTAGAGTAGGTAGCAAATCGGTTAGGCAGGCAGCTGGACGGACTGGAACTCTTCAAAAGTCGTGGTAAGCTTGAGAGGGACAGGTGAGCAGACACCACGACGGTCTTTCAGGCACACAGTTTGGTATGCAGTTGTGTAGGCATACAGTAGGTAGGAAGGCAGGCAGCCAGGAGTGAAACGGGTAGTAGTCAGATAAGTAGGTAAAATCATACACAGTATATCACTTACAATATTTATATTTTAGTGCACTTCAGATATTATTACTGGATATTATATACACAAGTTTGATATTAAGGTTTTAGAGAGTTTTAGATTTAAAAGTCCACTTCGTATTACTCAGTAAATAAAACGACATTCCGGCGTTCAGTCCCGTTTCCAAACTAAAAATTGACGCCCGTTTTTCTTCGTTCTGTGTTCTATCTACATTTCAAATTCAAATTTCAATTAAGAAATAAAGACCACAACGAATAAAAACGGTTCACAAAGGGGTCAGTCTATGCTACCCTTATAATAGTGTAAACCTAGCTTAAAGGAGGTTTAGTCCATGGTACCTATGTTACGGTCTATGGTTTTAAGAAAAATAAAATAGACAGACAGATGTCATATCAGATGAAAATGTCACAGTAGAAAAATATTGCAAGAATTACAAATTATCAATATAATTTAAGTTTCAGATATTAAAACAATCAGATATAACTAAAAGTATGCTTTTCAGATGATAACAAAAGAAAGAAAACATAAAAATGAATTACAAAAGTTGATAAAATATCAAAATATATGAAGGTATGGTTTGTATAGTGTTATGAATTGAAAATAGACTAAAAAATATGTGGTGCTGTTTAGCAGAATACCACACTACCTGGGAAATAAACGTTTCTAAAGAGTTTTACATACATAGATTTACCCTACATAGAGTTTTAAAATGATGTCTTCTGGCTGATTATATTAGGTCATTACATATGGAATTGGCGTTTTGTAAGGGAGGAACATAAAGTCTTTTTTTATATATATTATATTTATTTAATCAAAGTATGCACCATTGCTATCTATGCACTTTTGCCATCTCATAGGTAGTTCATTCATCCCTTTACTAAAAAAAACATTCGGACGGGTATCAAAAAAAGTTGAAGGCGCTTCGGACTGCCTCATCGGAGTTGAATTTTTCCCCTTGCAAGAAGTTATCCAAATTTCGAAAAAAATGGTTTTCTGTTGGAGCAAGGTCCGGGGAATACGGTGGATGTCTTAGATATTCCAATTGTAGCTCCTCTAATTTTGTAGCCCTCTGTTGTACAGTGTGTGGTCTAGCGTTGTCCTGAAGCAGCAGTTGCCTAGAGCGTTTGACCAGCGTCGGCTATTTAGCAGCTAGCTTTTCCATCATGGTTAGCAGTTGCTGACAATAGACATCCGCCGTAATCGTCTGGCCAGATTTAAGAAAGCTGTAGTGAACGACACCGGAACTAGTCCACCAAACGCTCACAAGTAATTTGTTTGAGTAAATTTTCGCTTTTAGGTCGTGGTTTTGAACCCAGACAAGAGCTTTACTTTGTGTAAATTATTTTATGATCACTGCTATCAAAACAGTGAAGGATAACATCGTGAGGAAACGCTTTAGAACCAAAAATTAGAAAACATGTGACATCCACAACACGAAGTGGGCCCGCGTGGTGGTTTCCGGCCCATTCAGGTCTGCACGCACTACGGACCAAATGGGAGTCTAAGTGTGGAAAAGGGGGACCCCCTTTCTATCTATTCTATCCAGGTGAGATATTGGCCAAGCACGAGCCTATAGAATATACAAAAGAAGACATTTTCTTTATTTCCTTTTTCTCATTATTACTTCCCATAAACAAGATTTTAAAAGCCGTAAGTAGGTCTTCTACAGACTGTACTTCTGGGAATGTGCTCAAGAACTCCACGACCACCCACCGGACGCCTTCCACCAACAGAAATCTAGACGCACTGCACACCATCCTTACCTAGTTGCCATTCCACCAATTTGCACCGAGCGTTTCCAAACATCCTTCATAATGCGCACAGCAAAAGAGTAGAACTCACTACCTGCGTCTGTGTTTCCGAACGCATTAAACCCGAATCTCTTCAAAGTAAGAGTGAACAGAGTTCTTCTGGGGAAGCTCGCCCCACCTCTGACCTAGACTAGAGTCAAAAGCAAACGCATCTAAAATAAAAAAAATAAAATCGTAAATAGTTACTCGCCCGAAATTCTCCAAAACTGGCAAGTAGCAAAATCAATGCGAACGCTCCCCGAAGGGTACAGATAAGGTTTTATGAGCTCGCCACGTCGTTTCTGTGCGGGGAACAGCGAATGTGCACTACATAGGTTTGTACAGAAAACCAATTACCTCCCCTTTTGTTTAGCATTTGATTGTTGTTTTATGCTCGCTCTATTATAATGAGAAACAAAAGAACGCTTAAAAAGTAACACCTACTCGTTGTTCGAGTGGAGTGGGTTTAGTTTGGACTGTCTTTTTATTGACTAATGCGAGTTACATTTTTCAGTCTTACTTAAGAGTATCCTGTTAACCAGTAACTGGGTTGTAGAAGTCAGATTGGCTGATCCGGCTAGAATAGAAGCTAACTGGAAGCTGGTGTTATGTATTTGGCAATAGGCTAAGAAAAAAAAAATGATATCTAAACTTAATTCTTAATTACGAGATGTTTTGTGAGATTAGAAAAATAAATCACAGTCTTTCAGTTATTACCCTTATCCACTTAATTAAGATATTGCTGAATATTTCAAATAGCTTTCGACTCAATTCTCGCGTATTTAGTGTTGTCCAGAGCTTTATTGGTAGATAATAATAATACACCTACGGTTCAAATATTTGTTAATCTTACAATCTGTAATTTATACAAACATTTTTATTTTTTTATTTTTACCTCTGCTCTGTTAATATTTATAATCATTCTATCGAAAATAATAGTTTTAACTCTCGTTTTATTAGTCACTAAAATAATAAAAATACTCACAATCCCTACAACTAATAAATATCCTAATGATTCCTCAATAAAACAAATAAGACATAGGTAACAACTAATCTCGGACATTTTAGTTACCTACGTACGTCGAAACCTTTCGTTGGTTAATTCCGCGACCAACTAAATAGGTAGTGTGTCGGTAATTGTGAATCTGTGTTATTAGGCGTGGAGCACACTCACACAAGCTTTCATCTTCGTACGAGTGCCTACGGGACGCGTATGAAGAAAATCTACTTGAAACAAGAAATAAATTTAGTGCAGACAGGACATAGGTATAGTTTAATATATTAAAATAACTATTGAGAAAAATCTTATTAAGACGGCATGACAGAAAAATCGTGGATGGCTTTGGGGGAGATCTTTGAAGTTGGACAGAAAAAGCTTGAAAAACAATTAAAATGCTAAACGTGAGGTTTTACAACTATCGAATATTTTGTGAAGTTGCGGTTGGTAGTTAGCTGTGCTAACTGACTTATCAGTATAAAACCGTCACCATTACAAACAACTGACGAAGTAACAAATCAATAAAGAACTACAGCACTATGAAATCCTAGTAACATTTCAAATGTGCCAAAAACTAAACTTTGAGTTAATTGATGTCACTTATTTAGGCCCGTGTCAGCAACTAACTCATAATTAACAAAAAAATATGACTCGGCTGGGACCTAAGAAATACTTCAATCCGCTTAACAAATCGCTGAAAACATAACTCTTTAGGTACTCAACACAGTCATAGCCGCAAAATATATACCATTTCGCGTTCATCCTAAGCGTACTTCCCACATACGCCTCCAGTATTTCAACACACATCTGCGTATTATCCTGCGACTGACATACAGGCTGTCGGGCAAATTCACTTACCTACACTTCGCAGCGTCATGTCGTATGGACGCTGTTTTATTAATTAAAAAGGTTAATGAGCTCCTACGTTGTTCAGTTTTGTAAAATATATTTTTTATAGTGCTAGAAAAGGGATTCAGTGATAGCGTGACGGGGGACAGGACAGTATGGAAGAAGAAAACGTGTTGCAACGACCCCAAGTAAAATGGGATAGGGCAGGAAGATGATTATGCTAAGATGCATCCAGACTGACCAGAAGTGTAAGTAGTTAAAAAAAAGTTAATTAAGAAAATCAAAAAACTTGACTGCTTAAGACAACGACTAACGCCAACGACCTTGAGGGAACAAAACACGCACTCGTTTCACACCCGCGTGATCCAAAATTTAGTAGTTTTTTGTACTTTCCTTTTAATTTAGTTTTTTGACTTAAAAAAAAAGCCTCAGATCAAAATGTAGATAATTAAATTGTCTTTGAGATGGTGTCGATTTCATTAATACACGCCCAGCGGTTTTGGTGCGATTGTCGTGTTTTTGTCCGTAATAGACATAACATTACAAATTAATTACACTAAAATATATGAATAAAACTGAAAATTTTCTTAGTTCAAATTATTAAGAAAGTGGTCTAATGTAACATATTTTTCCATAAAATTGTGACTAGTCGAATTATGGTTAGAATTGTGAATTATGAAGTGATTCTCGTTTTAAAATCAGCTACTCAAGGGAATCGGCGCCTTAAAAAGCGAACTAAAAAGACTTAAACAACAAGAAAATCATGCTGTGCAGTCGGAGGTTACATATCGCGAGCTGGCTGACCAAAACCAGATATTGTATCCTCTGATGTAGCATGATTTTCTTCTTGTTTACGTCTTTTTAGTTCACTTCTTAAGCAGTCGGGATTTGTGATTTTTTGAATAAACATTTTTACTTATAACTTTTAGTTTACGTTTATTTTTTCGAATTAGGTACATTTAAACATATAAGTATTGTATATTTTTAAAATCACCTTTTAAAATTCTTTATTTCGATACCCTACACGATAGGTCAGGAAGCAAAAAAAACCTGGTCCCCCACGATAAAACGCCCAAAATCCGCCATTTTTCTTTTTCCAATTTTAATGTAGCCAGTGACACTCGCAAGGTTAAGAAGAATCGATTAACGTAAGAATCATGAAAATCGGCCAACGCGTTTGTTCTCTAGAACGCCACATAGGAACATACATACATACATAGACTAATAAACAGATTCCCCAAAACACTCCTTCGGCAGTCGGGTAAAAAACACTAGGAACTATGTCTTCTATAAAAAAATATTCTGCAAGATACTGTATTTTGCCCAAAGTATCTTTTCACTGTCAGAGAAATTGCTTATCTTCTTTACTTTAAATATCATTTGGATGTCGTTTAATGACAAAAAAATATGGGTTAATAAGTGCTATCAAACGGTTATGTGATCAATCCATATCGCTGATAAAATGGGAATTACTTAAAATATTTAAGAAAATCTTAACTGAATCCGTAAATAAAAATTCTTAACCCAGATATAGTAGTACTTTCTGAGATTTAGACTATGCCACTTTATGCACGCGTCTGGATTGAGGGCTGAAATAATTTAATCATAACAGTTTTAATTCACGTTTACGAAATTTTAGGCCCATTGCTTTTTAATATTTTTTACTAATTTCCCTTGTAAGTCTTATTTCGTTTCGGAAGGATTTAAAAATAGGCTCTCGATACAGATGCACATAAGGGTTTTTGACTATGTGCCAGATATAGTTTCAACACTAATGAAGTTTTAATTAACTGGGAGTTGTCGCCGAAGGTTAATTTATTAATGTATCAAATCTAACTAATTTATCTTTCCTTATTTTTTCTTTCTCTTTCCCTCAATTCATATACGGAAATAGTTTTGTAAACACAGAATAACAGTATTTATTACGTTGTATCACTTGTACCTAAATAGTAAACAACCATTAAGAGTGCATTTACACGAACGTCAACCAATATACTGCCCTCGTAAGTCAAAAAGCAATAACTCAAGAAATTTCAATATTCTGTTATTTTTGCTTCGTATCGTAATTCATCATTACGTCATTTTGAACCGACGAGCTAGTAGAAAAACCCGAAACGCTTTAGGCACTTAAAAAAATACTATCCTTATGTACTCACATTATAAAATCGAAAGTAACTCTGTCTATTTGTTTGTAATGTTTGTTCTTAAACCATGGAAGTGATCTTAATTAAAGATAACGTAAATATGCCATAGGACCTGCAAAAAAATGTAGGGTAATTTTATCAATACACCTACCACTCGGATGAAGCCGCGGGCTGCTGCGTAAATATGTCATTTAGGGGACAGTAAATAATTTTCAACAAAATTATTTTTTCTCGTTATTAACTTTTATTGAGTTACCGCATTTTGGCTTCTGAGAGCAGTACAGTTCATTATTGTAATGATGCGCTGGTCGAATACAATTGTGAACTCTGCACTGTCACTCCGCATTTCATTCGGTCATCGGCCATGATACGTTGCAATGCATTTATTCACTATCTACTTTATTATTTTGCACGACGTAATGTATGGGCGCCAGATATTATATCATTAAGATAATACTAGCCCGTAAAACAAATTCCCTAAATTCAGATCCTAACTACTAATCCAAATTTTTACTTGTTGTTGTTTGTTAATCAATCCACCTCTATGGCAGAACGGATAATTGTGATAAAAACAAAGGTAGACTATGACTTAGCATAGGACATGCGAAACTGTCTATCCCGCTTATAAATCCCTACGAGATATTTTTTGACTTATACGGCTGCATAGCCACTGATGAAAGCGCACAGCAAAAGCGACATAAGAAAAGTTTAACTCAAGTTATGAAACGATCATAGGATCATAACAAAATCTACAGAAGAGAAAAACAGTCTTTTGTTTCAAATCTACACTAACACACCCATACTTTGCTAATTGCCCCGCAAAATGCTGCATCACTCTATCCTGCAAGCATATATATACAAAAAAAAATATCGCCTCTTAAACAAAAGTGTTCGTACTTTATGACGCAAAAAATACTGGCGAACGCCAATGTACAGAACAGTGGTAATCTATAATTCCCTGTGTAAACGCGTAATGTCAATGGGTGATTTAAATAAATCCACTAGTTATCGCTGGAGCGTTCTCTTGGATCTATGACGTAACTAACAATTGCAATTGCTAAATCGATGTTTTCTATAATTGCTTTGCACTTTCGATAACCTTTACGTTTGCTAGATAAGTTGCTCTCTTTGTAATGCGTGTTGAGTTGTTTCTGTTTTGTTCGTGTTTATGCCCTAATTAAGTGGTATCAAGTTTGAGTCAGTATTTCCGTGATTAAACACGATAAAGGTGGACTTGGCAGTATAATTAAACATATTACTTATTTGTATTTTGATAACACAATGTTGCAATATAAATTACTTTATATGTGAGTCTTTTTATAGCGTTTATTTATTTAGGTATAGACATAATGTGCGGTATTTCTTTTTGCAATTTTCGGAAACGGCATCTTGAACTTTTCAGACATCTAAGTATGTGTATAATTGGAAATCAATGTTTTTGATGTCATTCACTTGCTTGGCATTATGTTCTTGCCTGACTTGTATATTGTGGTATTCTGCTAAACAGAACCACATATTTTTAAGTCTATTTACAATTCATTACACTACACAAACCATACCTTTATATCTGTTGATATTTTATCAACTTTTGTAATTAATTTTTGTTTTCTTTCATACTGTTTGTACCTGAAAAGCATACTTTTAATTATATCTGATTGTTTTAATATCTGAATCTTAACTTATATTCATAATTGGTAATTCTTGCAATATTTTTCTACTGTGACATTTTCATCTGACATGACATCTGTCTGTCTATTTTATTTTTCTTAAAACCATAGACCGTAACATAGGTACCATGGACTCCTTTAAGCTAGGTTTACACTATTATAAGGGTAGCGTAGACTGACCCCTTTGTGAACCGTTTTTATTCGTTCTGGTCTTTATTTCTTAATTGAAATTTGAATTTGAAATGTAGATAGAACACAGAACGAAGAAAAACGGGCGTCAATTTTTAGTTTCGGTTCTGGACTGAACGCCGAAAGACGGTGGAATTCTTAATACTACCAAGTGTACTATTGTATCTGAAGACTCTTTAAAACTATAACTTATACGGCTGTGAACGTTATCAATCTTTGAGTGCAATAAATATATTTTATTGAGTGTGAAACTTAAATGTGAGCATTTTTACTATGAAGCCACAGCCCGGCCTCCACACCCCTTGCTGCCTGTGCCTGCACCCCTTGCTGCATGTGCCTGCACCTATGCTACTGCCTACCTGTTCGTTAGCCTGACTATTAGTTCAGCTGCCTTCGACCATCTATCTGTGTGCCTGCCTATCAGTCCTGCTGTCTACTCTACACCCTGCCTATCCGATTACCTGCCCTACTCTACAGCCTGCCTATCCGATTGCCGTCGTGGTGCCTGCTCATCTGCCTACCCAGGGCCTACCACGTCTTCCTGCCTGGTTAGCTGCCCACGTCGTGCGAAGCCGGACCATAGTTTTTATTATCTTTATCCTTTTTCTTAGTTTTAATTTATATTCCCTTTTATTTTTACTAACGTGGCTAACGTTAGCTCTCCGGAGCTTACGTTACGCTACAATATTCGCCCTGATTATGAAAATAAAACACAACACGTTTATTTCACCCAAACTATATGAGTATTGTCAACTATACACATACCTACACGTTAACCCACGCTAATTCATTGCATCGTTTCCAAATGAAAAAGCCCACACCTCAGCAACCAGCACTATAACGATTGCGGCTCGCAATCGCAAGTTACGTGATACTTCTCTGGGCGACGCGGCGTCGACGGGGTTACGCGGCGAACGTGTCAGTTCAGCACCAGTAATGGAATTCTCATGCTCGCCCCGCTCACGGTTTGCGGCGCTAGTAATACATACTTTAAATTTGCACCGGCATCGCCCGCGAGCGCTCCTACAAGAAACTTTTCACAACTTTAAAGGGATCTAAATGGGCCTTATTTTAAACTTTATCTGTATATAAAACAAGTGACGAAAAAGACGTTGTGAAGTAAAGGTTTTTCTGTTTCTTTACTCTTGTTAGTAGGCGCTAAAAACTTGTGGTGTCATAAAGCCGCGTTGGACTTGGCCTTTGTTAAACAAATTTAAATTAATTTGTTACCAATGGTTGGCCACAATTTTTTTTTTACAGATTAGCAATTATTGGGACCTAAAATGGCAGGATCAGAATATTTGTATAAAAATATCTCGATTCGTATTTTACTGAGCATTCAAGGAGTTTCATGATAGATACCCTAGTTGGTAATGTTAAGCATTTCCAATCATTAAGTATTCCATAAGATTTTTCTTCCGCCATTCTTCTGCCTTGTCTATTAATATAGCGGACTTTAATGAACCAATCAAATTATTTTATTGTAACTGGTGATAACATCGTAGATAAAATTTTGACGAAAAAAGTGTAGACCGAATGTCGTTGATAACACTTTGACTTTGGCTGGCCTACCCGTACTTACACTGGTTTTGTTAACTCTGATCTGCGGCCTACTATGTCTACCTCATCATCGTCATCATTTCAGTTGAAAGACTTCCACTGCTGGACATAGGCCTCTCCCAAGCGTCGCCACTCTGATCGGTCCTATGCGTTTTGCATCCACCGGACGCCCGCAACCTTGACCAGGTCGTCGCTCCACCTAGAGGGAGGCCTTCCAACGCTGCGTCTGTCAATACGCGTTCGCCACTCTTGAACTTTTCGACCACAACGGCCATCCGTTCTGCGAGCAATGTGCCCTGCCCACTGCCACTTAAGTTTGGCAATTCTTCGGGCTATGTCGGTAACCTTAGTTCTCTTGCGGATGTCTTTATTTCTTATTCGATCACGCAAAGAAACCTACCTATTAAGAATAACAAAGAGAATATATATAGAGATTCTTAAACAAAGTTTGAATAAAGTTAGTCAAGTCCTATTTGTGTAAAATCTCTTATTTTTCTCCTATCAAGTTTTATAGTGGAATAAACTCTTTCCGCTCTTTCAATTATTAATTCTTCATCGGTCTACTCATAAAATACAATATGCTGGTACTACGGAAGAGATAACATCTATTTTTAGAAGCATTCGATAATAATTAATAGTTACATCCTAAATGGGATTGTGGAGTTGAGCCTTTAAATGATAAATTATGTTTTTACACCAGCGACATTAGTACAGACGCAATGTATCTACTATTAATGCCATGATGGCTTCTAAGGTATCAGTGTCATTTTGGCTACGGATATAGTAAAAACTCTTATTAATTAAAAGCCTACAGACAGTGATCCATATATTGAAATAAAAAAAGAATTGTAACTTTCATAAGGAATCCATATTTTATGATGGGATTTTTCAATATTTATTTTTATTTTTGATGGGTTTGCTCTTGACTCTGTCTAGGTGACAGAGACAGAGTCGACGATGAAGTGAGCTTACCCAGAAGAAGCCTGTTCACTCTAACTTTGTAGAGATTCGGGTTGAATGCGTTCAGAAACACAGACTCAGGTAGTGAGTTTATGCATTATGAAGAATGTTTGAAAGCGCTTGGTGCGAATTGGTGGAATGGCAACAAGGTAAGGATGGTAACTTGCAGTGCGTCTAGATGTCCGATGGTAGAAGGGGGCTGGTGGGATGAGGTCGTGGAGTTATTGATCACACTCACCGAAATACAGTCTGTAGAAGACCGACAAGCAGGCAACCTTGTGGCGATGAGCCAAGCTGTGAAGCTTGGTTGGGCGGTTACGATTATACAAACGATTGTTTACATCTAAAATTGTGTGTTTGTTTATCTGTTTGTACAAGCAATCTCTGGAACGACAGATCCGTTTAAGTATATCCCAGAATGTCATACTACCTAACCACTTTTTACACTGGAAAACTGCACGGTTCCATGAGAGCCTCGAGCAAAACTAGTCTAACATAAAAGAGTTTACAATCTCATAATCTTCAAAAACATTCTGAAATTACAAACTCTAACACAGAAACCACCAATGCTAATCCCGTGAGCTTTCGAAAAAAGTAACCCCATTAATTACTTAAAGACGTTTCAAATAGAAGTGGATTTTTAAAATGTAACAACATTTTCTGCAGCAGCTGGAATGTTTGCGGCTGATTGGATTTGTTTCGCTTTCCATTCAGAAGCTCCTGAGTTCCAATGGCTGGCGAATACTCGTTTTCAGTAAAACACTACGGTTAACCATTGACTGCGAGCGTTTCACAATATGCAGCTCTTTTTATTCCCTTCCTTTTATTTGTTTCTTTTAAGCACTCATTTATTTAGGGGCGAACTGGATTCCAGCGTTTCTTTTTCGCGTAGTAATTAATCTTTTCTCATTTTGTGGGAATAATTTTGTTGGTTAATGGACGAGGTCGTGGTTAAATAATAGCAGCCATACGGTTCGATTTCTGAGTTTAAGCAATGTTTGTCGAGGTCAGTCCGTAGATGGGTCTTCTGGATGGCGCTCGCCAAACTTCTGGGCCGTACTGAAGTTGGTTTTCCGATGCGCAAGGCACGAAACGGTGCTGTTTTATATGAGATTAGCAGACGCCTCGCGGTTTCACCCGCGTAGTTCCCGTTCCCGTAGGAATACAGGGATAAAAAGCAGCTTATGTCATCCGGGGGTAGTGTAGCTTCCCAACGGTGAAGGAATTTTTGAAATCGGTCCAGTAGTTTTTAAGTTTATTCGTTACATACAAAAATACAAATCTTTCCTCTTTATAATATTACTAGCTGTCCCACGCGGCTTCGCTCCCGTCAACTGGCTACCTACCTACCCATCAACCCTACCTGCTCTACATACATGATTGTTGTGTAATTAAACCGTTTACGCAGCGCACGCAACGGAAGCTCTCAAAAAGGAATAATTTTGCCCGTTTTTGCAACATTTTTCATTTATGCTCTGCTCCTGTTGGTCGTAGCGTGATGTTATATAGCCTATAACCTTCCTCAATAAATGGACTATCCAACACAAAAAGAATTTTTCAATTCCAACCAGTAGTTTCTGAGATTAGCGCGTTCAAACAAACAAACAAACAAACAAACAAACAAACAAACTCTTCAGCTTTATAATATTAGTATAGATTATTAAGTATTAAGTATATTAATTAAAGATTTACGGCCAAGAAATTTGGCGAGAACTAGGTATAAATACCGTTAATCCCAGCTGTCTTTTGTAGATTTGCTTTGACGGTCGTTAAGGATAGTTAGAGGCAAGAAAAAGCAGATGTATTCAATCTTTTTAGCTCTTCTCAATTTGCCTGAATTTTTGTTGGTAAATGAACAGTGGAGGTTGATTATGTAAAAGCGTTTGGTAATTTATAGCTAGGGGGTAAAACCGTTCGGTTGTTGAACTGGCCAACTAATTCCCTGCAGATATAAAGCAATGATATATACCCTGTTTAATTACCGATCCCTTGGCGCAACAAGGGAGAGCCGTAAAGAAAATCTCGCTGTAAGTTGTGGCTTGACCTACTTTTAGGAATGCATTATTTTTTGAGAAATTTACATTAGGTGTTTTATTATTTTAAGCAAAGTATACAATAAAACTTAAGTGGTAGTGGGCAGGGTACATTGTTCGCAGAACGGATAGCCGATGGGGCAGAAAATTTCAGGAATGGCGACCGCAAACCGGAAGACGTTGCGTTGGAAGGCCTCCCACCAGGTAGACCGATGACATGGTGAAGTTTGCGGAAATCCGCTGGATGTGAGACGCACGGGACCGGTCATTTGGCGACGCTTGTGGGAGGCCTAGGTCCAGCAGTGGACGTCTTGCGGCTGATATGATGATGATGATAATAATAAAATAATGGAAACTGCTGATTTATCTAATCTAATAACATAAAGAAATCTCATTTGTAGAATGTAGAAGATAATCTCTGTAAGTATAGATACGATTTCGAAAATTATTTACTTGTTAGAAAGCCATTCTGTCAAGATACTTTGTATCGGAAAAGAGCAAGGTTTCTGTGGGATTACCCACGGAAGTGAAACTATATCATGAAACTATTTGACTATATTTTTGCACAACAGACTTCAAAACACAACAGACACAGACAAACTTGAAGAACTCAAGTTCTTCAAAAAGAGGAAATTCCACTACAAACAATTAAAGACAAATCACAGTTAAATTAAAAACATACAAAACTACGCTGCAAACACAAAAGAAATAATTTCATCCCACATCACAGTTCGTCCACAAAAATCGTGTCTAAGCATTTCAATTAAATCTTGAAAGGTTTCTTCAGGAATGCTTCTCGTTTAGACAAAGGAGTTACAGAACCGTTTCAGGTAATTAATCCCTGAGGAATTCTTTCAGCAGCAACCAGTCAAGGAAAATAATCACAATTCACTACTTACTTTGACAAAAGATTAAACATTTCTTGTTCTCGTTAAGAAATTGCGTAATATTAATTACTTGCCTTTGTTACTCATTATTTATTTTTAGGTTTTCGTAAAATGTTTTCAGGTTGATTGGTAATTATTTTTGTTTCTGTAATTATGTTTATTTATTGCTTTTAAGTTAATTTCACTTAAGTTTTGCAATTATTCGTGGGCAGGCCATATTGCTCGCAGAACGGATGGTGGATGAGGCGAAAAGTTCAGGAGTGGCGACCGCGTACCGGACGAGAAGCGTTTGATAGGCCACCCTCTGGAGAGATGACTTGGTCAAGGCTGCGGGAATCCGCTGGTTGCGAGACCCACGGGACCGAAATGAATCTTGATGACTGTTTCTATCACCGATGGCGATTCTAGCAATTACAAAATGTAAGGGATATTTTTTATTTTTTTAAGCTTTGTCCCGCACGTGGAATTTATCCTGTATCGTGGGTGCATTTACAAACATACAAACTCACGTGACATGTCGATAGCGCTTGGCAAACCTTACTTTTTGACGTTTTGCAATCGCTATTGCGACGGTTTTGTTGATAGAACGTCACTTGTCTCTAAGAACCTGTTTGATTTTAGCTTGATTCTATACATGTCGCAATGACAGCTGTACGGAATTAAACACGTCACATTTCAATAGCGCATGTCAATCTACACTTATAATATACTAGCTGTCCTCCGCGGCTTCGCGCCCGTCATCTGGCTCCCTACCTACCCTACCCTACCCTACATACCTGCCTACCCTACCATACCATACATACCCACCCAACCCTACCCACCTACCTACTACAAAAACTATCTTTGTTTGGCTATTTTTATCCTATGTATTTTCCTAGGATGTCATCTATCTCCTTGCCAAATTTCGTTGAAATCCGTTCAGTGGTTTAGGCGTGAAAAGAAAAAAGATTTACATACAAACAGAGTTACTTTCGAATTTATAATATAATTAAATAATAATATGTATAATATAATCTATACTATAATATTATAGGGTGTGTAATGTTTGGTATAATAACAGATAGTATAATATCACTTGAAATAACGTTCACTTGATACAATTTTCATATGCTATAAAATCATATGACCTAATTTCATAAGATCTAATGTTATATTTCATATAACCTTCATATACTCTAACAACATTTAGTTTAACGTTCATTTCATATAATTTTCAATTTGTATAATTTTCTTTTCATATAACGTTCATTTCACCTAATTATCATATTACCTAATTTTCTAAGGTAAAGCACAGTTCTTGAGAAAAAAATATAATAAATTAACCTCAAAACACTAAAGTTGCTTCTGCATCGTCTCCGGCGCTGCGGGAAGTGCTGCCCCTTCGTCCTTACGTAACAAAGAATAGGCACCCATGCTCAACTGCGCAGCTTCGGATTGCTGGTTGCCTCCGGCGCCCAGCCTCAGCCGCTACTGCTCGTACGGGAGCCTATGCTTCGTTACAGCGAGCGGGGGCTGCTCTCCCTTCGCGCCTCCGGTTTTTATATACACTCTAGGGGTAGCAGCCAAAAGACGGGAGTAGAGTCGGGGTGCCCTGATTCGGTTTTGGCACAGATTCGACAATATGAGGAAGAGAATAAGAAAGCACAAAAAAAAACACAAATCCAATAAACTTTATCGTCCACTTGCCTATTTTTGTTATCAAATAAAAAAAATATCCACCTTTAGAACTTCTGAATGTATTGCAATTTATAGTAGTCATTTTAATTATTAAAACAAATATCGAAATTGCAATACTCAACAATAATTAGCTTAGCTGTATGACAGAGAGAAAAATAAAATATATCATGCCACCCGCATACAAGCAAACTAATAACAAGCAATATTTATGTGGTGCTTGATTTTGCTAGCACGGCAATGGCGGGCGTTTAAAATTGAATCACTTTTTGCAAAATTAATAAGCCTTATTAACTAGAATAAAATAAATCCGATTTCTCATTAATGATAATATATAATTTCACATAATTGTCATAATTCTACGAACATAAGATTTTCAATGGAAATTTCTATCAAGTTTGTTAATTGGACTCATGTAAATAGTTCCAGGCAGGATCTTATACGAATAATTCAAGTCAGTTCCGTCATTATAAATGTATCTTTCTCGTAAATGTTCAGTATATAAGATTATTGCAATCTGAATATACCTGACAATATTCGACAGCAAAAATCTATTTACTTTAAGGTTTTCATTGCGTATGCTCTTACCTACTCCGTTTTGCTCTAGCTTGAGTTTGTGTTATGTATTAACTTCTGGTGGTTTTATTTATTTCTTTAAAATTCATATACAATGGTGATACATAGGCGGACTTAATTCAGCAAGGCATTCTCTACCAGTCAAAGTCCTTTGGGTTACATAGGACACAACAGTGGTAGGTGTGCAAAATATAAAATATGAACAATAATTAAATTCGGATATTAATAAACTACCTAACTAATAAAACACATAAATAATTTCTAAAACAATAGACTAATAAATATTATAATAAATACCAAATTCTAAATGAAACTGAACAGTTTAAAGTCTATCCGGATTCAGCTGAGTACCTAGTAGCTAAATACTTAGAATTTTACATGGAGTGACTGCCTATCTGACCTCCAGAACTCATTAACTGGTAACACGATACCCCTTGGCAAGACTGGTGTCAGATTCAATATCTTCTGACTACCGTAGCAGTTGTCAAAGATCTTCAAATGATAGCGACCAACGGCTTAAAATACTTGCCGAGATGTTTCTGAGGCACGGAGGAGTTTCGCTAATAATGAATCGTCACCCATCCACGGACTGACCTCGGCAAGCGTTGCTTAACCTTGAAGATCGACCCGTGCGGCTGTTATTACTTGAGTTAGAGAGAGAGAGACTAAAGTTGAATTAGAAAAATCAAGCCCGGCTTACGTCGAAAGTAGTGAAAAGTTCGCTGGGAGCGGACGATACCTCGCCTGTGCAAATTTAAACAGACAAGCACGATAGCGTTCCGTACGAGCACGAGAATTCCATTTACCTTACCGAAACGTCTAGGTCTTAGCCTTTAAACACTGATGCCACAAAACAAAGGCTATATTTTTCTATCATAAAGTATTAGTAAGGCAGCAGCTTTATGTACCTATGTATCTATTTGAGTTTGGTGTTCAATAATAGTAGTTTATGAAACTGTTGCATAATGAGGGGTATTAAAACATGAGTGTGTGTTTAAAAACCGAGCCGTAGGCGAGGCAATGCAGTGCGCAGTGCGTGCTAATTCTAAAGCGGGCATTGTCATAGACAATTTAAAAATGGAATCAAATCTTTTTTTAATAGGTACTATAAAATGGCATTCAAAAAAAAATATTGATGGAAACTCCTTAGTGATTAACTTCTTGGATTTGTCCTGTATCGTAATAGAAAAAAAATTGTTTTATAGCATTATTTTGTTAGAGAAATAGTGTTATAATAAGATTCTATTTTTAAATTTCGGTATTATGTTTATAAAGTATGCCAATATAAACTCGTTTTGAATTGTATAATTCGAATATTACGATATGAGAGTAGATAAAATAGAATAGAACACGTTAACTCATGCGTTTGTTTTTTCAGAAACTACATAGGGCCACCTTCGTTTACGTTCGCATCTGTGTCATTCACGCACGCGGGTTTTAAGTACTAAGCACCTAACCTATTTGAATATCACAAATAAGGTCTGTATATTATGTCTTAAATGGGCATCACCTCCCACCAAATAAAGTGTCTTAAAGAGCTCTTAGATTTCTACAAGAATAACTTCAAATTAACTTAAATCTAAACAAATATTATAAGATGTAAAATTGTTTGTAGAATACTTTCGTCTCTCATAATTTATGGTTCCTGCTGTATACGAGTGAGACCCCGCAAGAAAAAGCCAGAAACAGCCATCCATCAAAACATATAGCTATCACTAACAGCTGATATTCAAGAATAAGAGCCACAAACATTAAAAGCGAACACCTCAAACACAAAAAGCGAACAATACATTATCCAGAAAAGTTTACACTCCTAATATGTTACGGAACAGCACATTCGGTACCTAACCAGCCATCCCCATTCGGCTATAACTCCCAAGTATTTTACGTCAGCACTAACATCGAGTAATACCAACTGTTTTCACGTCGCCACTCACAGTAGATACCTTTTAAACCACAAAATGGATGGTACAGAGAAGTTATAAAAAGAAATACGACATTCCTCCGTCTGTGTTTATTACTGTACATTAGTTATACAGCTTCCGTAGTGTCGTCGCGGCATGAAATGGAACTAATGAGATTTTGATGTTTTTTTGACTATGCTTTTATTTTTCTTGGGCACGTTAAGATGTTGGTCGAGGCCAGTTGAGGACACGTGAGGACACTAGTTGCGAATTTAACTTGAAGATAGTGGACTTTGTTTGGGAATGATTGATAGTTTTTTTTTGTGCTTTCGTGAGTTTTAGGAAAACATGAAAATTTTCATAAAATATAGTCCGCTGTTTGCAGCAAAAGATGAAAAAGTTGATAATGTCATTTGTAAATGGACTGAAATAACAATAATAACACATATCAAAGGTGACTTTTTCAAGCATAAGGGCGAAAATATACAAGCATTTTACTAGCATAATAGTATTCAAGCTACTTGCCCACTTTTAACGAGTTACTAGCATGTGTATTTTCGCCATAACAAAAAAAACCTATTAATAAAATGAAAATAATGGTGTTTTTATTGTTGTTACAAATATTCATATTAATAGCAAAATATGATCAATTAAAGAATAGTAAACACAGATAAAATTATGCTTTAACAAATCAATTGCAAATTATAAAATAGTTACCGAACTAAATTAAACGATATCGTCAATTTCTCAGTAATATCAAAGAAAGTGGCTGTTAGCTATCTTGAATGAATGCCGAGACACCTCTTGCTAATTGCTGAGTTTCAATTGACTTTGAACTGATTGACTTTCATAATATCAGAATTGATATTTTTGCATGTTCAGAGGCTCTACTTAATATAATTGCGATAAATTTACAAGCTTTTATTTAGTTTGACCTGTTCCAACGTGTGTGTGTAATCAAAGCTTGTTAGTTTTAAACTAATGTAGCTGTTAACGAATACTAAACATTGTGTAAACATATTTAAATTTCCAATAAATATTTTATTTGATTTGGTTTGCTTTGAGATCAATTTGACCCAACCTTAAATCAAACGTTAAGTTAAATTTGATGTTCTCATCGAAATTACATAAAATAGGTTTGAAGCTCCTTTGTTATTTTTAAATAAATTGGAACACGAAACAATTACTTACCGAGTTTTTTTATGAATGCAATAAAGAAATTTAAGTAAAATCGAAAATAATCCATAGATGATTATTTCTACCTACCTATTCTTCATAACAAAGCTAAAAAAAAAACTGAAATTTCATTCCCGGCTTGTAATATTATATGAAAGTTCATATTTTTCCAATGAAAATTCCATCGAACAATACGCCGTGTGAATAAAAAAAAATCTTATTGTCTCGTTCTCAACAAGTCGTAGTTAATATTTCCGGGACTATTAAATTTTTATAACCTTTTTGAGTTTTTGTGCAATTGCAGGAACCAGCTCACAATAAAATATTTTAGTGCTGTTCGTAGAAAGTGCAGACTTATTTTTTTCAGTTATGTGCTAGGTGACGCTGAAAACACGATTATAAATGACAAAAAGTTATCCTTTGATATGAATACATGAAAATATTGAATGGCCATTCGATATGTTTCGTTCCACTAGTTCTCGTGAAGGTATACATCAATTTGAAAATATGTATTAACGAGCTTACTATCGCTGCTGCTACCGTGACATATCTTGCAGGGATTGTGGCACTCAACAATTGCGTTTAGTCCCCGGCATGTAACTTGGCAAGGTTTTTGCGTAGTGGGCGCATAGTGTCCATACTCAGTTTATCTGTGGCGCATAGTGCACTAACTGACCAACCGCCATACAGAGCGAACGAAACGTGGACACGACGCGATTGGTAAGTCGATCCTTGTGTCAGCTGACCAATCAATCGCGCGCTTGGAGTGCTGCTAAGCGTTTCTCGCGTCCCGCTTGGTAATCAAAGAGACCTAAAAAACTACTTGTGTCCAAATAACGACTCTTGCCAAGTTATGTGCCGACAACTATAGCTTCATAACAGTGTAAACATTTCGACATCGGGCCAGTTTTAAAGAGATCAGGTACCTATTACAAACTAACAAACAGTTTTATTTCTCTATCTTTACTTTTTATGTCATTGTCGCAGTAAAGCTCAAAAATTAATTGTACAATATTGTTATACCATGATTTCCACCACTGCTCCTAAAACGGTGAAGGAAAACATCGTGAGGAAACCGGCATGTCCTGGTACCAAAAATTCGAATACATGTGACATCCACCAATACGCATTGGCCCCGCGTGGTGGATTACGGCACATTCCCTCTTACAGAGAGGCCTGTGTCCCAGCAGTGGGAAAATTAAAAAGGCTGATGATGATGATCTCCACCTTATTTGCCAGCATAAAAGAAGACTGATGTAGTTTAGGCCCTAATTCTAAATTAAAATCACTCCATCAATTCATAAGATGTTACGTAAACTTATTAATACACGAACTTGAAACAAGAAAGTAAAACACAACGATCATCTTTCATCCACATAATGATGAGTGATTAATGAGTTTATTAGTAATAAATTAGATGAACAAAGAATGGAATATTAACTTAATCTGGCCTCATAGGATCAGTTATTTTTCGGGTTTAGGTCCCGGCAGTGTGTGTTTCCTGAGATCTAGTAAATTCTAAATGAAAAAAAAACCAAAAACATTTTGCTCGACCCAAGGATCCAAGTCCACATGGCATGCTTTGCGGTTTTTGATATAGTCTTTAGTGTTTACAACCGCTAGATCAATGAGACAGTTTTTGGGTTTTTGCGCATTTTAATTAATATCTGTGAATGAAACCATGACCGTTTCCCGTTTGACTATGTCTGATGATCACCATCGTAACCAAATATCCGATAAAACATAGTAAAGAGATTAGTGACCTTTTTAATGTACATTTTCACTCATTTTATGAAAAACATAAGGACGTGTCTATGACGTCATCTTCTTTGTCTGATTCTAATGCTTTTAATCTGAGCAATGTATATATTCCATTTAATACCATTGTAAAGTTTATCAGATCTCTTGATGTAAACAAGGGCAGTGGCCCTGATGGAATTCCACCACTGTTTCTGCAAAGATGTTGTAAAACTATTGCGCTTCCCTTATATCTGCTATTTAACTCCTCATTACGATCTGGTACTATGCCTTTGACTTGGAAACGTTCCTACGTTGTACCTATATTTAAGAATGGCGACAAGCATGACATTACAAATTACCGGCCAATTTCTAAGTTAAGTGTTATACCTAAGCTCTTTGAGCGAATCGTCTGTGACTTAATAAAGCCCTTATTAAAGCCACTTATAATACCCCAGCAACATGGATTTGTTTCTAAAAAATCAACTGAAACAAACCTCTGCGAATATATTGACTACATAGCGACGGGCATGGATAATGGTCACCAGGTGGATGTCGTGTATACCGATTACTCAAAAGCATTTGATAAAATTTCTCATAATCTGTTAATTCAAAAACTTGAGTATATCGGTATACATGGCGATCTACTTCGATGGCTGGAATCTTATTTAAAGGAACGCAGTCAAGCAGTTACGGTAAATGGGTATTGCTCGTCCTTTATGCCTGTTACATCCGGCGTGCCCCAGGGCTCGCACCTCGGACCTCTATTATTTAATTTATATATAAATGACGTATTCAATATATTTAAACATTCTAAATTTATTCTTTATGAAGATGATAAGAAAATTTATAAAACTATAACTAGTCCAGAAGATTGCCTGGAACCACAAAATGATATTAACAACCTGTGTGATTACTCCAAAAAAAAATGTCTGTTCCTTAACGTAAAAAAGTGAAATATTATAACATTTTCTAGAAAGATGAACTCGATAAAATATAACTATAAAATCAATAATGATCATATTAATAGAGTGACTGAGGTGCGGGACCTTGGGATCCAACTTGACAGTAAACTTGTCTTTGATTCTTAAATTACCACTATGACCAACAAGGCATTTCGCATGTTGGGATTCGTCCTAAGAGTTGGTAGGGATTTCAAACATAAGTCAACATTGACCCTTCTTTATAAGACACTTGTAAGGTCAATTCTTGAATATGCTTCAGCGGTTTGCAATCCCCAGTATGCAGTTTATATTGAACAAATTAAAAAAATGCAAAACAAATTTACTAAGCACTTGAGTTGGCGATTTAACTCTGGAACTGATCATAAACCTAACCTTTAAGCTTCAGAAATTGGAGGAACGTCTTTTTTTTTTTTTTTTTTTTTTTTTATATCTAATATAGGCTCGCGCTTGACCACTATCTCACCTGATAGTAAGCGATGATGTGGTCGATGGTGGAGCACGCTTGCCTAGAAGTAACCTATTCACTCTTGACTTAAAGACCCCTAGATTGTAGCTATCGGGAAACACAGACTCCGGCAGGGAATTCCACTCCTTAGCTGTACGCATAATAAAAGTATTCCCAAAACGTTTAGTGCGTATGGGTGGGATGTCCACCATATATCGATGACGCATCGCCGTACGTCTGGTAGTCCGATGATGGAACGGGCTGGGTGGAATTAAATCATGCAATTCCATCGCACACTCCCCGAAATGTAACCGATAAAAAACCGACAAGCTGGCAACTCGGCGACGATGTTCAAGGCTCTGGAGCTTTGACTTAACCAGTGCCTCATCGCTGATGAGTCTCTTGGCCCGCTTTTCGATCGACTCCAGTGCATCAAGCTGGTATTTGGCAGATCCGTCCCAGAGATGAGAACAGTACTCCATGCATGATCGAACTTGCGCTTGATACAAGCTGAGCAGCTGTTCTGGCGTGAAATACCTTCTCACCTTTGCAAGTATCCCCAGTTTTTTGGCGGCCAGCTGAGCCTTTGCCTCAATGTATGGCCCAAAATTGAGAGTCGATGTCAACGTAACGCCAAGAAGCTCAAGATGGTCACATCTCGGAAAGTTGGAGCCGGGTGAAATTGACTCTTTTTTGCGGAAAACAGACACGCCTGGGTTTTAGCAGCATTAAACCTGACCAGATTGGCATCGCCCCATTCGGAGACTGCCTGCAAGGACAGGTTTAAGCGCTCCACCATGGCCTCCCGGAGAGACTGGATCTGAGGCCCGGTAGCACGAGCGTTGGACAAGTATCTCTCAGTAACGGTGCTGTCGTCTGCATACCCAAAGGTGCCGGGTTTTAGCAGATCGTTAATGTGCAGCAAGAATAAAGTTGCCGAGAGTACCGACCCCTGAGGGACCCCGGCATTAATATCCAAGTAGTCCGACGAGCAGCCATCGATAACCACTCGAATGGACCGATCTCTCAGGAAGTCTGCAATCCAATCACACAGACCACCGGGCAAACCGAATGAAGGAAGCTTAGCAATAAGGCTTTCGTGCCAGACCCTATCAAAAGCCTTCGAGATGTCTAGGGAGACGGCAAGCGCTTCCCCGTGCCTCTCGATGGCCTCACTCCAGATGTGAATGGCATACGCTAGAAGATCCCCAGTAGACCGATTTCGGCGGAAGCCGTATTGGCGATCACTAAGGATATCGTTTGCTTCTAGGTATGCCAGGAGCTTAGTATTGAGTACACGTTCCATACTCTTACAGAGTATGGAGGTTACAGATATGGGTCTGTAGTTGGCCGGGTCAGCTCGACTGCCCTTCTTGGGCACGGGCTGTACGTTAGCCTGCTTCCAAGCATTCGGCACTTTTCCAGCCTCATACGAAAGACGGAATAGGCGTGTCAAGATCGGAGACAGTTCAGGCGCACAGGTTCTAAGAACAAGTGCTGGTATTCCGTCAGGGCCGCTAGCCTTGTTCACGTCAAGGTTACGCAGCACCCTACGGACGTCCTTTTGATGGATACGAATATCCGACATACTCGTCTCGCATCCATCAGGAGGAGGAGGGGGCCGCGAATCACCAGGATTCAGACGTGAAGATTCCGCAAAAAGAGAGGCAAATAAATTTGCTTTCTCCTCAGCGGAGTGGGCCAGTGACCCGTCGGGTTTCAGCAGTGGTGGCAGTGAGGGACGGCAGAAGTTCGACTCGACCGACTTAGCCAGAGACCAAAACGCTTTACTACCTGCTGGGTAAGAAGCAAGTTTGGTCCCTATTCGGCCAATGTGATCGAAGCGAGCCCTTCGCAACACCATCTTGCAGGACTTGGCAGCCCTGTTGAAGGCCTTCTTCTTCTGACCCACGTCACTCGCCTTACGCGATCGAGCGTCGACCCAAGCCAGGTACGCCCCATGTTTAAGCGCGTCGGCGTGCTTACATTCGGCGCCAAACCATGGCCGGTCTTCGCTAGACATTGTTACGTCAGTGAACGGAATGTAGTACTCCATTCCCCGACGCAACACATCCGTCACGGCATCCGCACACGACGAAGGATCAGTCGAAGAAAAGCAAGTAGGCTGCCAAGGATAGCATGCGAAGAAAGATCGCATGCCATCCCAATCTGCCGACCTGTACCGCCAAACCCGCCGGGTGCCCCTTGGGCTGGGATCGGGCGGGGAATAGACGGACACAGACTTCACCAGACAGTGGTCGGAACTACCCAATGGTGATGCTATCGACACAGAGTATCTGTCTGGATCTGTTGTCAGCAGAAGGTCCAAGCAATTCGCCGTGTGCGAATCAACATCCGGTACCCTCGTTGCCCCCTGGACCAGCTGGGTGAGGTTTAGCGCTAGCGCAAGCTTACGCATCTCCCGTCCAGCATGATCAGTGCACTGGTATGGAAAGAGCCACTCCTGGTGGTGGGCATTAAAGTCCCCCAGTAACACTAATTGGGCAGAAGGGTACCGCTGCTGTGCTGCATCAGCCGCCTCACTGAGGTACTCTGTGAGCCTGGTTGCCTCCTGATCTCCACTGTGCGAACGGTAGACACAGGCGTAGATAATTTTATCCAGACCTGTGTCCACCAGAACCCAGAGCGTTGTGAATCTTGAGTCCTCAAGGTTACGGAGACGCCGACAGCAAAGATCGTCACGGGCGTACATACATACGCCCGCCCGTGGTCTAAAATTGTGCTCCAGGGTGAACCCTGGGTAAGACAGGTACGACACGTCTGACGGACTCGCTATCTGCGTCTCCGTAAGGAAAAACAGCGCTGGTTTCTCAGTCTCCAGGTGGTAGTGGACTGCAGAGAGATTTGAGTGCAGACCCCTAATGTTGGTGAGATGCACTTTGTGGGGGAGGGGGTGCAGCCGCTGTTTAAAAATAATCTTCCTTTTCCTTGACATGATTCATATTTTTATAAGAGTGAACGGAGGAGAGGAGTTGGAAGTGAGACGAGGTTCCACGCTGCTAACCTTCAGACACGCACTGAAAGGACAGCATCATTGGGGTACTAGTCCGGAGACTGCGGGGACGCCCGAGCCCCCCCGGAATGTCCATCGGGCCCTCCCCATCTGGTCGCCAACCAGCACGATGGCGCATTTCGGGATTTTTCGACAGTTGGCGGGGCAGCCTTTCGTGTGTGGCTGGCACACTACTTGGGCCCCCAGCTACCTGCGGTCGGCCAGCGGCGCACCGTGCCTCGGATCCCGCTACCCTCCGCGACTAGTCTCCCGATACATCCCTAACAGCGCGCGTCAGGCTGGTCAACCTGCAGTGGAACAGCTATCTCGACCCAACTCCTCTAGTTGGCTACACCGAGCATCGAACCGGAACACGGCTAGGCCGTTTGGCGGTACGTCTTTGCCCAGTGGGTGGTCACAAGCCTACGGCCGAAGCCTCCCACCAGTTAGTGTCACCTGATTTGCACCACCCGGGGACCACGTGTAGGGAATCAGAAAAAGGGTACGTTCCTACGGACGTGGGTGACTCGGCCCCCAAACGTCGTGCAGAGCGAGATCTAGTATATTTATATAAAATTATTAGAGGTCAATTGGTCTCCCCTTATCTTCTAAGCAAAACAAGTTTTGGATGTCCACGCTTAAATGCACGCAGGAGAACTCTTTTCCAAATTGGTTTCTCCCGAACCAATTACGGCAAGAATACTCTCATTAAAAGAAAATCAAGATTTCGATGTTTTTCACCTTTCTCTTCCCAAATTTAGATTTTGCGTAAGAAATATTTTGGCAAATAAATTTAAATAATATAATGTTATACAATAAAATAATATTAAATTGTGGCTTCATTAAACTGTGTGAACTTCTGGTTGTTGCAGCACTTAAGTTAATTTACTTGTATATTAATCTGTGGAAACTGTTTCTGGATTGTGTTAAACTAATTTGTATGCTTATGTTTGTTATTGCATCTGTTTGTTTCCCAAATAAAATAAAATAATAAAAAATTAAATAAAAGACCAAATAATTTCCTGAATATACCTACATACCTATCACAGTAATTTTTTTATGTATTACAATAAAATTATTTTATACTGTTATTCTACGAAATAGCTGTATCTTAATAATATCATTTGCTCGTTGCCACAGAAACTTACTATAACCCCGGGGTCCCAGCGCTAAGAAAGGAAATTTGGTTCAAATAAATGTCATATATAATGGCGCGACATGCACCGCGTTTATATTGAATTGTGTGTAAAATTAGCATTTTCTGGAATTAAACAAAAATAATGATCTTGTTTAAGGTCTATCCACACATATCAGGGCCGTGGCCGGGACGTGAAAGGGCCGGGCCCAATCATTGAAGCTTCGTTACTGGCCCGTGCATGGACGTGTGTGAACGAGTTCATACAAAATATATACAACGATATTTATTTGAGCCCCTGACGGGGCACGGTCCGTCTACGTCCTGGGCACGGTCCTGATATGTGTGAATGGACCTTTAATCAACTCTCCTAAGCACAAAATTATGGAAAATTGGGCTCTTAATTCACGTATCAAATGTTATTTGAACGGATCATTTAAAATTGATGCCAATAAATGGCGCGGTTTGAAATGTCTGAGGCATTCCACTCGATTGTTTAAATTTGTATTGTAACACATTTTGGTGCAATGAAACTGCAAAACGTGCAAAAATCATATAAAAGAAATCTTCACTGTATTTAAAGAAAAAATATTCATGCACCGAGAAAACCCTTTTACTTGCAAGTCGCTACTAACACCATCTATGTAACGCCATGGAACGGAACCGAACGTGAACGATGTACAAAAAATAATCGGTTTAATCAGACGAAAAACGCTAATTACGTCGGAGCGGTTTCTTTTTATAGGATGAGGCATCTGTAAGCTAGTATTATATTATCTGTGCTATAACTATATTGATTCCCACCAAATCATTGATTGCCTTATCTGACTCATAGTGTTCATACAGGTCATTGACTTGGAAAGTAGCGAATTATCAACTCCTGAAAGCATCACAGTTATACATAGGTACCTAAGTGAATAAGTCAATTAAATGAAACCGTGAATTCAACTTCCTTTGGTTTGGGAACAGTTTATAGACTTTGTTTACAGATTTTGTGTGACACAATGCTCCTGTTAGTTTCAGCAGATTTTCATTTTAATAAAATGCTTAATTAAGTTAATTATATTTTTCAAACATCATCTCCATCATCATTTCAGCCGAAAGACATCCACTGCTGGACATAGACCTCCCCTAAGCGTCGGCACACTGATCGGTCCTGTGCGTTTCGCATCCACCAGATTCCCACAGCTTTGACCAGGTCATCGCTCCATCTAGAGGAAGACTTTCCAATGCTACGTCTTCCGGTACGCAGTCGCCACTCATGAACTTTTCGGCCCCATCGACCAACAACCATGCTGCGAGCAATGTGCTCTGCACACTGCTACTTAAGTTTGGCAATTCTTCGGGTTCGGGCTATGTCGTTTACCCTGGTTCTCTTGTGGATGTCTACATTTCTGATTCAATCATGCAAGGAAACGCCGAGCATAACTCTCTCCATTGCCCTTTGTGTACTTTTAAGCTTTCTGATGAGGCCCATTGTGGGCGACCACGTCTCTGTTCCGTAGGTTATCACTGGCAACACTCACTGCTCAAAGACTTTGAGACACTGCGGTAAGTTGGACGAGAATATACCGCGCAACTTCCCGAAAGCTGCTTTCTCAAAGTTAAACCTACCTATCTTGTGGAGGGGCCGAGAAACAACTCGGACACTTCGACCCATTAACTGGAGCGTTTGTCCCAGGTAGACAATCGTCTATAACTTCACGTGTAGAGTATCCGATCTTGCAGGGCGTGGGTGCTACATGGGCATTAAACCTGACATGACCTTAGTTTTTGAAGACCCATTCTTTCGGAAGGTTTACTGAAGAGATCGTCCAGTGCAGCAGTGAACAGTTTCGGAGATATGACGACTTTCAAACATGAGTTCAAATTTATCAGTCTGTTGCTTAGGCAACAGACTGATAAATTTGATAAATTTGCATTAAATATGCTTCGTTTATCTAGAGGTCGCAATTTACTACTGGTCGTCAAGCTTTGGGTTCTGTTCCCGGGTGGACCAAAGTGTGGGCTTTTTACCCGACTGCCAAAGGAGGGTAATGTGTTTATCAGTCTATGTATGTATGTATGTTTGTTCCTACGTGGCATTCTAGAAACCAAACGCGTCGGCCGATTTTGATGATACTTACGTCAATCGATTCGTCTTAACCTTGCGAGTGTCACAGGCTACATTAAAATTGACAAATAGAAAAATGGCGGATTTTCGGCGCCATATTGTGGGGACGCCTTTTATTTTTCCTTCTATACCAGTCGGAACGGATCAAGGTGGGGTATCAAAATAAAGGGTTTTAAGAGGTGACAAAAATATATAACACTTATGTTAAAATGTAAATAAAGCGAAAAAAAAAAAACTAAAATAAGGTTATAAAAATAATATATTTAATAAAAAAAATAAAAGACCCGATTGCTTATGAGGCGAACTTTTTAGGATTTTTAAATTAACTTTTTTTATCTGTAATTTCTCAATAGCAGTGCGCAGTCTAGATTTGTGCGCGGTTCATGGGAATAGTCTCGTCTCCTAAAACATGGTACTTAAATATAACGGTTAAATGTGTGTAAACCCTTCAGGGAATCCAGAAGTGATATTATGTTATGTTCAGTCTGCTTATCTTGAAAAACGCTGGACCTGATTAATTAGCTTAATAGTAGTCTGGTGCATAGCAATGATCTCTGGGTGCACACACCTCATAGAGATATTCGCACTACCAAGAGACACAACTGAAAGTCTGTTGTTACTGTGAGTTTTAAGTGATGCTACTTGGTGACAAAAAGACCTGGTTAATTATAAAATCAGATGCATTTATACATAGTTCGCTATATAAAGTTATTCTATGCAAGACACAGCACAACACGTCAGCTAATTAATTTCCAACTTGCAAATAATATAGCAATTTATATTCTGTTGCACACTACGTGTTTTGTTTAACGTTTGTCCAACATCGCCCTCTGTGGAAGAGCTTTATAATATATTTTGAACTCTCTATGAAATTATTAAAATTTTGCACTGGGGTCCAAAATATGTTAGTTTAATACCCACGTGTCCCGAACTAATATGCTTTTTAATCAAAAACTTTGTTTTTGTTCTGTTTGTTTTTTAAAGTCTGTTCTGCATCGTTATGAGACTGACTGTTATTTAGGCAGGTTATAGCAATCGAAAAAAGTTGTTCTTGAAGGAGAATCAATCAATTGCGTGCACGTGGCTGAAAGGCTATGGCGCATGTGGCTAGTGTTTCGTCTCGATTTTTAATATATTGTTTCAACACTGTGCCAGTTCGCTGTCATTTTGAGTTTGACGGTCTTTTGATTGACAGCTGAAACTTGACAAGAGTCGAAAGAGAAAATTTGTAGTGAGCTGCCACGGTAAATTCGGGTTTTTGTGGAAACTTATCTAATCGAGATGTGTTTCGCCCATTGTCATTGCTAATTGCGCCCTCCGTTCGCAATCGGTTTGTGGGGTGCCCGCGAAGTCGGTTTTGAATATATTTCACGCACAACGAAGTGCTTTTGCGGGAAACGTGCTCAGCCTGGTGGACGCCGGAACCTCGTCTAATCAGTCTATCCCTTATTGTCCTAATATTATATATATTCTCCTATCCCTAATCTCACGGCACGATATTGATCGATCCCCAGGAGCCTACCGCAGGAATCCCCGGTAAGTGAATATAATGGTACCGGCCAACCCTTGTGACTTCTTACACCCGTAGTTGGAACCAGTATATCTCTCAATAAGGAACGAACCCCCTAGCTTTCCACTGCTGCGTTACGGCAGTTTCGTGGGATACAGGTTCAGACAGGGTCCAGGAGCCCCACACTGCTAATGGGCCCCAGCGTGAGCTCCTGGCTTGGGACCCGAAGACCTGTATTTAACAGCCAGGTTACAATAAACTTTGTCGGATAGCAAGCAGTCAATAGGCGTATGTCTACAAAAACATGGATCCTCTTTAACTTTCCATTTTTCTTAGTCTTGATAAAGTGACCATGGTCACGATTTTTTCCAATCGCTGGTATTGCTGTAGCATAGCACCATACGCTCTTTAGGTCTCCAATTCTGTTAGGTGATAGTCTGGCTAACATTAACACGGCCTTCAACCACAGATATAATCTGATCGGTCCACCTCAGCGGTGATCTCCCGCGTGACTTATTATCTTCTGTATAATCAGGCGCTCTATACTTTTTCTACTCCGAGAGCTGATTTACGCTGCTTGTTGCCGAGTTCTTGGTATATGGTATAATAACCACCCATGTTGTAATAAAGATAGACATAGTTTGGCAAGAATTAGCTAATAAGACATTATATTTTAGTATTAAATAACTCCTGCAAATTCAAAATACATTTAGTTTTAATCGTGCAAAAGTAGTTCTTCATTTTAATTATACAGAAACAAGTTTAGTAAGGAAAAGCTTGAGTGTGCTGGTAGGTATGTACTCTGTACGACAAGCGTTTGAAACAACATTCAAAAGCAAGCAGAATATGATACAATTACCTTCCAACTTGGATGTGCTCAATGTTCAAGTATAATAATAATGTTGCGGTTGATTTTCAGTTATCGTTTTATCGTAAAAACACTGGAAATGAATTTTAGTGTACTGAACAGTATAAGTGCGTTTACAAACATACGCATTGGTATCAAGAATGATCTGTAAGCTTTACAATAGTCTATGCTCTGCGATTAAGCCTGTAATGTCAGACATAATTTACCACTACCCGAGATGATGTATTTGGTAGCTACCACAGAAGTCAGATATTACTAGTTTTAGATACTTATCGATCTGGCTCTCAGAAATAATTGCGAACTTTGACCTGATTAATCTAGTG
The DNA here is from genome assembly GCA_964057195.1 of Orthosia cruda. Taxonomy (NCBI): domain Eukaryota; kingdom Metazoa; phylum Arthropoda; class Insecta; order Lepidoptera; family Noctuidae; genus Orthosia; species Orthosia cruda. Next base: position 20,694,662 of record OZ059832.1, read on the forward strand.
AAACTTTTGGTTAGGATTGCAACTTGATGGACTCTTAAAGTATAGGTACCTATGTATCAAATGCCTGCCTGTTTATTACAAACTAGTAGTTAATTTAAATGTAACAAACATTTCACAAAAAAATAAACCGATATTCAAAAGCAAAACATGATTCTGTTCAAGATTGTTTCAACTTGCAATATCTTATTTTTTTGTTTTTGGGTGTGGGTGAAGCGGGACGCTTTGAGTGACGTGTCAGACTTTAACTGACTTTAAAAGCTTTTTCACAAAAAATATAACAGACTTCTAAAGTAAAACACTAAAAAGTGCAAAATATATTTCGTTTTGGCAGTCGGTGTCTTTGGTACCTCTTGTTTTTACCGTGTTTCGACACCGAAAGTGTTTTTGCATTTTTGCTTTGGAAGTCGGTTTATTGTTTTGTGAGAATGTTTTCATTTCTTTCTTTTCAGTTTTAGTACATCAACACTAAAAAGTGAGCAATTTCTAAAGTAACGTATCTAAAGGACAAAACACCCATAGTAAGTCAATTCACACGTTCGGTTGTATACAGTTCCATATCTTGAAAGCTGCTGAACTAATTTTGACGGAACTTGCACTATTTCCTAAGTTGAAAGATACTAAATCCAATAAAAATGATTACGATCCGATTACAAGTTTCGGAGAACAAAAGTACAAACATACAATACATACGTAGCAAACGGTGTAATATGGCAACAAAGAGCGAAATATATAAAATTGTGGGCGCGAGCGTAATCCCTGTATCTTGCCTGAAAAAAGGAAAAGGAACCTCCTGATTCATGCGAAGCAGGGAATGAATTTATTTAGCCACGGCGAAATTAAACACAAATATATTCATAATGCACTCTGAATGTAAGCGGGTTTTGCTGTTCCTGAAATTTATAAGTCGATATTTTTTGTGCTTGTGAGTGCGAAAAGAAGAGGAGATAAAACGCCACCCTGCGGCACACCGGCAGAGGTGTGACACCAAGAAGAGAAATATTCGTCAGTGCAAATACGCTGCCGGCGGCCAAACAGGTAACTACGAAACCAGTCAATTACCGGAGGAGATATGTTAAAAGAGCTTAAGACGCCAAGCAAAATGTCGAAGTCAACGGTATTGAAGGCATTGTTAAAATCGAGCAGAGCAAGTACCGTTAACTTTCCCACTTCCATGCCTGACCTGATATCGTCCGTAATGTGTACAAGTGCTGAGGTAGCGCTGTGTCCGCGTCGAAAACCAGACTGGAAAGGATTTAGCAGATTTTGTTTGATAAGGAACGTGCTAAGTTGATCGTGGACAAGTTTTTCAAGGACTTTGGATAGGAAAGGAAGAATAGAAATGGGACGATAGTCAGAAAAAGATTCAGGATGAGATTTTTTGGGTAAAGGAATAATTTGGGCATCTTTCCAGGATTGTGGGAATACACCACTGGAAATAGAGAAATTGAGGATATAAAGGAAGACAGGGGTAATGTTATCAAGGATGGGGATGATCATATTACGGCTGACACAGTCACTACTAACAGCGTTGGATGTAATCGATACAATACTCTTTTTAACATCATAGGCAGTGAATTGACTAAAGACAAAAAGAGAATAATCAGGTATCGGAAGATTTGAAAGATAACTAAGCGTAGTTGCTTTGGTGGCCCTATCCAATACGGGCGAAGTAGAAAAATTACTGTTAAGTAAGTTGAAGTCCAAGTCTTTAGGAACCGTGTCATGAGTCTTTTTTCCGATACCTAATGATTTGAGAAATTTGAACAGAATTATGGATATGTTGGCGTTGTGCGTTCCTACACACCTTGCTGCATTGGTTCCTTATTGAGACGTATTTTTCCCTGTTGACGTCGTTGGGCCGAATTTTAAGCTTAAACTTCGCAGCTGCCTTTTTGCCTAGTAAAACTTTAATTTCATTAGTCAACCATGGCGCTGGAAGATGTTTAACCCTTACAGCTCGAATAGGTGCATGTGCGTCGTAAAGCTGAATGAGGGTAGACGTCAAGATATCAACTTGTTCGTCGACGGACGAGGATGTGACCAGCGGAGTCCAGTCAATGTTACTGGCGTCCTTTCGCAGACGATCAACGTCCATGGCATCAAAATTGCGAAGCAGAAGAGTTTTGAACTTATGCTTAGGAGGTCGAATTTTATAGGAAGTGTAAATTAGATCATGATAGGAAAATGCGTCGGCAGAACATTGACCATGTTTAGCGACGTTATCGAAGGATGAGACAATAATAAGATCAAGAACGAGGGGACAGAGTTAGGAAAATGGTGAGTGGCACCAAGATCAAGAATAGAAAGATTGGTAGATTCGACAATATGACAAAGAGAAGAAGAGCGGGAATCTTGTTTAAGGAGGCATGTATTAAAGTCGCCCATTATGATACTGTGACTGTAAGAGGGGATAAAATGTTCTAAAATACGTTCGAAAGAAGAGAAGAAATTAATTCTAAGAGAGGGACAGTAGTAAACCCCTAGGAGAATCTTAGTATGATGTAATTCAACTTCCAAGAAAAGATGTTCACCAGCGTTCGGCGGGGGCGGCTGTGTGGACATGTTAATTATGGAAAAAGGAATATAATTACGAAGATATATGGCCACCCCGCCACCACCACCGACCACGCGATCATTCCTGATAAGTTGAAATCCAGGTAGGGAGTAGGAGGAAGAGGGAAGACAGGGTTTTAACCATGATTCGGAAACAAGAATCGCATGAATATATATCTCTTTGACTGTATATCCCCGATATACAGTCAAAGCTTGCCAGCATATCGGGGAAGTGGGCCGGAATACTCTGGGCATTTATGTGGACTGCATTAAAGTTCCTGGAGACATCGGAAAAAAGAGAAACTAGAGTGTCGGCTAAGAAAGGAGCATCACTATCCAACGAATGAAACGAATCAGTGTCACTGCTAGGACTGAGCATAAATATAAAATATAAAAATAAATATTTATACCAAAAAAATAAATAAAAACTACGCGATTAATAATTTTCCGTCCACCTGCCGGTTGTACTTAACACGAGAGAAAAATAACATAACACATAATTAAATACTGTAGTCCAGGCAATCCAGGTATATAATATAACAGGTTTAATATCAAGGCAAATTAAAATAAATGAAAAATTACTACCGTGTAACAGAACAAAATAAAAATGTTGAGGAATGACAATTGTCATTGCAGTGGAAAGGAACGCAAACATGAATTGACAGTTTGTGACATTGACAATTTGACATGACATGTCACATGACATTGACGAAATGAAAACAAATAATAAAAAAACTTATGGACGGTATAAAAACAAACGAGAAATTATATAAGAATTGCGAGTTATAGGAAAATATAGTTAATTGTAGAAATACCTACTGGAAAAAATAATACATAATTGATACCTGGACCACTAAAAGAAAAAAAAAAAACATCGAAGTACTTTACTTCCTGGCCACAGTGCGCTTGGATTTTGCTGCGGCGACCTTTCCCACTGCGACCGGCTGCGCGACGCCCGTTTCCAGCTGTTCAGAGACCTGCTCCGGCTGGGCGGCCATCAGTCCAGACTGCTGCGCGATCCTATTGAGGTCGGCAGAGGAAGTGACTCGATGGCGAAGTCCCTTCGAATCCAGGACGATCACAGTGCCCTCTGACGTCCAGCACTGGGACACTCCAAATCTGTCCCGCGCCGCCATGAACACGTTGTGCCTGGTCTTCGTGAGGAACTCTGACACCGTGACACCAGACCCCTTCAGCTTGGTTTTGCCGAACCAGATTTTATCTCGCAGTGCCACATCAAACAGTTTGAACAGGATTGGTCGGGGTTTGTGAGATGTAGTGCGTCCCATCCTGTGACACCTCTTGATGCCAGAAGTAGCCAAGTCAATTTCTAGATGCTGCTTGACAATTCGAGCCACCACTTGTGCAGTCATCTCGTCCTGCCCCTCAGGCACTCCGTGCAACAACAGGATTTTTCGCCGCCCACGCATCTCCATGTTTTCCAGGTTCTGCCCCAACATGGCAACCTGCTGCTGCAGAGCACCAAGCGCCTGAACAACTAATGTCCGGAATGAGGCAAACTCCGCCGCCAAAGTTGAGGTGGTGATTGCTGTGGTGCATGGAGTCTTCTGCAATTCCTTTTCAAACGCAGACATTTTCTCACCAAACAGATTGCTCATTTCAGCGATAGTGCGGTTGATTGCTTCCATGATGTTCAACTCAAATATGTAAACTATATAATAATTAATTTGTGTTTTAGAGCTGATAACAGTTCACCCGCAGGTAGTGACGATTAAGTGACAATATATGTCATTAAATTATAAAATGATTATCAATTTCTATTTTTAATATTAATTTAAAAACAAGAGAAAAAATATTGATGTTTGACTTCTGACTACCCACTTTTTCAGCTCTGGTTCAGCGTGCGCACCCTGCGCCTACTGCGCGCGCGGCCTGAACGATGATACCGCCGCCCTGCTGAGGACCTGTCTGCCGCAGTAATACACCACGTGCGGTAGGTAGGCTGCAAGGTGTGTCGGGGATCGGACTGTGGCGTTACACGCTGTAGATACGCAGGTAAACGGTAGGCAGGATGGCAGGCAAATTATACACAGTATAATACTCAATATATATATATTTTAACTAGTGACTTCAGATATTATTACACAAACTGGATAATATGGTTTCAGAAGTTTTTAGACTGGTGTCAGATTCAATATCTTCTGACTACCGTAGCAGTTGCAAAAGATCTTCAAATGATAGCGACCAACGGCTTAAAGTACTTTCCGAGATGTTTCTGAGGCACGGAGGAGTTTCGCTAATAATGAATGGTCACCTATCCACGGACTGACCTCGGCAAGCGCTGCTTAACCTTGAAGATAGACCCGTGCGGCTGTTATTAGTTGAGTTAGAGAGAGAGAGGCTAAAGTTGAATTAGATAAATCAAGTCCGGCTTACGTCGAAAGTAGTGAAAAGTTTGCTGGGAGCGGACGATACCTCGCCTGTGCAAATTTAAACAGACGAGCACGATAGCGTTCCGTACGAGCACGAGAATTCCATTTACCTTACCGAAACGTCTAGGTCTTAGCCTTTAAACACTGATGCCACAAAACAAAGGCTATATTTTTCTACCATAAAGTCTTAGTAAGGCTGCAGCTTTATGTACCTATGCTATGTATTTGAGTTCGGTGTTCAATAACATAGAATAGAACATGTTAAATCATGCGTTTTTTTTTTTCAGAAATTATATTGGGCCACCTTCATATACGTTCGCATCTGGGTCATACACACACGCGGGTTATAAGTACTAAGCACCTAACCTATTTGAATATCACAAATAAGGTCTGTATATTATGTCTTAAATGGTCCCACCAAATAAAGTGTCTTAAAGAGCTCTTAGATTTCTATAAGAATAACTTCAAATTAACTTAAATCTAAACAAATATTATAAGATGTAAAATTGTTTGTAGAATACTTTCGTCTCTCATAATGTATGGTTCCTGCTGTATACGAGTGAGACCCCGCAAGAAAAAGCCAGAAACAGCCACCCATCAAAACATATAGCTATCACTAACAGCTGATATTCAAGAATAAGAGCCACAAACATTAAAAGCGAACACTTCAAACACAAAAAGCGAACAATACATTATCCAGAAAAGTTTACACTCCTAATATGTTACGAAACAGCACATTCGGTACCTAACCAACCATCCCCATTCGGCTATAACTCCCAAGTATTTTACGTCAGCACTAACATCGAGTAATACCAACTGTTTTCACGTCGCCACTCACAGTAGATACCTTTTAAACCACAAAATGGATGGTACAGAGAAGTTATAAAAAGAAATACGACATTCCTCCGTCTGTGTTTATTACTGTACATTAGTTATACAGCTTCCGTAGTGTCGTCGCGGCATGAAATGTAACTAATGAGATTTTGATGTTTTTTTGACTATGCTTTTATTTTTCTTGGGCACGTTAAGATGTTGGTCGAGGCCAGTCGAGGACACGTGAGGACCCTAGTTGCGAATTTTACTTGAAGATAGTGGACTTTGTTTGGGAATGATTGATATTTTTTTGTGCTTTCGTGATTTTTAGGAAAACATGAAAATTTTCATAAAATATGGTCCGCTGTTTGCAGCAAAAGATGAAAAAGTTGATAATGTCATTTGTAAATGGACTGAAATAACAATAATAACACATATCAAAGGTGACTTTTTCAAGCATTAGGGTGAAAATATACAAGCATGTCACTAGCATAATAGTATTCAAGCTACTTACACACTTTTAACAAGTTACAAGAATGTGTATTTTCACCATAACAAAAACAAAAACTATCAACAAAATGAAAATAATGGTGTTTTTATTGTTGTTACAAATATTCTTATTAATAGCAAAATATGATTAATTAAAGAATAGTAAACACAGATAAAATTATGCTTTAACAAATCAATTGCAAATTATAAAATAGTTACCGAACTAAATTAACCGATATCGTCAATTTCTCAGTAATATCAAAGAAAGTGGCTGTTAGCTATCTTGAATGAATGCCGAGACACCTCTTGCTAATTGCTGAGTTTCAATTGACTTTGAACTGATTGACTTTCATAATATCAGAATTGATATTTTTGCATGTTCAGAGGCTCTACTTAATATAATTGCGATAAATGTACAAGCTTTTATTTAGTTTGACCTGTTCCAACGTCTGTGTGTAATCAAAGCTTGTTAGTTTTAAACTAATGTAGCTGTTAACGAATACTAAACATTGTGTTAACATATTTAAATTTCCAATAAATATTTTATTTGATTTGGTTTGCTTTGAGATCAATTTGACCCAACCTTAAATCAAACGTTAAGTTAAATTTGATGTTCTCGTCGAAATTACATAAAATAGGTTTGAAGCTCCTTTGTTATTTTTATTTTTATTATTACCAATATTATAAGGATTTTTTTGTTTTTTTGTTTGATTGTTTGTACCGAATAGGCTCCAAAACTACTGGACCGATTTCATTGGTTATTTCACCGTTGGGAAGCTACTCTATCCCCGGGTGACATAAGCTAGGTAACAATAATTTTTATCCCTGTATTCCCACGGGAACGGGAACTACGCGGGTGAAACCGCGAGGCGTCCTCTAGTTTTAAATAAATTGGAACACAAACAATTACTAACCGAGTTTTTTTATGAATGCAATAAAGAAATTTAAGTAAAATCGAAAATAATCCATAGATGATTATTTCTACCTACCTATTCTTCATAACAAAGCAAAAAAAAAAACTGAAAATCCATTCCCGGCTTGTAATATTATATGAAAGTTCATATTTTTCCAATGACAATTCCATCGAACAATACGCCGTGATAATAAAAAAATTCTTATTGTCTCGTTCTCAATAAGTCGTAGTTAATATTTCCGGGACTATTAAATTTTTATAACCTTTTTGAGTTTTTGTGCAATTGCAGGAACCAGCTCACAATAAAATATTGTACTGCTGTTCGTATAAAATGCAGACTTATTTGTTCAGTTATGTGCTAGGTGACGCTGAAAACACGATTTTAAATGACAAAAAGTTATCCTTAGATATGAATACATGAAAATATTGATTGGCCATTCGATATGTTTCGTTCCACTAGTTCTCGTGAAGGTATACGAGTACATGAATTTGAAAATATGTATTAACGAGCTTACTATCGATGCAGCTACCGTGACCTATCTTGCAGGGATTGTGGCACTCAACAATTGCGTTTAGTCCCCGGCATGTAACTTGGCAAGGTTTTTGCGTAGTGGGCGCATAGTGTCCATAGATATAAGTTTATCTGTGGCGCATAGTGCACTAACTGACCAACCACCATACAGAGCGAACGGAACGTGGACACGACGCGATTGGTAAGTCGATCCTTGTGTCAACTGACTAATAAATCGCGCGCTCGGAGTGCTGCTAAGCGCTCCTCGCGTTTCACTTGGTAATCAATGAGACCTAAAAAACGACTTGTGCCCATCTAACGCCTCTTGCCAAGTTACGTGCGGACAACTATAGCTTCATAACATTTCGAAATCGGGCCAGTTTTCCAGAGATTAGGTACCTAGATTAGATTAGATTAAGACGGGCTGGTGTCCGCAACTCCACGTCTAAGCGCGTATTTTGCGTACGGGATTAGGTACCTATTACAAACTAACAAACATCTTTACTTTTTATGTCATTGTCGCAGTAAAGATCAAAAATGTATTATACAATATTGTTATACCATGATTTCCACCACTGCTCTTAAAACGGTGAAGGAAAACATCGTGAGGAAACCGGCATGTCCTGGTACCAAAAATTCGAATACATGTGACATCCACCAATCTGCATTGGCCCCGCGTGGTGGATTACGGCCCATTCCCTCTTACAGAGAGGAAGCCTGTGTCCCAGCAGTGGGAAAATTAAAAAGGCTGATGATGGTGATCTCCACCTAGTTTGCCAGCATAAAAGAAGACTGATGTAGTTTAGGTCCCTAATTCTAAATTAAAATCACTCCATCAAATCATAAGATGTTACGTAAACTTATTAATACACGAACTTGAAACAAGAAAGTAAAACACAACGATCATCTTTCATCCAGATAATGATGAGTGATTAATGAGTTTATTAGTAATAAATTCGATGAACAAGGAACGTAATAATAACTTAATCTGGCCTCATAGGATCAGTTATTTTTCGGGTTTAGGTCCCGGCAGTGTGTGTTTCCTGATAGCTAGTGAATCTAAATGAAAAAAAAAAAATACAATTACATTTTGCTCGACCCAAGGATCCAAGAACACATGGCATGCTTTGCGGTTTTTGATATAGTCTGTAGTGTTTACAACCGCTAGATCAATGAGACAGTTTTTGGGTTTGAGTGCATTTTAATTAATATCTGTGAATGAAACCATGACCGTTTCTCGTTTGACTATGTCTGATGATCACCATGGTGACCAAATATCTGATAAAAGGCCAAATAATTTCCTGAATATACCAACATACATATCACAGTATTTTTTTTATGTATTACAATAAAATTATTTTATACTGTTATTCTACGAAATAGCTGTATCTTAATAATATAATTTGCTCGTTGCCACAGAAACTTACTATAACCCCGGGGTCCCAGCGCTAAGAAAGAAAATTTGGTTCAAATAAATCTCATAGATGGCGCGACATAAACCGCGTTTATATAGAATTGTGTGTAAAATTTGCATTTTCTGGAATTAAACTTAAAAAATACATATTCTTGTTTAGACCTTAAACAAGAATATGTATTTTTTAAGTTCCAAGTTCTTTTTAAAATATCGTTGTGTACATATTGAATGAACTCGTTCACACACGTCCGTGCACGGGCCAGAGACGAAGCTTCAATTATTGGGCCCGGTCCGTCCACGTCCCGGGCACGAACCTGATATGTGTGAATAGACCTTTAATCAACACTGCTAAGCACAAAATTATGGAATATTGGGCTCTTAATTCACGTTTCAAAGATTATTTGATCGGATCATTTAAAATTGATGCCAATAAATGGCGCGGTTTTAAATGTCTGAGGCATGCCACTCGATTGTTTAAATTTGTAATGTAACACATTTTGGTGCAATTAAACTGTAAAAACGTGCAATAAATACTATAAAACAAATCTTCACTGTATTTAAAGAATAAAATATTCATGCACCGAGTAAACCCTACTTTTACTTGCAAGTCGCTGCTAACACCATCTATCTAACGCCATGGAACGGAACCGAACGTGAACGATGTACAAAATATAATCGGTTTAATCAGAGGAAAAACGCTAGTTACGTCGGAGCGGTTTCTTTGTATGGGATGAGGCATCTGTATGCTAGTATTATATTATCTGTACTATACCTATATTGATTCCCACCAAATCATTGATTGCCTTATCTGACTCATAGTGTTCATACAGGTCATTGACTTGGAAGTAGCGAATTATCAACTCCTGAAAGCATCACAGTTATACATAGGTACCTAAGTGAATAAGTCAATTAAATGAAACCGAGAATTCCACTTCCTTTGGTTTGGGAACAGTTTATAGACTTTGTTTACAGATTTTGTGTGACAATGCTCTTGTTAGTTTCAGCAGTTTTTCGTGAAAATGTCTAATAAAATGCTTAATTAAGTTAATTATATTTTTCAAACATCATCTCCATCATCATTTCAGCCGAAATCATCCACTGCTGGACATAGACCTCCCCTAAGCGTCGGCACACTGATCGGTCCTGTGCCTTTCGCATCCACCAGATTCCCACATCCTTGACCAGGTCATCGCTCCATCTAGAGGCAGGCCTTCCAAAGCTACGTCTTCCGGTATGCAGTCGCCACTCATGAACTTTTCGGCCCCATCGACCAACCACCAACCATGCTGCGAGCAATGTGCTCTGCACACTGCTACTTAAGTTTGGCAATTCTTCGGGTTCGGGCTATGTCGGTAACCCTGGTTCTCTTGTGGATGTCTACATTTCTGATTCGATCATGGAAGGAAACGCCGAGCATAGCTCTCTCCATTGCCCTTTGTGTACTTTTAAGCTTTCTGATGAGGCCCATTGTGGGCGACCACGTCTCTGTTCCGTAGGTTATCACTGGCAATACATACTGGTCAAAGATTTTGAGACACTGCGGTAAGTTGGACGAGAATATACCGCGCAACTTCCCGAAAGCTGCTTTCTCAAAGTTAAACCTACCTAACTGGACCGTCTACAACTTCACGTGTAGAGTATCCGATCTTGATAGGCGTGGGTGCTACATTGGCATTCAACCTGACATGACCTTAGTTTTTGAAGACCCATTCTTTCGGAAGGTTTACTAAAGACATCCTCCAGTTCAGCAGTGAACAGTTTCGGAGATATGACGATTTTCAAACATGAGTTTATTGAATAAATTTGTCAGTCTGTTGCCTAAATGCTTAGTTTATCTAGAGGTCGCAATTTACTACTGGCCGTCAAGCCTTGGGTTCTGTTCCCGGGTGGACCAAAGTGTGGGCTTTTTACCCGACTGCCGAAGGAGGGTAATGTGTTTATCAGTCTATGTATGTATGGATGTTTGTTCCTACGTGGCATTCTAGAAACCAAACGCGTTGGTCGATTTTGATGACTCTTACGTCAATCGTTTCGTCTTCACCTTGCGAGTGTCACTGGCTACATTAAAATTGGCAAATATAAATGTGGCGGATTTTGACAAAAATAACACTTATGTTTAAATGCAAATAATGAAAAAAAAATGTTAACTAAAAGTTATAAAAAATAATAAAGTTCATTAATAAATCAAAAAACCTGACTGCTTAAGAAGCTTACTTTTTTTTCTGTAATTTCTCAATAGCAGTGCGCAGTCTGGATTTGTGCGCGGTTCATGGGAATAGTCTCGTCTCCTATAACATGGGACTTAAATATAACGGTGAAATGTGTGTGTTACTACTATCATTATTATCTACGCCTATAAACCCGTCAGGGAATCCAGAAGGATATTATGTTATGTTCAGTCTGCTTATCTTGAAAAATGAAATGCTGGAACTGAATAATGAGCATAAAAGTAGCCTGATGCATAGCAATGTTCTCTGGGTGCAAACACTTCATAGAGATATTCGCACTACTAAGAGACAAAACTGAAAGTCTGTTGTTGACTGTGTGATTTTAAGTGATGCTACTTGGTGACAAAAAGACCTGGTTAATTATAAACTGAAATACATTTAAACATAGTTCGCTATGTAGAGTTATTCTATGAAAGACACAGCACAACGTGTCAGCTAATTAATTTCCAACTTGCAAATAATATAGCAATTTATATTCTGTTGCACACTACGTGTTTTGTTTAACGTTTGTCCAACATCGCCCTCTGTGGAAGAGCTTTATAATATACTAGCTGACCCGGCAAACTTTGTTTTGCCATAAAAACACCAAACATTTATCTACTAAATATCCTACCTACCCTACCTACCCTACCCTACCCTACCCTACCTACCCTACCCTACCTACCCTACCCTACCTACCCTACCCTACCTACCCTACCCTACCTACCCTACCTACCCTACCCTACCTACCCTACCTACCCTATCTACCCTACCCTACCTACCCTACCTACCCTACCTACCCTACCTACCCTACCTACCCTACCTACCCTACCTACCCTACCTACCCTACCTACCCTACCTACCCTACCTACCCTACCTACCCTACCTACCCTACCTACCCTACCTACCCTACCTACCCTACCTACCCTACCTACCCTACCTACCCTACCTAACCTACCTACCCTACCTACCCTACCTACCCTACCTACCCTACCTACCCTACCTGCCCTACCTACCCTACCTACCCTACCTGCCCTACCTACCCTACCTACCCTACCTACCCTACCTACCCTACCTACCCTACCTACCCTACCTACCCTACCTACCATACCTACCCTACCTACCCTACCTACCCTACCTTCCCTACCTACCCTACCTACCCTACCTACCCTACCTACCCTACCTACCCTACCTACCCTACCTACCCTACCTACCCTACCTACCCTACCTACCCTACCTACCCTACCTACCCTACCTACCCTACCTACCCTACCTACCCTACCTACTATACATGACGACAAGCTACCTCTCCTGGCAACCCTGGCAAATGTAAACATAGGCTCCCCATATTTAAAAAAAAGAATTAAAATCTTTAATATGCGTTTATACTCGAAAAATAATATCATTAAAGTCTTAACAACATAACAAACCAGTGACAACGTTTTCAAGTGAAACTATCGAGTTCCAGGACAGTTACTGAAAGGAACAATAGTGAATACCAAAACTCAGTAATAAACAGTGAAAAGTGACTTTTGCAAATTCTAATCAATTATTACGTTCTTAGTGCATCAAAAGAAGAAATAGAAAACTATAAACAGTGAACGAAACCACTTTAATCAACCTCAAGTAAGACTTTAACTTTTATGAGTTCGTTTATTTTATTTAAAAACATACAACTAGCGCCAAAACGACATATGCAACCGCCTAAGTGGCGAATGGACGTACTAAAGTGACAGCAAGATAGCATATCAGTTCTACCAACCTAAGCGCAGTTGAAACGACCACTAGCGCCATAACATCGTACAAAACGGTTCACGTGGCGAAAAAGTGAACTAAAATAATAACGCTACTGCCCACCAGGGGCGCTAGATAGTGATTGGGGATACCAGTTCACAAAATAATCTTCCTTGTGGTAGAAAAGTAAATTAAATTGAGTAAACTTCTTTTTCCTACTGCAAATTATGGCGAGTGGAGTATCTAGTAACATAACTTTAAGAAAAATAAGAAAATCTAACTCTTATAATAATGTGTCAATTATGAACGCTTCTGACTCGTCACTCTTTAATAGTACGATGCAAAGTCTACCTGACCCCAGTGAAACTTTAGAAGTGCGTAATTTACAAATAAAATTATCATCTGTACAGGAGGAATTGATAATTGCAAATAATGAAATTGAGAATTTAAACTTAGAGAATACTAACTTAAAGTTGGAATTGGAAAAATGTCAGAAGATTGTAGAATTGTACAAAAAGCTCGGATACGGCGAGTCTTGTTCCACCCCACCAACATCAACGAGGAAAACGAAAAAGAAAGATGAGAACAAAAATACTCTCAACAAGGGTTCCCAGACATGTAACCCGATCAACAAGGACAATAATACCGAAGTTACAGAAAAGAAAAACCAAAATAAGTCAGATCACGCGCCTAATATAAAAAAAATACCTAAACCAGAAGTTCGAGGAAGCCAAAAAAAGGTATGCATCCTGAGTACAAACAACAAAAACAAAATACTAACGATTGCAGAAAATACATTATTAGATTACAAAATTTGTCACTACTTGATACCGGGTTGTGGTATAGAGGCACTTATTAGGGACATAGATCTCAAATTGAAGGACTACACTACGGATGATTACTGCCTGATCTTCATCGGCGAGGAAGACTTTCGCCGAACGAACAACTATGTCGATCTCATAATTACATTGCGTGAAGCACTTTTAAAAAATAATCATACTAATATTATAATATGTGCACCTACATTTAAATTGAATGACTTTTCTATGATGTATAATAGGAGAATAGAAAACTTTAACAGTCTTTTATACTTAGATGCCTGTACTCATCACTACGCGTATTTGTTTGATAGTAATTTTTATTTGACATATGATTATAAAATGTTCTTGCCAAGAAGTGGATCTGTTAATAATAATGGTATAATGAACATATTTAAAAATATAAATTTAATGCTTAATGAGATTAATAGCTACGACGTTTTTCATGTAATTGATGGTGAGTCTCCCCCAATTTCTTCTTCGTGCACAAAAGACAGCACTAGTGATACTTTTTTTCGTTAAAAAACATATTAAATTGTTACACCAAAATATTGCTGGTTTACTAAATAAAGCAAATGTTTTAACTGTATGCCTAGATGAACTGTCCGAAAAAAAGATTGACGTGGATGTTTTATGTATAACGGAACATTTCATTATGGAAGGGTTCCAACATCAACTGTATGTGCCAAATTATAACCTAGCTGCCTGTTTTTGTAGGGAAGGCAGGAAAAGAGGAGGGGCTTGTATTCTTGTGAAAAACGATGTTCAATATAAGGAAATACCTAAAATTTCAAAAATATCGACGTCAGGCATATTTGAATGTTGTGCGATTGAGCTCACCCTTTTTAAAATAATTATTGTATGTATCTACAGAGTACCAAATATAAATAATCTCAGTTACTGCTTTGATAAAATGGAAACGCTTTTGAAAGAAATATCACGCACACGATATAACAACATTGTAATGGCAGGTGATTTTAATATAGACATGCTTAAACCTAATAGCCACTCAAATGCTTTCGAATGTCTGTTAATGAGCTTTAACTTAAAACTAGAATTAAGACAGCCGACTCGCATGGCCAGTATGACGTGTATAGACAACTTTGCTCATAATTTTAGTTCAGTATGTAAAACCGAAGTAATCGAACTGGCTTTGTCCGATCATACGGCACAGCTGCTTCACTGTCCAGTACAAACAAAGTGTCTCTTAAAGTATTGGTATACCGTCAAAAGAGACTACAGTGTAGACAATATTTTGTATTTTAAAAACCACATTAAAAATCTCTCTTTTGGTGAGATTTACGACACAATCGATCCGAATGAAGCCTATAATAAATTTCTCGATCTATTTAAATTAATTTACGACTTGTGTTTTCCAACTAAACTGATCAAAGTAGATGTCACAAAAAGACCTAAATGGTTGTCAAAAGGTATTAAACTAGGCAGTCAAAAAAAAAGAAAGCTTTTGTGGCAATTCAGATTAAACCCAAACAAATATAATAAATATACTTTCAAGAACTACTCTCGCTTACACAAAAAAATTATACACCTAACACAAAAAGCCCAGAACAATCATAATATAACAACATCTAAAAATAAGTCTAAAACCACGTGGCAAATTATAAATCGTGCAAAATTTAACCTACCTAAGTCTAATATTACTAAAATTATAAATAATAACAGCGTTCTATCAAATCCCAACGATATTGCCGAAGCATTTAACAATTATTTTATCGATAAAGTACAAGGGAAACTGGATGTGACTAGCAAACCTAAATGTAACAGAATTGACACTTGTAATAAAACAATGTTTATGGCTCCTAGTATACCACAAGATATTGAGAGAATCATCAAATCATTAAACAATACAAATAGTGTAGGGTATGACGATATTGCTACAAAAATATTAAAACATGTGTCTAAGGAAATAAGTGGCCATTTAAGTCACATAATTAACTTAAGTATTAGCGCAGGCGTTTTCCCTGATGCATTAAAAATATCGATTATAAAGCCATTATTTAAAAAAGAAAATAGAGAACGGATGGAAAATTACCGCCCAATATCATTAATTCCCGTTATTTCAAAAATTTTTGAAAAATATATTTATAGGGAACTTTATAAATTCGTAGAAAAAAATAACATTCTGTGCGAGGAACAGAAAGGATTTCGTGTACATAGGACTATCAATATGGCTATATATGATTTTTTATACAATGTCATAAAAAATGTTGATATCCGGAATCCTGTATGTAGTGTATTTTGCGACATGACCCAGGCGTTCGACTATGTACACTATACTACTCTTTTAAAGAAACTCGAAGCCTACGGGATGAGAGGCAATGTCCTTAATTTGCTTAATTCTTACCTACAAAATAGAAAACAAATTACTGAAATTAATAAAGTTAATACAGTTAATAAACGTGAAGAAATATTTCGATCTTCAGAGCGTGAATTATTATTTGGGGTACCGCAAGGCAGCGTTATGGGACCCTTTAAATTTATACTATACATAAATGACCTACCGAAATCTATTGATCGACCAGTAACACTATTTGCGGATGACAGTACGATTACAATACCTTGTAGAAGGATAGATCATTATGAGAATGACATTAATAATAGTTTACAACAGATGGTAACCTGGCTAGACGCGAATAATTTAAAAATAAATTTGAGTAAAACTAAAGTTATCCATTTTAGACAACAGACCTCTACTATTAATTTAAATATACACTACAATAATGATATCATAGAGGAAGTTGAAAGTACAAAGTTCTTGGGTCTCAAAATAGATGGCAAATTAAATTGGAAATCACACATTGATACCTTATGTAAGAAGCTGAGTAAGTCTGCATACGCTCTATATACATTATCACCTATAATTAACACAGATGCTCTTCTTACTGCTTATTATGGCATAGTAGAATCACATTTACGGTATGGGATCATATTTTGGGGAAACTCTACTGAAAAAGAAACCGCCTTCAAGGCGCAAAAAAGATGCATTCGATCGATGTTTAAGATTAAACCCACGGATAGTTGTGAACCATACTTTAAAAGTTATAAGATTTTAACATTACCTTGTCTATACATACTAGAGGTAGCTGTGTTTGTGAAGGCAAACCCGAGTCGTTTCAGACGCATAGCTGACGTGTTTCCCCGCAATAGACGCGACAATAGCTTGCTTTGTCAGGAGCCAGCTAAGACAGCACTCATGCGCAAAAGTGTCTACTGCATGGCTCCAGTTATTTATAATCACTTGCCTAAGAGTTGGAAAGGGCTTCCAGTCCATTTATTTAAAAAAAGACTTCGTAGCTTTTTAGTGGTGAAAGCTTATTATAATTTAAGTGAATACCTTACTGAGAAAGATTTTTTAAGTTAGAATAATGTTTATTTTGTGTACCTACTTTTTCGTGTAATGTTTTTTTTAATTCTACCTACTATCTAGTTATAAGTTGATGTTCTACATCTTTTGCATGCCTACGTGGTAAAATATGGCTGAACTTTCAATATGTTTTTTTTTTGTCACCATTTAATGTTACCCATGTTTGCAAAATAAAATTATCTTTATCTTTATCTTTATCTTTACCTACCCTACCTACCCTACCTACCCTACCTACCCTACCTACCCTACCTACCCTACCTACCCTACCTACCCTACCTACCCTACCTACCCTACCTACCCTACCTACCCTACCTACCCTACCTACCCTACCTACCCTACCTACCCTACCTACCCTACCTACCCTACCTACCCTACCTACCCTACCTACCCTACCTACCCTACCTACCCTACCTACCCTACCTACCCTACCTACCCTACCTACCCTACCTACCCTACCTACCCTACCTACCCTACCTACCCTACCTACCCTACCTACCCTACCTACCCTACCTACCCTACCTACCCTACCTACCCTACCTACCCTACCTACCCTACCTACCCTACCTACCCTACCTACCCTACCTACCCTACCTACCCTACCTACCCTACCTACCCTACCTACCCTACCTACCCTACCTACCCTACCTACCCTACCTACCCTACCTACCCTACCTACCCTACCTACCCTACCTACCCTACCTACCCTACCTACCCTACCTACCCTACCTACCCTACCTACCCTACCTACCCTACCTACCCTACCTACCCTACCTACCCTACCTACCCTACCTACCCTACCTACCCTACCTACCCTACCTACCCTACCTACCCTACCTACCCTACCTACCCTACCTACCCTACCTACCCTACCTACCCTACCTACCCTACCTACCCTACCTACCCTACCTACCCTACCTACCCTACCTACCCTACCTACCCTACCTACCCTACCTACCCTACCTACCCTACCTACCCTACCTACCCTACCTACCCTACCTACCCTACCTACCCTACCTACCCTACCTACCCTACCTACCCTACCTACCCTACCTACCCTACCTACCCTACCTACCCTACCTACCCTACCTACCCTACCTACCCTACCTACCCTACCTACCCTACCTACCCTACCTACCCTACCTACCCTACCTACCCTACCTACCCTACCTACCCTACCTACCCTACCTACCCTACCTACCCTACCTACCCTACCTACCCTACCTACCCTACCTACCCTACCTACCCTACCTACCCTACCTACCCTACCTACCCTACCTACCCTACCTACCCTACCTACCCTACCTACCCTACCTACCCTACCTACCCTACCTACCCTACCTACCCTACCTACCCTACCTACCCTACCTACCCTACCTACCCTACCTACCCTACCTACCCTACCTACCCTACCTACCCTACCTACCCTACCTACCCTACCTATCCTACCTATCCTACCTACCCTACCTACCCTACCTACCCTACCTACCCTACCTACCCTACCTACCCTACCTACCCTACCTACCCTACCTACCCTACCTACCCTACCTACCCTACCTACCCTACCTACCCTACCTACCCTACCTACCCTACCTACCCTACCTACCCTACCTACCCTACCTACCCTACCTACCCTACCTACCCTACCTACCCTACCTACCCTACCTACCCTACCTACCCTACCTACCCTACCTACCCTACCTACCCTAACTACCCTACCTACCCTACCTACCCTACCCATTGAGATTTAAACTATCCTATCTCTCAAGTTGGATCGAACTGCACATGGTGTGCGAATTTTATTATAATCGGTTAAGTGGTTTATGAGTCCATTGAGGACAAACATTGTGACACGAGATTTATATATATTAAGATTTTGAACTCTCTATGAAATTATTAAAATGCTGCACTGTGCTCCAAAATATGTTAGTTTAATACCCACGTGTCCCGAACTAATATGCTTTTAAATCAATAACTTTGTTTTTGTTCTGTTTGTTTTTTAAAGTCTGTTCTGCATCGTTATGAGACAGACTGCTATTTGGGGCAGGTTATAGCAATCGAAAAAAGTTGTAAGTAGACCCGCGAAGACTTTATTTAACAGCTAGGTTACTATAAACTTTGTCGATTGCATGCATTCAATAGGCGTATGTCTACAAAAACATGCATCCTCTTTAACTTTTGTTTTTTTTTAGTCTTGATAAAGTGACCATGGTCACGATTTTTTTTCCAATCGCTGGTATTGCTGTAGCATAGCACTATACGCTCTTTAGGTCTTCAATACTGTTAGGTGATAGTCTGGCAAACATTAACATGGCCTTTAACCACAGATATAATCTGATCGGTCCACCTCAGCGGTGATCTCCCGCGTGACTTATTATCTTCTGAATAATCAGGCGCTCTATGCTTTTTCCATTCCGAGAGCTGATATACGCTGCTTGATGCCGAGTTCTTGGTATATGGTATAATAACCACCCACGTTGTCATAAAGA
Organism: Orthosia cruda; assembly: GCA_964057195.1. Lineage (NCBI taxonomy): Eukaryota > Metazoa > Arthropoda > Insecta > Lepidoptera > Noctuidae > Orthosia > Orthosia cruda. The sequence goes on from OZ059832.1 coordinate 20,714,378, forward strand.
TAGACATAGTTTGGCACAATTAGCTAATAAGACACATTATATGTTAGTATTAAATAACTCCTGAAAATTCAAAATACATTTAGTTTCAATCGTGCAAAAGTAGTTCTTCATTTTAATTATACAGAAACAAGTTTAAGCAATGAAAAGCTTGAGTATGCTGGTAGGTATGTACTCTGACAACAAGCGTTTGAAACAACATTCAAAAGCAAGCCGAATATGATACAATTACCTTCCAACTTGGATGTGCTCAACGTTTGTATAATAATAATGTTGCGGTTAATTTTCAGTTACTGTTTTATCGTAAAAACACTGGAAATGCATTTTAGTGTACTGAACAGTATAAGTGTGTTTACAAACATACGCATTGGAATCAAGAATGATCTGTAAGCTTTAAAATAGTCCATGCTCTGCGATTAAGCCTATAATGTCAAAGACATAATTTACCACTAGCCTAGATGATGTATTTCGTAGCTACCACAGAAGTCAGTTTTACTAGTTTTAGATACTTACCGATCTGGCTCTCAGAAATAATTGCTTAAAACTTTGACCTGATTAATCTAGTGAAACTTTTGGTTAAGATTGCAACTGGATGATGGACTCTTAAAGTATGGGTACCTATGTCTCAAATGCCTGCCCGTTTATTGCGAACTAGTAGTTAAGTTAAATAACAAACATTTCACAAAAATATAAACCGACATTCAAAAGCAAAACATGATTCTGTTCAGGATTGTTTCAACTTGCAACATCTTATTTTTTTGTTTTTGGGTTTGGGTGAAGCGGGACGCTTTGGGTGACGTGTCAGACTTTTACTGACTTTAAAAGCTTTTTCACAAAAAATATAACAGACTTCTAAAGTAAAACACTAAAAAGTGCAAAATATCTTTCGTTTTGGCAGTGCACCGACTGCTTTTGGTACACGGTAAAAACAAGAGGTACACAGAGGAGGAGGTTTCGTGTTTCGACACCGAAAGTGTTTTTGCATTTTTGCTTTGGAAGTCGGTTTATTATTTTGTGAAAATGTTTTCATTTCTTTCTTTTCAGTTTTAGTACATCAACACTAAAAAGTGAGCAATTTCTATAGTAACGTATCTAAAGGAAAAAACACCCAGTCAATTCACACATTCGTGCTGTTTTTCGCTAAGGAGTTCGGTTCTATACAGTTCCATATTTTGAAAGCTGCTGAACGAATTTTAATGAAACTTGCACTATTTCCCAAGTTGAAAGATACTAAATCCAATAAAAATGATTACGATCCGATTACTAGTTTCGGAGAACAAAAGTACAAACATACAATACACTTATGAAATTTGGCACACATGTTTAGAATAAGCCCGCATAGAGCTACATATTAAATAAATATTCTGCTATTCCAACAATATTACATACATACGTATCGAATCCACACATATCAAGGCCGTGGCCGGGACGTGGACGGACCGTGCCCCATCAGGGGCTCAAAAAAATATCTTTGTGTACATTTTATATAAACTCGTTCACTCACGTCCGTGCACCGGCCGTGCACGGGCCAGTGACGAAACTTCAATGAATGGGCCCGGCCCTGTCATGTCCCGGGCACGGCCCTGATATTTGTGGATAGAATAATCGAATACAATAATCTTTCAAAGATTATCACTTACAAACTGTAAAAAACTTGTTGTACCTCTTAAAAATAAACCGACATCAAAAGCAAAACACTAAAAAGTGCAAAAATTACTTTCGTTTCTGAAGTCGGTGTCTTTTTTTTGTTTTTTAATACGTGGCGTCTTACAGCTCGACCAAAGTGGCCGTCTGCTGCTCAACCGGAATTCCCTGTGGAGACTAATTTCTTAGCCTACCAGCCAGGCTAAAATTTCTAAACCTAAGCGACAACGCTGAGGGTTACCCCAGTTGGGGTCGAACCTCGGCTCAGGACGTCGCTGGGGGGGACAACTAAGGCTGGATCTAATAAAGTGATTCTACCATCCGTTCGGAAAAGCCTACGTGGAGAATAACGGACAAGAAACTCCAATGATTATCTAACTGGCATTTAACTAAGTCACAGCATTACTATTGGCTTATATGATTTGATAAGGATTACGCGGCGAGCCTCTGCGGCGAGGACGGAACGAATACGGTCGTTTTGTAGCTAAGTTTGTATGGACAGAGAGTTCGTACTATTTACGAACCCATTGACCGTTCTTGTAGATAAGGCTATCGAGCTCCTTAGTTATGCACTCATACCTCGTAAAGAGGCGGGCGCATGAAACGGGGGTGAGTGGGCCTGCATTCCGAATCTCGAAAGAGTCGTATCCCCTCCTGGTTCGCGGAATATGAGTTCCACGCCTGGTGTTTGCAGTTTAAATCACCAGCGAGGATAGTTGGGTAATCATTTTTGTGTAGCAGCGCCCGGACCTCTGAAGTGTCAAGTGTGTTTCCGGGCGGTTTGTAGACGGCGTAGATCTGCATTTCCTCGCCGGCTACGTGAAGCTGTACTGTGAGGACTCTGCTTAACTAGAAGGCAACCTACTTGCCTGTAAAAATACTGGCAATTGGTATTACTTGAAAGGTAAATGAATTTAGAATAGAAAATAAGTGAATATGTTTTGATTGTCAATTCTAGTGGAGCCGCCCAGAAGGCAGGCATATTGTAAAATTATTACTAAATATATAAACTATAAAAGTTACAAGTATTTAATTTATACACCTCTGACTACGCCTTTCTACATTTGGTGGACGCTCCGGGTACAGAAAATATCCCTGTAAAGAAGATACAATAAATATTTCGCGTGTGCACGGCGAAAACAGTGCACGAAGCCCCATCTGTGAGTGGGAGGTTACGGAGAACGAAGATATCGTTGGCGAGAACCCTAGCCGACGAACACTAGCACGTGGATTATCAAAGATAAGTGGTATTTTCTAACTGGGTAAAGATGGCACAGCCAGTATTCACGGGGACCGGAACAAAGTCCAGTTTTGAGGATTTCCTCATGCAATTCCGTCGAATTGCTGCTATAAATAAATGGCAGGAACAAGACTTGGGGCTGATTTTGGGCGCATACTTGGACGGCCCGGCACTTGCCTATTATAAGTTCATTTACAAGGACGATCTTTCTTTCAAAGACATTTGCAATAACTTAAAAAAAGAATTCCCAGCGAGGTTAGATTTTATTGAGAAATTTTACAACGCACGGCAAGATAGACAAGAGGATGTAAATGCCTTTTTCTATAGACTGGCGGAATATGCTGAGCAAGCAGGCATAGCCGATGACCAAGTTTTCATTAGAATTTTCCTAAAAGGGGTAACAAATTATTATAAATTTAAATTAGGCACGAAATTATACGGCTCCAGAGCAGAGCTTCTTGCCACAATAATACAAATGAGGGAAATATTAGAAGGTATGCAAAATGAGCGCATAAATTTGCCGGTGCAACCTCCGCGCGTGCGTTTCGAAACGCCGTCTAATCAAGGGTTCCCTGCCTCACGGAGATCACCAAGCCCAGGTGTGGCCACGTCTAGTGTGACTCCGCATCGGGCGGGCGACGGCGAAATCTTTCACACACCGAGATACAATTTACGCCCAAGGCAGCGCTTCGAGGACAGAAATAACCGCTCTCATGTTGCCCCTAGATTTAGAAGCCCTCTACCAACCGATCACCCAAACGAACCAGGACACAGACAATAAAGATAGACGAGGAGTTGCGTACTGTGTCCATGAAAGAGCAGCTCCCAACCGAAGACAACAAACACGGTGATCTTACTCCATTTATTAACATTTGTATAGCTAATCAATTTTATAACGCATTAGTTGACACGGGTGCTTCTATCTCTTGTATTACGGAAGAATTAGTTCGGCTGCTAGGTCTGAAACATACCAGTGATGAGACGAAACATTTTGTGAAATCTATTTCGGGTGCACACCTAAAAGTTATAGGAAAAACAAGGATCAACTTCATTGTGGATTCGTGTGTCTTAACAAGTGACTTTGTTGTGATAAAAGACATTAACCAAAGTCTAATACTTGGCCAAGATTTTCTATATAATAATGAGGCTATAATTGACTTTAGTAAGAAATGTGTATTTTTTAAAGGCAAGTTTTGTGCTAAATTTTGTAAATATTCTGAACAAAACGTTACGTCGATTTCACGACCAGTGCTGTGGAAGAGCTATCAAGACGAAACAAATAAAGTTAATAACGTCTTGAACGGCCATGGTGAATCTATGGAAGAAAGAAGTGTAATTACGGTGTCTAAGAATGACCACTTGTATTTTTCGAGATTAATAAATAGTAATGATGAGAGTTATATATCAACTGTACCCAAAGAATGTAATGTAAAGAGGGAACTTGATATAAACCCAAACTTGAGTCTCTGTAAATTGGAATCACTTAAGAAGCTTCTTTCATCATATAGAGAGAATTTTGCATTTTCGGCTTCGGAGCTAGGCAGCTGTAGTGTAGAAGAAATTACTATTAGAACTGTAGATGATATACCTGTCCATCATCCTCCTTATAGAGTATCTCCTAAACAGCTTGACATAATAAATACACAAATAGAAGAGATGCTGAAGAATGGTGTTATCCGTGAATCAAGGAGTGCGTACGCTTCGCCCGTTGTATTAGTACAGAAGCCAGATCAGTCCTGGAGATTCTGCGTTGATTATCGGAAGTTAAATAAAAAAGTCATTACCGATAGTTATCCATTACCGATCATAGAAGATTTAATGATTTATTTGTCAGGGGCGCGATACTTTGCGGATTTAGATTTAAATTCAGGCTACTGGCAACATCGTTTAAGTGAAAAGGATAAGCATAAAACTGCGTTTATTACTGCTTCCGGTCTATATGAGTTTAATGTTTTACCTTTTGGGCTCAAAACGAGTCAAGCTGTTTTCCAAAGGATAATGGACAAGGTCTTAGCTGGTATCAAATATAAAAAGGCCATTTGTTACGTAGATAATATCTTAGTGTGGGGTAATAACTTCGCGGAGTTTATGGAATCGTTAGAAGAAGTCATGTGTAGATTAAAGAAAGCAAACCTTACGCTAAAACCGAATAAGTGCAGTTTCGGTTATAAGAAAATTTCCGTGTTGGGGCATGAGATCTCCGGTGAAGGAGTTAAGCCTGATAAAAAAAAATTGCAATCGTTAAAAACACTCAAGACCCCAACAAATACAAAACAGGTAAAGTCAGTATTGGGTTTGTTTTCTTACTATAGAAAGTTCATTAGTAGTTTTGCCAAAATAGTGTTGCCTCTTACAAGATTATTAAAAAAAAACGCCAAGTTTATATGGGGCAGAAAAGAAGAAGAAGCCTTCCAGAAGATAATAAATATTATGGAATCACCCCCGATATTGCATTTTTATTCTAGTAATAAGCAATTAACTACTAGGTTGCATGTGGACGCTAGTGGGGAGGCCCTTGGCTGCTGTCTCAAACAAGGTGATGATGTGTTGTTCCCTATAGCATACGCGTCCAGGAAACTGAGTGAAGGAGAGAAGAAATATTCTACAACGGAGAAAGAGTGTCTTGCTTTAGTCTGGGCGTTAAATTATTTTAAACATTTTCTTTGGGGTTTGAAGTTCCAGGTGGTCACGGATCATAAGGCATTGTGCTGGCTACGAGGTAGAAAGGACATGAATGGAAGATTAGCTAGGTGGTCGCTGTGTATCCAGGCGTATGATTTCGATATTGTACATTGTTCTGGCAGAGATAACGTTATTGCTGATTTTTTGAGTAGGAATCCATTAGTGCAAGACGAAGAAGACTCGAAGAGGACAGAGGAGGGCCCTGACGACGGCATGCAGTTATATAGGATTGAGGTGGTCAGGATAAGAGATGACCAGCTTAGAGATGTTTTTTGTAGGTATTGGTTGGATAAGATAGCAGCTAGCGGGAGTAATGTGGTGAAGGGATTTAGTGTGATAGATGGCATTTTGTGTAAGAGAACCAGAATTCTGAATGATAATCGGATGTTAGTAGTCGTTCCTAAAAACTTGTTAGAGGAGGTGTTGAAAGAGCTTCATGATGATCCATGGTCCGGAGGGCATTTAGGTTTGGCGAAAACTTTGGCTAAGTTTAGAGCGAGGTACTTTATTAAGGATGCAGAAAGAGTGGTAGATAAATATGTAAGAAGCTGCGTATTGTGCCAAGAGCGGAAGAAGGACGACCAGGTGGCCCAGTTACAACCTGTTGTTGTGAACCGATTGATGGAAAAAGTTGGGATAGATGTGTTAGGTCCTTTTAGGAAGTCGCTGAGAGGTAATAGGTATATCATTGTAAGTTTGGAATATGCAACGAAGTATGCAGTTTGTAGAGCAGTTCCTATGGTGACAGCGCAAAGGATCAGCGAGTTTCTAATAGAGGAGATTTTCTGTCGTTATGGAGGAGTTAAGGAAATTGTGTCGGATAGGGGGTCAGTTTTTACATCTCGCTTGGTAAAAGAAACTGTAAGTTATTTCGGAGCCAAGTCACGCTTCACCACTGCGTTCCACCCTGCAACGAATGGTTTAGTTGAGCGATTTAATCGAACAGTGTGTCAGATGCTTTCCATGTATGTCACCAACGATCAGCGAAATTGGTGTAGTTATGTTCCACTAGTATGTTTTGCTTATAATTCCAGCAAACAGTCAAGCACTAGATTTTCACCTCACATCCAAATGTAGAAAGGCGTAGTCAGAGGTGTATAAATTAAATACTTGTAACTTTTATAGTTTATATATTTAGTAATAATTTTACAATATGCCTGCCTTCTGGGCGGCTCCACTAGAATTGACAATCAAAACATATTCACTTATTTTCTATTCTAAATTCATTTACCTTTCAAGTAATACCAATTGCCAGTATTTTTACAGGCAAGTAGGTTGCCTTCTAGTTAAGCAGAGTCCTCACATGAGAATAGAAAATAAGTGAATATGTTTTGATTGTCAATTCGAGTGTAGCCGCCCAGAAGGCAGGCATGTTGTGAAAGTCTTACAAAATATATGAGCTATAAAAGTAATACATCTAGTTATTTGTACACCTCTGACTACGCCTTTCTACATTTGGTGGAGAGCCGCCCAGAAGGCAGGCATATTGTAAAATTATTACTAAATATATAAACTATAAAAGTTACAAGTATTTAATTTATACACCTCTGACTACGCCTTTCTACATTAAGAGGCTGGCAACGTTGGCCACGCATCGAAGAAATGATTATTGGATATGCGATTAAGGCATAGGCACAAGCCAGGGTATTAGTATAGGTTTCTTAAAGTAATAGTCATAACTGAAACCGACTTTGCTAACAGGGCATAGCCTTTGCAAAGGATGTCGAGTTGACATCATTGGTCCAGTTTATGTCTGATGTTTAAAATAATAAATGCATTTATAATAATAAACCCTGGTGCAAGCTCTATGAATAGGATTAGAAATTCGATGCGATCCAGCCTTTCCTTCTCTGGCCTGATAAACGCACGAGATCGAAACATTGTATCATATTTGAATTTTTGAGATTAAACCCCATCCGGGTCGATGTGAGTTGACGCATCATTCTTGTGTTGGGAGGACGCCTTGTTCCTTTTTTAGGGTTTTGGTCAAGGAGGTTCAAGCATGACGGCGTTGATTTGTTAGTGCGTATGTGCACGTCAACTGAAATTAAAAGCACATATCGGAGCGTCCGATAACTCGTTTGTCATGATTAAGCCTTCCCCTTTTAAGGGTCGTACCTCAATTGTAAATGTGATTTCCCTATTAGGTAAATGCTCGGGTTAGGGTAAGGTAGGATTCATGTAACCTTTCAAGACATAGAATAGAAGCACTTCATATGATTCTGCGCGTCTATTCGCAGGGGCGTAGCTCATGTGAGGACTCTGCTTAACTAGAAGGCAACCTACTTGCCTGTAAAAATACTGGCAATTGGTATTACTTGAAAGGTAAATGAATTTAGAATAGAAAATAAGTGAATATGTTTTGATTGTCAATTCTAGTGGAGCCGCCCAGAAGGCAGGCATATTGTAAAATTATTACTAAATATATAAACTATAAAAGTTACAAGTATTTAATTTATACACCTCTGACTACGCCTTTCTACAGTACTCTCAGGGCGTATATGGAAGTCAGCTGGGGTAGTGGTAGCTCCTGGTGGATGACTCTTCTCTTTACCATGACTGCCAGGCCACGATAACGGGCATTTCCTGCCGACCGTTCGTCCTTCCTGTAAACGAGGTACCCTGAGAACTTGTACCTATCTTCAGATCCCAGGTGAGCCTCGTTTATAAGCGCCACGTCTATATCCTGTTCCTTCAGGAGATGGCGGAGGTGCACGACCTTTTCTCTGAGGCCGCGAGCATTCCAATGCAGCATCCTTAACGGCTTATTTTCCATGATAAAGTGTTAATAATGCGGCTAAGCCGTCAAGGGTGACTTGCTCTACGTCGCGCCCCTGCCTGATGGCCTTGATCAGGTCCATCAGAAGCTGTATAGCGCAAGCAGTGAAGTCTTTATTGTGATTTTGGTCTCTCCAACTTTGTGCCGCCTCTCGGTTGCTCCAGTGTTTTGCCGCCTCTCCAACGCATTTTTTAGTTTCGTTCTCGGCCGGCAGGGAGCGCTCTTGTTGCTTTCTGCCGGCGTTTGTTGACATGATTTTAACCGATTGCGCCGGGAGGGTAGTGCGGTTTTCTGTATGTCTGTCTGTGTACTATTTTTTTACCTGCGCTAAATTGCTGTTTTGTGCAGGGGCGGCCTCTGTGATTTGTTCCTGGGTCACAGGGGGTTTTTTTTTTGCCCTTTTGCCCCCCTCTTCTTTTTCCTCCACCCTGAGGAGGTTGCCTCTCCGCGTTGAGTGGGCCCATTTGCTGCTGCCATCAGCGACTCGCCTTGGGCCTCTCCTGTTGGCTGCATATCTGTGGGTTCTGATGGCCACATTTTGTGGCTGGCGTGATGAGGCGGTCGTGATGGCGGTAGTGCCCGCCCGCCTGTTCTTTATTTCCCGTTGGAACACAGGGCATTTGATGTTGTTTGCCGGGTGCGCACCTTTGCAGTTTGCGCAGGTGGCCGACTCTGTTCGTGGTCGTGGGCAGTCGCGTGCCGTGTGTCCCTCTCCACACCTTACACAGGCGAGGGAGCGGTGGCACTGGTGCGAGCTATGTCCAAACAGCTGGCACCGGTGGCACTGGGCGGGTCCAAGTTTTCCACGCCATGCTTCTATCTTAACCCCGCGCATCAATAAAAATACGGAGGTATCGTAAATGGCTCTGACGTTTTAGTCTTGGCCAGCACGGCGTGGAATACGCAGCCGGGTCTTCCTTGTCGGGCATTGATGTGCCGGACGTACTCCGGCTCGTAGCCTAGATTTCGGAGCTCCTCCTCAATCTCCTGGGGGTCTGTGTCCGCCGGCAGCCCCCTAATAGCTACTTTTAGCTTTTTGTCAGCTTGCAAGCTATACGCAAACCAGCTGATTCCTATTTATTGATGAATACAGGGCGGTCAGATATCTCTGAACCACCCTGTATTCATCCTCACTCTCCGGGGAGAATCGAACTCCCTGTCTGAATGGTCGGGCGTTCGGGGGTCGTTTTAATATGTCCGCCAGGGCACGGAAATGTGTGGCCCAATTTGGCAGTTTTTCCACTAAGAGTGGCGGGTAGCGGGGCCGTTTGTTTTTCACGGCTTTGTTAGCGTTTGCGGTGGAGGGTAGCGTGGGGGCTGCTTCGGGGTTTAGGGTTTGAGAAGGCACGTCACTTACCCCTGTTATCCTCTTAGTGTGTGCGGGGGCGGCATGCGCCTCGGGCGTCGGAGTGCGACGCTCAGCCTCCGCGAAAGTGGCCGAATTTGCGCTCTGCCGGTCGGGGCGGTAGCGCTTCGCTTCCTTAGTGGTGTCTTCTGGGCTCCTTCGTCGCCTGAGCGCCCTACCTCCTGTCTGAAACTCATAGTCTAGGACCATTGCGAGGTTTGGCGAGGTTGGCGTCTGTAAGTCCTCGAGTTCTGCCCTGCGCCCATAGGACGCGAGCGATGTGCTTGATCTGCTCAAGCTTGATTGGCCAGAGCGCATCGTGGGGTAGTCATACGCAGCGGTGCGGGGGGGGCGTGGGCGATCCAGTATTTGTAGTTGAAACTACTAGTGGTGCCACCTGGTGGCTTAGTTCCCTTTTTATGCGTGGGTCGCGGGTGGCTGTGCGCGCATCTATTTTGGCTGTGCCTGGCAGTATATGCTTGGGCGCAGATGTTGTAGTGCGTGATGCTGCTAGCGAGGATTGTGGAGCAGGCATAGGTTTGGCTTCTTGTTGCGCGCGCGTTGTGGTACGCGGCGCGGATGTTGCCGGCGCATTCGTACGCGATTGTTTTAGCGTAGATTGAGTGCCTACAGCGCTTTCGGAAGTTGAGCGTGGCTGCTGGGTTTTCGGTAGTGGTGAGTGGGTGCCTACTGAGGTCATTACTGACCTGACCTTTTAGGGTACCCGGAGAAATTTGTGAAAATTTCAACTCGGGCGTTCTGACGGTCGATTTTCGGTTTGCGGGTACCGGATTTTTCATTGGGACTGGGTTGCACTGTGATGGTTTACAGTACCTTTCTGTTGGAGACGTGGGAGAAGCAGGGGAGTCGGTGGTCGACTGCCTACCCTGGCTACCTCTGGGCGTCTGCTGGTGCTGTTGGCTGCGTCCCTCGGCCCTCGGTGTACCGGCCGAACCTGTCCCTAGGTTAGGGAGCGATACGGTCCGGTCCATCGGTGGTCGAGGCTCGGGGCTGCTGGCTGGGGGCGCCGCGACCCTTTTGGCCGCGGGCGCCTGGTGGTGACATCTTCTTCTTTCTTCAGTTTTTTTTTGCGTGTGTTAGAATTTGAAGTATGTGTGACGTCATTAAATCGTTAATTTTCATTTTTCAATGGTTTGCTACATAATACATATCTGTCATATTTATTAAGCACCTACCGACAAATGTCTAAGTACCTTAATTTTTATTGTGGTGTCAACTACCTTCAAATGTAAAAGAGTACCCACCTAAGTAAATATTGTTGTTTGTACAGGAAATAACTCTAAACTTATATTTTAGCCACGTTGATAAGATACCTATAAATGATTACGTAATTTGTAATGATCATTGTGATGTATCCTGGATTTTATAATGCTATATTGGTATTTTAAGTACTTTGAAACAATTAGTACAATACTGTCTGTTAGTATCAATATTCTTACGAATATTGATTAAGATTTACTATATAGGCGATATTAAATTCCTTAATTGTCTTGATACGTTTTAAAACATATTCACTTCATAGTAATTGATTATTGTTCACCTAATTTTGAGATTATTTGAAGCAATATAGAAAATGGCGGGACACCGCGCCATTTTCTCATATTGGACGTATTGAGACACAGATAGACCCGATATTATAAAATATTGTGTAATTGATAAGCGGACCTACTTTTTGGTGAACTACAAGCCAGATATTGTTATTTAGAAGTACACTACTTTATTATACTTGGTGTAAGATCGACTAAACAAGACTAACGGTAAGTTATTTGATATTATAACTTTAATATTTCTAATGGTTGTGTTGAAGCTGTATCTATCTATATCGTATTATGGCCTTTATTCCTAATATGTTATATTGATTTAAGGGCTACTCTATGTCCTTTGCCTTATCCTTGTTATTTTGAATCTATAATATTGTAAATACTTCGTGTTTGTAAAATATATCGATAAATACTATAAAAGAGCTTCCGTGGGGTTTGTTGCCGTTCTTCCCCACGAGAACTAGTCTAGCGAATGGGCAGTAAGCTCAATGAGCCTTCTAAATATGAATTAATTGACAAGCCTTACTTAAATAAATACCTAGTCTTGTCTTTCTGTGCTTTTATTCATAAAACCCTTTCCTTACACACCACATACATTAGAACTCTAATACACAGTAAATAACCAATAACCATCTTGACATTCAAAGCTTGCTATCTTGGTAGATACCAATACTTTTATATAGAATTCCATTCATGATTCTAACACGTGCATACGCTAAAAATCATGAAAAACTACGGGATAGTTTTTCCGCGACCGCAACAACGGTTCCGCGCAAGCAAAAACCGTTGGGCAGCTACGAAGTCCGCCCAGGTTGCCTCCGACAGTATAAGTTTGCAAAACCTACACTATCGGCGACAAAGAGGGTAGACGATTGGCGATCCGTGCGAAAATTTGTGCGATTATGATATTGACGTGTGCACTTGTCGGCTAACTAGGACGTTCCGCGGTGTCTTTGGTACCTCTTGTTTTTATATAGTTTTGCGCAGATAATTTTTGCACCTTTTTGTGTTTTCTTTACAAGTCAGTTATTTTTTTTTGTAAAATGGCTTTTTTTTAGTTTTGGTGCACCATTACTAAAAAGTAAGCAAGTTCTATAGTACAAGTAAAGTATAGACAAAATACCCATAATAACTCAGTTTACACATGCGTGCTGTTGCCTGTTTGTTGTTAACGGGTTCGCTTGTACGTTTCATACCTTGAAAACTGCTGAACCAATTTTGATGAAAGTTGCACTATTCCATAAGTTACGAGATAATTATGACTTAATTCAATAAAACAAGATTAATCATAGTCTAATAAATAGTCTCGGCGAAATGCGAGGACAAACAAAGGTACATACAACCATAGAATACATACACCTATGAAATTTGGCACACATATCTAGAAGTGAATATTGTGCAATTCTAACAATATTACATAAATACGTATCGAATTGATAATAACCTCCTTTTTTTTGGAGTCTGTAAAAGAAGATAGATCATCATGCCTTGCCCTTATACGATCCATCGTTTCTTAATTCTTTATACCGGTCAAATTCATAATCAAAACTTTCTTAAATACTTCTCTCCTAAGTCGAAATTCAATATTAAACTTGAAACCATTCAAATAAATCTATCCAAAATTTGCCGTACGATTCATCTGTCTAAACCTAACATAAACAGTATGAGCGTACTCTAGACCAGCGGAGCATTGTGTACGAAGAAACAATATACCCGCTGTTTACAAACCGCCGGCTTATTTCGTGTGATCCCTCTGTCTAACACAATACTTTGCTGTGGAAACAGTGACGTCATCTGCAGAGATGTTCAACATGTTTGCATTATGCTATTTTGAATATATGGAGAGATGTTCGTCGTAATGTAAGAGACCGGAGGACCGAGACGGAGGTCTTAAAAATGTAGGTAGTACTTGTTGCGAGAACGGTGAAATGAGTGAATTTGAGAAATTAATATAAATAATTCTCTTTTTGGAAAATAAACTTAAGATGATAAGCAATGACGTGGTCGACTGTGAATCACTTTTGCCTAGAAGAATAGAAATATATTTAGATGTAATCTTTTCACTTAAACACAGATTAGGTATCAGTAAACACAAACTTCAGCAGGAAACTGAAATAAATAATAAAAACAAGTTTTAAAGAAGAAGTGGCAACTTATTAAAACCAGTATTTTAATAATAGCAAACGGTGTAATATGGCAACAAAGAGCGAAATATATAAAATTGTGGGCGCGAGCGTAATCCCTGTATCTTGCCTGAAAATAGGAAAAGAACCCTCCTGATTCACGCGAAGCAGGGAATGAATTTATTTAGCCACGGCGAAATTAAACACAAATATATTCATAATGCACTCTGAATGTAAGCGGGTTTTGCTGTTCCTGAAATTTATAAGTCAGTATTTTTTGTGGGTGCTATGCATGATCGCGCTGTTTAAGCAAAAAGGAGTTTGGGACGACGATTCAGATCTTTTGAAATTCAGCTACCAAGTACATATCTAACTTTATCATACACACTTGACTTCACATAATCTTGTACATATCTATCTTTGTGCCTATTGCCCTTGTTTGTTCTGTCTCCTGGTTGATATGGAGGGAAGTGGAAATTTGTATTTTACCTACTTCTCCGATATTCTTTTCTGATTAATTTCGGTGCGGGATCCAAGACAGTAAAACACACTCAACGGGACTTCGTCGCGCTTCATTGCGTCGGCGCTTTACTGGTGGTTACCACTGTTGATTCTGGCTTTCAGGAATTGCAGTGGTTTGGGAATAGTGCGTTGGGATTGTACCAAGTACATATTAAATGGTAATTCTATGAAGATTTTATCAGGTTTTATTATGGAACATATTTTATAGGTCGCATTTATCCAGGTAAGTTTGGAGAGACTATAATGATAGCCTGATTGAAGAACTACCAGATGAAGATGGTGTTAACCGCTTCAGATTGATACTGTTCGTCTGTAAGAATCCTAATTTGCCACTGTATCGGTGATTAATTGAATATTGTGTTTGGCGTAGTATTCATCTACAGCAACACTATTTTCTGACGCAGCCATAAGGTCCTCAAATGTACAGGTTACATAGTCGGATGTGTCATAACGGAAGCAGAAACGGAAACAGAAATGGATGCAGAAGAAAAAGTGTAAATAATATGAAAATAAATAATTAAAGTATTATTTTTTAATAAATCAGTGCTCAAAATTAAATGAAGATAAGTTATATTTTAAAGATTAGTTCACCGCTTTTGTACCCAGCAATCTGCTTCGGTGCTCTACTTAAATTGTTAGTCCACTTGCCCACCCTCGCGTCATCCCTCCATAATCTTCCATTTCGAAAGTGCGGAAGCAGATTTAGAAACAGATGTAAGAAACAGTGCGGACCTTCCGTAGTTGCGGCAACAGAGGCAGAGGTCTGTTGCATCACTAGTTACAGGGTTGCATGCTGTACAGGACGTAAGGTAGGCCACGGTCTGTGGAGAGACGCCGCACAAGCACAAATATTTGAATACATTATTTACCATCGACCCGCTAAGAAGAAGAACTGAACTTTGAGAAAAGGCTTTACATAATATGATACCAGGGATTTATTTTCAGTAGACCAAAGGCCTCCCTATAAATTTTTCATATTATGGAAATCGGTTTCAAAATATACCCATCGATGCTGAAATATCTGTGAAATCTCAATATTTTGTACAATGACTATTATAATTAACTAGCTTCAACCAACTAGCCAGCGGCTTCGTTCGCGTGAATAGTGTTTTCTTATCCCAAGAGAAAATTATGCCGGGATAAAAAGTAGCCTATGTGCTATTCCCGACAATCTGCCAAATTTCAGATATATAATCTGCCAAATTTCATTCAGATCCGTTCAGCCGTTTTGGCGTGATTGAGTAACAAACATACCCAAACATACAAACTTTCAAATTTATAATATTACTAGCTTCTGCCAGCGAAAACGAAAACTATCCCGTGGGAACATATGCCCGTGATAAAAAGTATCATATGTGCTATTTTAGACTACAATCTATCTCTGTGCCAAATTTCATTCAGATACATTCGGATGATCTGGCGTGATTGAGTCACAATCTTTCTTATTTATAATATTAAGTATGATATAGTAAGAAGTAAGATAACTAGCTTTTTGGATCGGTTTCTCTACTGTGATCTCAAAAATCCTTGCATTTTCCAGGGTTAAAACTTAAACATAGTAACCAGTGGAACCCATTGCTTTTGTAGCTCTCTATCAGATTAATAGTTTTCGTTATCAGTTTAGTACTTTTAGAGATTACAACCCAGAAACAAACAATTTTATCTATTTATAATATTAGTTTAGATTTAGATAAATACGCTTACGATTACATTAGAAACTAACGATACTTTGTTCTGATATCTCAAGATATGTACGTGTTATTGTTTCAACTACTAGTAACGGGCAATGTTTGTATCCCTTCAACGTTCATTGATGGTTACTAATGACTCTAATTAAAAGTTTGAGGGGAAATGGAGCATTGCATTGTAAAGGAAACTCTTCAAATAGAAAGGGAGCCAGTAACACATACCTGACATTTCTAACACTGTTCTGATGAATAAAAGTCATTATGTTGATCTGAAAACGCCAACTTTACTGAGCCGTCCTAACTTAGTATGGCAATAAAGAGTACCTATTTGAAACTTTGTAATCGCTGGGGTACATCATCAGTCTTTTAATGTTCCACTGCTGAGACACAGGCCTCATCTCTGTGAGAGGGAATGGGCCGCAATCCAACACGCGCGCGGGCCCTTTGCGGATTGGAAGATGTCACATGTCTTCGAATTTTTGGTTCTAATACATGCCGGTTTCCTCACGATGTTTTCATTCACCGTTTTGAGAGCAGTGACAATGAAATAATTAATACAAAGTAAAGCGCCTGCCTAGGTCCGAACCCACGATCTATGACTTGTAAGTCGCAACCGTTACCACTGGGCCACCAAGGGGGATTCAAGACCAAGATACACGGGGTCGTCTGCCACCCATGTGCTGGCTTGATCCCTGGGCAAGTCGCGGCGCACATTGTGTTCTGGTGCGCCGATGATGAGGGGTACTCCATGCATGAGCATTCCTCCAGGCTAAAAAAAAAGGTATTTTTATAGTTCGTATCAAAAATTTCTATAGCTAAACGATCTTCCTCAAGTGTCTATCGACCTGATTTACTAGTATCATGTTATCGCGAACTAAAACCCGTTGTTTCCCATTCACTAGAGTTAACTGAACAAAGTGGAATATCATAAGTGTAGTTGTATTGTGTCCTCGCAAATAATCGTGACTTGCTGTGTATGCGGTGGTTGTGTAGAGGAATTGTCGCTTCGTTGTGCGCCGTAAGTTTATCACGTGTTAGTTGATCAAATTTTCTAATTAATCTTAACTAATATTGTATGCAGGTAAAATTATTCGTTTGTAGGGGGTAATCTCTGGATATACTAAATCAATCTACCTAGCCTTTATCTACTTGATGGGAACGACCTATCACTGAGTTCAATAGGGACATAAAGGCTTCTTTTATCCTTTTTATATTGGCTTTTCAGGCAAGTCCTTCTGTCCAGATATAAAGTTTATAATTTCTACCTTTGTCTTGGTACGCCGCGATATCACCCACCCATTTAGAAGTGGGATTGCTCATCTGTAAAATAACAAACTTTCACATACAAGAATGATGAATTTTACGAAATTATTCCTCAGTGCTCACCGTAGCTATACCTACATATCAGACTCTAGTGCAAAAGGTTTTCCTTCTAGACCTAGTGGTTTAGGCTTTACGTTGTCTATCAGTGAATTAAGGTTTAAAGCCTCCCCTCCTTCACTTTCTTCCCTCTCCTTGGTTTGAAGCGGGTGGGGCGATGCCGGCTACACGGTTTAAAACAAGCTCATATCCCAAGCGTTTTTTTTTTTTCGCTTGAGTCTTTATATGACTCCGATATTAAATATTAAAGGGCAAGTCTCTGTATATATTGATAAGTTCTGATACGTTCTGTTGACTAATTTTGTGCGCAGCGATGCGTGCGTCTGCGCTCACCACCTGCAGAAGCGCGACTGTCATACGCGTGGTTTTAAACAAGCGACTACACGGCTCAGATCAAATAAAAAGTCAAGATGGAACGTTGCAAACAACAAAGTGAAGCCGGTTCAAACTAAGCCTTGCCGTACAAATACACAATTACACGCACTCATGGACAACGAAATTACGCCTAAGCTTGTCATTCGAGCTCATAGATCAAATAATAAAGCTAAACCAAGGTCACCTTGGTTTGAAGCGGCCGTTTTAAACCGTGTAGACAGTGGTTTTAAAACAAATTTAGTATGACCTTTAAACCCTTGGTAAAAAGGCGTGCGTTGCAAACCAGTTGGTTCCAAACTTCTTTGAAACCGTGTAGCTCAGATCAAATAAAAAGTCAAGATGGAACGTTGCAAACAACAAAGTGAAGCCGGTTCAAACTAAGCCTTGCCGTACAAATACACAATTTATACACGCACTCATGGACAACGAAATTACGCCTAAGCTTGTCAGTCGAGCTTTATTATTTGATCTATGAGCTCGAATTTGTTTTAAAACCACTGTCTACACGGTTTAAAACGGCCGCTTCAAACCAAGGTGACCTTGGTTTTTAATTTGGTTTTAAACCTACCGGCTTAAGAATTTGATTAAACAGTTGAAACTTTTAATACCGCAACGTATTTTGTCTGACATAACGAAAATCTGCAGCTTATTTTTTACTTTTTGCCAGTTTCATTAGAGTGTAAATATAGTTCGCTTCAAAATCCAAAATTACTAGAACAATCTCACAGACAGTTCAAAGAAATTCAAGTCAAAAAGACTTCTAAAATCCTAGTACTACAGGTTTTATAAACGCGAAAGTTTATGAGGATGGATAATAAAATTTTGGTTATTACTCTTTCTAGGAAAAACCACTGAACGTATTTTGAGGAAACTTTGCAATAAATCAATCTATATCATTATCATTATTTATATTAAGTCTGCGGTACTGGCCATTTCAAATCAAAATATATTTTGTTTGACTAAGAATTCTAATTTGAATTTAATTTTATTTTAAAAACATGGAATTATCTTGACAAAATTATTCATTTGTTTATTGATTAGCGTATTGTTTTCATCGCATTTCAATCTTTTTCGTCATCATGGATACTGGAAAAAATCGAGTAACTATGGAATATGAGTACCATAAAGGCAGCAACGCACAAGCGGCTCGATGACGTTTACGGAGCGAACACACCAAACGAACGCACCACCTGATATTGGTTTGCTCGTTTTTGTTCTGGCAATTTCCACCTGAAAAATTAACCCCGACTTCTACTTTTTCCAGAATTTGGATAACTTCTTGGCGAGAAAAAAAGTAAATACCCGAGAGGCAGTATCTACAAAATGCCTTTGAAGAATTTGTTTCGTCTTGTCCAGCTGATTTCTTCAAGATGGGCATCAATAAACTGCCACTGTGCTGTGTTGGCAAAAATGCATCGATTGCATGGGTGATTGCTTTTATTAATAGAAAAAAATACGTTAACATATTTCATAAAAAACGCTAATTTCATAGGTAAACCCCTAATACATCAGATTAAGATATGTATATATACCAACGATAAGTTTTCTTGTCCCGGGATTATAGTCCTGTGTGATAATTTTCGACTTCCACCCAGGCGAAACCGTGTGGGTAAAAGGTAGTACCTACATCATATATTCATCAAATCTTTTGTTAAAGCTTGAGGTGTTTACTAGACAAATCTTTTCATCTCGTATGCGTGTCGGTGACCGTCTGGATTCGACGCGTCACGACACGACGTCTTCTGCATTATACATGAGGTATTTTGGAAGAGATCACTTATATTTATGCTATTGACTTTGAACAGTTATCGAGTTTGCGCGATTTTTGCGAGAATCATAACCCTTGCACTTTTGCTGAAAGTTCATAATGGTGTTGTTTTATGTTGTGTGATGAGTGTTGTCTAGGAATAACTTACTAAGGAATCTGAACTTTCTTGAGTATGCTATTATTTATTTATGGCCATGTCCGAGTAAATGCGGTCTGATAGCTTGTAAATTCAATTATGGTAACACTGTCCCGTTTTATCTGTTAGGAAACTAGGTAGGTATAACAAACAAAACTACTTAAGTAATGACTCATTATTAAAGTATTTTTCATTCCTAATGAGCATTCAACTTTATCAGGATTTATTTTAGGAACCTCGGTATTCAGTGGGAAATCTGTGATGGAAGGATTTGAAGCATTTGATGTTTGTCCTTTGTCCTTTTTCGTTTGTCCTTTGACCTTTGACCTTTGTCTTTCGTTCTTTGTCCTTTGACCGTTGTCCTTTGACCTTTGTACTTGGTTCTTTGCCCTTCGACCTTTGTCCTTCAACATTTGACTTTCGACATTAGAAATTTGACAGGTGCGTTCTGTTTTTATAATACATCATCACAGGTTTTAAGTTACCAAGTAAAATTAAAAAAAAACCCCAACCCGTTTTGATTTCTAGCTATAATTTATCTAGTAGTAGACACGCTTCGATCTATTGAATACGTAACTACGACAATATCTTACGAAAACACCCCGATTCAAACAGTAAAATGGCTAAGAAGACTCAATAAAGTCATCTTGCAAAAAACACGAAATCAAAATCGGTTTATCCGTTTAGGAGCTATGATGCCACAGACAGCTACAGAAATACACAAACACACAGGTACACACGTCAAACTTATAACACCCCTCTTTTTCCGACGGGGGTTAAAAATTAGGTATTGTAAGGTACTTGAAAGGAAAAACCTCGAATGATGAAAAATTACAGTTTGACAACCCACCCAACAGTCGTATCAAAATATTGTAACATTTTAATTCCTCTAATATTTACGACTACACAAACAAAATTTCCTTTCACCAATGATTACTGTTATCTAATCCTATGACCGGCTTTAAGAAATTCTATCTACTTACTTACTTAATATCTTCTACATCTGTTACAACTGCGCCGACAGTTTTCCTTATTTCTAAATCTGTTGTTGCATAATTGAAACAAGGAACATAAGGGCGCGGTCCCATTGAGAGCTATTAAATATTTTGTATTTCAAGGGAAGAGCTATTTATTTATTTATAGTTTACTAGTTTGGAAGTAAAGAAAATTGCTAATAGCTCTCGATGAGACCGTGTCTAAAGACACGCATTACTGATAACGATGGTATTTTAATAATAGCAACACTGGCTGGTAATAAATAATACTAATAATTCCAGCCTGTAACTGTCCCATTGCAGGCCTCTTCTCATACAGAGAAGGAACGAGTATTCATCACCACGCTTGTTCAATGCGGGTTGGTGATTTTAGACTTATTATATAAACTTTGGGCGTACTGCTGCGATGCGTGTCGCGGGTTCGTTTCCCGCATGGAAAATATATTTGTATTACCTACAGATAGTTTTTCCGGCTCTAAGATGAGTAGGTACTAAGCAAGGATTTTGAAAATGTATTCCCTGGAGGAGGAATTAGATATGGGATGAAATTTTGTATCGAAGTTCTTATCCTTTGTCGACGGGAAATCCCATCCGACTCCTGGTTTGTTACTACATTGCATACTAGAAATTACACAGTACAGATACTGGCCCCACATAGGTGTAGTGGTTGCTACTGATCATGAGTTGTTGAGTTTGATTCCTTGGCCAGGCAATGTGTTATTGGGTTTTTCCATCTGTATTTCTCGTTGCTGGCGATAGGCTCGCCCCCTATTACATGGGACTTTAATATAACTGGTGAAATGTGGGTGAGCCTACTATAGGTGCACCTCTGCCTAAACTTTCAAAAAATACTGGCGTGATGTTATATTACTATACTGGTGAAGTTTGGCAATTTGACACTCCCTTGGTTTACGTTGCTACGCAATGACGCTCCCGTCAGGCATGGTAATGAAAGCTCTGACCTTAAAATAATTACCTACAAGTGCGCGTCACATAAAGGGCTGCCCACTCTTTCTCTACCTGCGTGAATTTCTTTCTCGTTTTGTGATTGTAAATATTATATTTTTTATTATACTTATTATAAATCTTACTATGTTTTTTTATTTTACCTTTCATTTTTAACGCGTACGTCACTCATATCACTTTATCAACCTACCCACTTATTTATTTATTAATCCAGGTATTTTACTCGGTGGTAAAAGCGAAATACCTACCTATTAAAAAATAAACAAATTACATACTAGTAGGTTAAGTATATACACATTTTATAGTCTTGCCTTTCGGAGGTTCCAAGTAATTTATTTATTTGTATCTCTGGATGCGTTATAGAAGAATTCAAGCAACCAAAAACAGCACAATATAGTCTATAATTGCTCTCTGCCATATTAAGTAAGTAAGTACTTGTACTTATTTCAATCAAATGTTCACAAATCGCACGCTTACTGCTTACAAAACCATCACACCGTTTGTGACTGTTGGCTGAACTCGAGGCGCGTAGGTATGACTCGCGTTCGCCAACATTTCCGTGCGTCAGGTAACCCCCCCCCATCCAGGGCGCAATTTTGACCACCCCCGCTGCCTTATGGTCTTCGCGCCCGCGGACAATGGGAGTGTCACGTCCGAATTTGCCAAGCTATAGTTCACCATATTCGAACACACATGACCTCTCGATAGCCAGTCAACGTCCCTCAGCTATTGTATAATAATATTGTATTCCAACCTCTTTTGTTAAGGGCTCTAACATCAAAATCTATCGAATAACAGGATAACACGCTAGCTAATTACTAAACGTATAGTGTTACCTATTGTAGTCAACTCGTGTCCATGTATTAATCGCTTTGACGTCGTGTCCATACATTAATATTGAATCGCTTTGACGTTATTTTTTATTTAAACAAAAATAGTTTTATGCAATTGGCGCACTTTGCTAGCTAGATATAAAAAAAATGGGTGAAAATTTGACGTAAAGTCTAATATTAATTTTTATGATTTGTGCTAGAATTATGTACACAAGCTCGTTGTGTAGACCACAAATGAATCTACGTCATCTAGGTAGATGACGTTTAGGTAAACAGACACAGCGATATTTATAAAAAAAAAACTTTATTTTAAACACTGATTTAGTGGATTAAGAATTTAGATGCCGCATTAAAAGTAATTCTGAATCTGCTAATCAGTGTTTATACTTTTTGTATTTTAACATGAAAATAATGGTCATAGACCCACCAATATGAGCCGTAGGCCAATCGTCGAACTGGGCCGATCCCGATCTGCCTGATAATACCACGATACGCCGGCATTCGTGGTTTGGCCGATTATTTCATGATGTGCCCAACATAAAATTGGGCAGATTGTTGAGAGCAACCTATTTGTTGATTTGCCCAACTAGTCACTTAGCCACATCGAGATATGTCTGGGCGCATCGTAATGATGGTCCATTTCGCAACACACGGCGCTGTTTGCGTTCTGTCAGCCATATGTTTACGTGCGAGAAAGATGGCGCCATCATAAGAAATAGAAAACTGTGATAATAAATAATCGCAGAAAAAGTGCTTTACAAGTGAAATACGGGCATCAGTGACAGTCTTTTCATTTGCTAGTAAAATAAGTAATTATTATATAAACTTCATTTTATTTGCCTGTACTTTGGTCACCTTACAGACTATACGTATCCATGCATGCATGCAGCATGGTTGGGCAAATCATCAAACGTTAATCTTCGAACGATATGGCGGGTATTAGACAGGCAAATCAAGAAATATCATATGTGTAATATCGTAGCGTATCGTGATGTGTCCAGGCAGATCTCGATCGGCCCAGTTCAACGATTGGCCTACTACGTAATATATATTGACATTCTTCATATAAAAAGAAAATAAAGACACAAAGCTATATACAAATACATAATTATTAAGGAAAGGACAATGACAGCTATTTTCTTTCTAAAACGAAACAACTATAGTTACCTGTCTCTATTGCTAAAAAGAGTATACCTACCTATATACATATATGTATCAAATCAATTAATGAAAAGAGAGAATTCAAAAACATCCAGAAATGTACAGAACACGTCAGTTCATTCAACCTAATTTAATTATCACACCAGTCCTAGTTATTTCTGTACAGCTCGCTGAAGCTGCGGTCACTGCCGTGAGCATAATGTCTGCCGTAGACTCGTCTCATGTCCACATTTGCATAGACGTCGTCTAAAATACATGAAATTTGCAGCACATCGCCAAAGCGGTACTTGTCACTGCGGCTAACTCCGTCTGTACCCGACCTTAACATCAGATATTAAATTTAATTAAACAAAATAAGGAACTTATTGTCGTTCAATTTAAAGTATTATACTATGACCGCAATTTTAATTATCAAACTATAAACAATTTTTTTGATGAATATAGAGAGTAGCAATGTTGAAAACATCGTAATTTCTTTATTTTTTTCATTTCCTTTTTTTTAAATTGATATAAACTGGTTTTACTAGGTATTATGTATCAACCTAGATATTCTGAAGTTTTTGTATGCACCAACGGCAAAACTATCAGCCACAAAAGGTCAATTTCTGTATCTAAAACCGTCATAATATAGTCGCAATTTTGTCAGTACACCACATTCGCCTAGCCGTAATCTCGGCATCCCAACCACTATTGCGATGGAAAAACATTAAAAATATGACACTGTCACCGAGGTCATCTATGCATGCGCTTTTGGCACAAATATTCGAATTAATAATAATATATTATTTTATAGTTTCACTATCACTTATATATATATAACTCAACTTAACTTATATTTTATATATATTGTTATATTTTTTGACAACATATTTATTTATCTTTAGTCTAGCCATATCGATAAACTTATTTGGACCTAATCCATCATTTATTTATTAGTTATTATAAGATTATTCATTATTTTATACATTTAACTTATCAAGTAATATACTTAATCAAGTAATCAGAAAGAATTTATAGCACCATCAACACACCTAAAACTGGAACGTTTGCCACTGGAAAAACATTTATTGCAATAAATTAAAGTTGCGGGTATACTTACGTGAAATACTCTTCGCATAACACTTTAACAACACTAACATAATTATCACGTCTGCTTGGCGACCATATGTCACTGCAGGAACCCAGCAGAATATCAGCGTCAGGTATATGCCTGACACGTGCTGAGCTGGACTCCCATTTGGTGCAACCTTGAGACGCACACCGCACTGTGCTTTAAACGTTATAACTACTATTTGAGGTATGTTACTATGTCACTTTTATTTCCTGTATGATTTTGTTTTTGTTTTTCTTTCTTTTGTATGTTGGCACCTTGTTTTTATATACCTCGTACAAATTAAAAATTTAATTGTGATTTTGTGTTTTGTGCTGTGTCTTTTGTGTGCACTAAATAAATGTTTTATCTATCTATCTATCTATCACATTAACATTAATCCGTTCCTATGTTTTTAGTTGTTCCACGTCAATTTTTTTTGTTTTCTTTCCTTGTTTATTAAGTAGGTACAGCATATCAGGGATCCACGCTACAAGGAGTATGACTAGCAGCATATTTTGCGCTGTTATGCAAGTAATGTAGCTTCCAGAATAATCTCTTATCCATCCGAGGAAGTATCCGACTGGTGGTACAATGATTCCCATTGTCAACATGCCAAGACCTACGGCAGCTGGCACTTGATCCACTCTGCAGTTCTCTGATATCGCAAGGTTCCTCGCAACGATGATCATACTCCTACCAACGCCGTAGAGACAGGACATGAGGATTAGCTCTTCGATGTTAGTTTGATACGCCAAAACTGAAAAAAAACAACTGATTGATTCACGTGTGATTCTAAAGGCAAATTTATGTTTACCGATGATAAAATGCCAGACGATAAATTGATTTTTCTTGTCGTAGATAACAGACTTACTTTGTCTGACGACGATGAGCCAAATACTTGTCATGATGATCATCCACCTGGCCTTTATTTTGTACTTGTCTTGAAAGATGGGCAGGATCAGTCGGCCTGCTATATCTGCACCGGCCACCGCTGACATGCAGTTAGCTGTCTGCTGCTTATCCATTGATGCTACTTTCTGGCAAATAAATGATTTCATTAAATATGTACCCATGTAGCTCTTATATTTTTTTCAATCATTTATTTCGGACCATGATTCATAATTTGTTAGTAATACACTTATGAAAATGTTAGTAAAATTAAATAATTTAATAATTTGTCATCCTAATAAAAAATATCATTAATCATCCTAATTCTATGACCACAGGACATTCTGAATTTATATTAAATATTATATTCCTCTTACAGAAAGGAGGCCTGTGTCCCAGCAGTGGGAATATTGTAAGCAGATTATGTTATTTTATTATATCAAATTCATTCAGTCGTGGTGACCCAATGATCAAGACCTCGTCTCTCGTGCTTCAGGTCGTGCGTTTAAATCCGAGCAAGTACCAATGTGACCTTGAGCAAGCGTAATGATTAATGCTGGTTACTTCTTTGTATGAGAAGAGGCCTTTGCCTTTCAGTAGAACAGTAAGAATCTTATATTAAGTTTGGTGTGATGTGACTTGGGAGAGATATATCCAGCTTAGAACTAAGATGTACTGATTTTTTGAACCGCATTTAAAGAAGTCGTGCTTAAAGCGTCACAAAGCTGTTCTTACCTGCAAGAAGAATGGATACAGCATACTGAAGTTTTGTATGGAAGTAACAGCTAGGGCTGTGCCGATCACAACATTCAGGAACCGGATATTGGATAGAAGAGAGATTCCGAATAGATCATATAGCTTCGTCAGCAAGGTTCGTTTTTGTGGCAGAGCAGCTACATTTTTAGTTGATCCTGAAAAAAAAAACAAATTCAAGTAGAATTCACGTCCTGTGCTTCTCGGAACATCTCTGGGTATCCTACCGTCTCAACAAGTACTTCTCCATTTTGGGCCTAACAATCACCAATGCGGCATGCCAAGTAGTTTAACTCAAACAAATTTTACTTTTTTATAACTGAGAAATAATGCATTCTTACCATTGAGATCAGTTGTGTCTGGTTTATATATTTCTTCACCATTTAGTTTTTTTATACTCAGGGTTACTGTTCTATCCCCATTCAATTTTACATTTACGTTTCCATTACCCTGATTGTTTGCGTCACCGTTAGATTGAGTTGTATTCGTTACGGCTGCATCTGTATTTTTTTCTTGCAGTAATTGTTGACTTTCATCTACTAAAACGTCTTCAATTTTTTTCATGTGACTTTCTACTGGTTGTATTAGCATGGTACCGGCAATCTAAAATATTTAAGAACTCTTTTAGACATTAAGTCACTCGTCGTCATTTAACTTAATTGACAACCTTAACGCACTCTTTGCCAAGTGGGTTATGCCCTTATTTATGCATGAGGGTTTTCTGAAATTATGCGCACTAGGTGGCAGCACTGATACATTAGGTACAGGCACCTGCCAAATGCTAATGTTTTCCAACATTAGTTAAATTGACGTCAACGTCATGTTGATGTCACTTATACAATGAAACGAACAGGAACAAAATAAATAATACTGATTACACGCTTGGGCCGCTTGACCTGTCGTACAGATAGAAACAAAAAGCTCTCTGATGCTACCCTCAAGCTTATGGAGGAGAGGCGTGAGATGATCCTGCAGTCTTCAGATGAGGCGTGCAAATACCGGCAGTTCAATAGACAGATCTCTAAATCCTTGAAAAGAGACCTCCGCCGCTTTAATACCGAGCGTATTAAAGACTCGATCGAGCGAAATAAAGGCTCCAAGGTGTTTTCAAGGGATCTGGCTATTGGGCAGAGCCAACTCACGAAACTGAAGACCGACGATGGCAGGATTGTACCCGCCAAACCGGAGCTTCTTAGGGAGATCGAGACATTCTATGGGCAGTTGTACACATCAATCAGCAAGCCCGTTGCGAGTCTAGCAAACGACCCAAGAGCTAGATTGACCCGACTCTATACCGAAGATATTCAGGACGTCAGCCTGTACGAGATTGGGATGGCTCTGAAACAGCTCAAAAACAACAAGGCGCCGCCGGGTGATGACGGAATTACGGCCGAACTCCTGAAGGCGGGTAGAAAACCTTCAGAAGCTGTTTGATTCCGTCATACTCGAGGGCAAAACGCCACAGGCATGGTGCAGGGGTGTGGCGGTATTCTTCTTCAAGAAGGGCGACAATGCCCGACTGAAGAACTATAGGCCCATCTCACTTCTTAACCATGTCTACAAGTTGTTTTCAAGAGTCATTACGAATCGTCTCGCGCGCAGGTTTGACGATTTCCAGCCCCCCGAACAAGCCGAATTCCGAAAAGGCTTTGGCACCGTAGACCACATACATACGCTGCGGCAGGTTATACAGAAGACCGAACAGTATAACCTGCCTCTCTGTTTAGCGTTTGTGGACTACGAGAAAGCCTTCGATTTGATCCAGACTTGGGCTGTACTGCAGTCTCTCCAACGGTGCCAGATCGACTACCGGTACATTGAGGTGTTGAAGTTATTGTACAAAAACGCCACTATGTCAGTCCATCTTCAGGATCAGACCTCGAAACCAATCCTTCTCCAGCGCGGCTTGCGACAGGGAGACGTCATTTCTCCGAAACTGTTCACTACTGCGCTGGAGGAAGTCTTCAAGGTTCTGGACTGGAGGGGGCTCGGCATCAACGTTAATGGCGAGTACGTCACTCACCTTCGGTTTGCCGACGACATAGTGGTCATGGCTGAGACCATGGATAGCCTCAGTAAAATGCTCGATGACCTCAGTAGAGCTTGTGAAAGAGTGTATCTTAAAATGAACATGGACAAAACCAAGGTCATGGTGAATGCCCATGTAACACCGACTCCTAATAAGGTCGGAGACTCTACACTCGAAGTTGTAGACGATTATGTCTATCTGGGACAAACGGTCCAGTTGGGTAGGTCCAATTTCGAGAAAGAGGTCAACCGTCGAATCCGTTTCGGCTGGGCGGCGTTCGGGAAGTTGCGTGGTATTTTATCGTCCAATTTACCGCAGTGTCTCAAGACAAAAGTCTATGACCAGTGTGTGTTGCCAGTGATCACTTATGGGACCGAGACGTGGTCGCTCACAATGGGCCTTATCAGAAAGCTTAAAGTCATCCAAAGCGCAATTGAGAGGGCTATGCTCGGAATTTCCTTGCGTGATCACGTCAGAAATGATGATATCCGCAGGAAAACTAAAGTTACCGGCATAGCCCGAACCGAGCCCGTTATACCACTTTTTAAATCCGGGGATAGTTAAGACACAAATAATTATAGACCAGTATCCGTGTTGCCGGTTTTCAGCAAGATATTTGAAAAGATAATGCTAAATCAAATGCTCATTTATTTTAATACGAATAACATATTGCATGATAAACAGTATGGTTTCACCAAAAGATGTTTTACAACTGACGCTGGTGTCACCCTATTAAAACACATCTTTAATGCGTGGGAAGAGGCTAAAGATGCCATAGGTATCTTCTGCGACCAGTCGAAGGCGTTTGATTGCGTTAATCATGAAACATTACTTTACTACACATGGTGTACGTAGTATAGTATGTAGTGCTATTCTGATTGCATCGTCTTCACATATTTAAATTGATTAATGTACTTAACCTAAAAACACTAATTTAATAAAGAATAAGTATGGAGTTTCTTGGAGTCAGTTCTTCTCCATAACAAGCTACTTTTCCGAATGGACGGTAGAATCAATTGTTATTACTTGTAATGTTTAATTGTTGACGTTCAAAAGTGCGCTTAGTGGCCTAGTTGAAATATATATTTGGCTTTGACTTAAGTTACGTTTAACAAGTGGAGGACCTATCGCCAAAGAGGCGCCAACTGATGGCGAGATTTGTTCTGAAAACCTTCATTGTACGAGTACGTTGGTTTCAATATATTTAGTTAGACTAGCTGAATGCGGACGTCTAGTAAATAAACATCAATTTTCAAAATCAGCCAGTTACCCCATGTAAACTCAAAGACGACAGCAGCATGCATGCGCCACGGAAGCCGTAATTTTCCAAAAAATATCTCACAACGTGAGGCATTATGATCTGTCCCACACCCGTGCCTGCGTTAGCGATCCCCACTGCATGGCTTTTTCTTTGTTTGAAGTAGCTATTTATAGCCACAAATGACGCATTTTGGATGAAACCGAAACCCAGACCTGAAATAATACATTAATTAAATAATATCATAACAGATGTTCTAATACGGAATAAGTAATCGATGTTTCAATGATGGTTCAGTAAGAGTCTTACCAAATAATATGCCGTAAGTTAACATCAAGTGCCAAATAGTTGTCGAAAATCCACTGAAGAAGATCCCTGCGGTACAGGAACATGCCCCAGTTATCGCCACAAATCTTGAAGAAGTTAGCTTCACTACAGCCCCGGCTACAGGACCACCAAAATTTGAGACAAACAACATAGTGCTTAGTACTATCGCGGCACCTTGAGTCTTGTGGCCCATTTCTTCTAACGCATCTCCGTATACTAAGCTGAATAGCGATATCATTGAAGAATTAAACATCTGCAAAGAAGAATCTGTTCAATGAAGGATAATGATACTCCAAAAAGCAACTATCGTATGACGTAACTGGTGGTCAAAGTCAGAGTTGTCGCCTGTCATTTAGTAATACCTAGAAGCTAGTGTTTTTTACTAATTACTACAAAATGTACTTACATTAGACATTGCTGTCCCTAATAAAACCATCCAGCCCCATCCTCCGTCTGGTGGTACTAGTTTGATTACTTTCTTTGTTTTTAGAGGTATCATTAACATCTTTTCTGTCGCCATTTTATGCCGTTATTTCAAAAAACTTGGTTTGAATTTCGTTTTATAAGTGATCTGAAACAAAATTATAAGGCTTAGTAGGTACTTACATCTATTTCTATACATAATTAATCGTTATCACAGTGTTCATTAAACTTTAGGCCTTGTCATTTTAATCATTGCACTCACAAAAAATATATCTTCCTTTGATCTGCCTTTTACTTGTAGCCATACATGTTCATACTTAAAACAGTACATTTTTCGTGACATGCTCATCATTCCTCCAAATTTCATGTTCGTACGCTTCGCCTATTGATTTATTTACAATGGCACGCCTGGTTAGGTAATATTACCTAATTCGTTGATTAGATTTACGATTACGATTAATGAATGAACTATAAGTTGATAATATTTCGAAAGTTTGAGAAATTAAGAGCTCCGTAGGAAAACCAGTAAGCGACATAGCCCGAAGAATTACTAAACTTCAGTGGCAAACATTGTCCGATACCGATAGGAACGAGAGGTTCTGGAATGCTCATCGCATAACGGAAGACGAAGTATTGAAAGGCTTACTACAAGTAATATCGATGACCTTGCGAGTGTCACGGGAGTCCCTTGGATGTGAGAAGACCAGGACCAGTAAATATCACGACGCTTTGGGAAGGCCTTTTTAGGGTTCCGTACTCAAAGGATAAAAACGGGACCACAAAACACTTACAAGAAAAAATTAATATAAAGATACTCGTAGATGAGCACGTAGACTATAAAACTTAACTAATACAAACGTAGTATATAGTATTACATTAAGTTCCTAAACACTTCCATACATAATTATGTTGAATGAAAAATAAATACATAATAAAAAAATAAAGTATATAAGTACAATATAATATAAAAAATCAAAGGATGGAAGAAAGCTAGGGATATATACACTTCTTTGACTTGCTTCTTAAAAATACCAAACCCATACATCACCACCACACATACCCATACCCTTCCTTCTTATTATTTTTACTTTTTCTCTTTTTTACCTTCAAAAGGTGCCTGGAATTTTGGGGTAAAAACCAGTGAGGTGGTTTGGTAGGTGATCAGCATCAGCACGTAGAAAGTAGAAACGGGACCCCCCGTGACCTCTCAAAAGACCACCCAAGAACACCCTCTGTGCAACGGCTGTTAAACCGGCCGGCCGGCAAACAGAGTCCCCAATCTGACCACCCAAGACCCCGGAGGCACTTGGATGTGAGAAGAACAGAACCAGTAAATGTCACGACCCTTTGGGGTGGCCTAATTTCAGCTGAAGAGAAGCTTTTGGCTAAAATTACAGTAATATCAATGAATTTGATTATTTTAAACAAACACACGTCGATTATGATATTTAATCAACTTTCCAAAAAGGAGGAGGTTCTCAATTCGGATGATTACTTTTTTTTTATGTATATTCGGGCATAACTCCGACATATATAGAAGGATTTCTGAAATGGTCCTATTAAATTCAGTTAACATCTGATGAAGAACTTTAGAGATATACAAAAGAACTCTTTAATAAATGACGGCAAATCTCTCGGGATCGCTGCAATCGATTGCATGTTTATTGTTTACGCCATTTCATAAAATGTCATCACGCCAGTACGCTCCAAACGGGTAAGCAGATGTGTACAGTTCACCCTGATACACCACTCTCCACCACCTGATACGCCTCTTTCCACCACTTTACATATTCAAGTTACATTTTTATTCGGGTAATCTATTCTGGCATCACTGTGGGCATTTTAGGTAGCTTACTTTATAATTTGTCCATTATGTACCACAACAAAGTGAAAATTAAAATTTGTAGTATTTTTCACTTTGTGGTGTTTTATTTGGAAGTCAATTTTATTTTTTTGTAAAAATGTTTTTGTTGCTGCTATCTAATAATGTATTTTTTTATAATTATGTTATAGAGATATATGGTAATTAGATA
The DNA here is from genome assembly GCA_964057195.1 of Orthosia cruda. Classification (NCBI taxonomy): domain Eukaryota; kingdom Metazoa; phylum Arthropoda; class Insecta; order Lepidoptera; family Noctuidae; genus Orthosia; species Orthosia cruda. The sequence goes on from OZ059832.1 coordinate 20,746,378, forward strand.
GAGAAATACTTTTTTTTATAACCTTCGCTATCGGTCAAACAGCCTTATCAGAAACTAAACAATATTTTTGAAATGATTGGAGATATGTAGGTAGGTACCTATAGCGTAAAAATTATAACTCCCTAATAGCTTATTTATGGCTAACGAATTAATGAATTATAAAAGGCATTTAAGCTCAATAATAGTGCAGTATGCATTTGCAAACCTATGATATTCAGACTCTTGTTCTATAACAAATGCTTTGAAGTCTAAACTCAAGCTTTGCAAAATAATGGTGGAACGTATTATTTTAAAAACTAAAGTCATTGACCGAATGCGTTACACCATTATATATTGCAAAACAGGCATCGTCGATGTTAGCGATAAGTCTACGAGGAATGATGAGTCAGACCTTAGGCGAGTATCGCCACGTAGTGGGTTCCTGAATAAGAGCGTCGTGACCGAGATAGTCTTAAAAATCGCTGGGTAAATCTTTAGCGATGTATATATTAATTCCTGATCGATTGGTTGGCGAAGGCGTAAAATAGGTACACGCAGAATGAAAAAAAAGCATTTTTGTATGAAATATGGAACACGCACTGCCCTAACCAATCCTAACCCGGCAACGACGGTTCCTAACTGAGCCACCGATATTAATAGTCGGCTTCAGCTTTCGCCGAATAGAAAGGACATAGCCCAAAAAAACCCAGAAAAAAAGATTTTGGTCGATCAATCTAAAAGTGGTCCCGATTAGTCTATATCTATACTAATATTATAAAGAGTAAATATTTGTATGTAACGAATAAACTTTAAAACTACTCGTACTGGACCGATTCCAAAAGTTCTTCGTTGGAAAGCTACACTATCCCCGGGTGACATAGGCTATTTTTATCCCTGTATTCGCACGGGAACGGGAACTACACGGGTGAAATCGCGAGGCGTGCGCTAATGTGTTATAAACTCAGTATAATTATCACTGACTAAATCCATGATGATGAGATTATCTAACAAAATGTTGAAATGTTATTTTATCTACTTCGGTTTCGTTATATTCGAATTAGAAAATTGACTGCGGTTTCATTATGATTCCCATAACGACATCGGGTTGCATTATGCGAATCGTCATAAATTCTAAAACACCGGCAAAGACATTCTGAATATACAGCCAGGTACCTATAATATTACTTCGAAATCGAGACAATGTAAATGATGTTTTTAAAAATGGAAAAAGTTTAGAACAAAAGTATCGTATAGTATTTGGCTGTTGCGGCTACAAGATCTTTGCCTTATACCTAAAAAAGACTATATAAAAAAATAAAATAAAAAGAGGACGCGGGAATTTTTTTCTGAGTGTAGTCAGTGTGTAGTTAAGTTTCTATTAAAAATACTTTTTTTTACTATATCTGTGTTTTATTCCTTCCTTCATAGATAAAATCTTGTATGCAACTGTACGTTATTGGTCTTTCAATAACTCGTGCCCACCTATTTCGGTACGCGCTACGCTTGTACCGAAAAATGGCACTCATATTAAAAGACCGTCCATAACGCAACAGTTCCATAAATAGCTATTTGCGTATTTCTATTGAATTTACTGCTTTAACGGTTATCGATCAATCCGAAAGAAGTCCCGATTAGTGAATAAAAATGAGTTTTAAACTTAGTATAAGTATAACTGATCAAATCCATGGGGTATAGGAGATAATGCAACAACATGTGGAACTGTTACTTTTGCTAAGTTCCTATTGAGTTTATTGTTTTTTAAGAGACAAGAATAAACACTAAGCATAGTGCCATTTGATGACTGATCAGGAGTACAGTGAGCGAAAATATTTTATAGTAAAAGTTTTAAGATATTAGCGAAAACAAAATATCAACATTTTCTTAACTATACCCAATGATATTCAAATAAACAGATATGTTATGAGCGCGCGCATTTTGAAGACTCGAATAGGTCACAATTGTGACCTTTAATCTTTAGTTTATGTCACGCATGGCGAAGAGCGATAGGCTTTGTTGAAAAAAAAACAAAATAAAATAAATGCCGTCATGTGTATTTTTAATTTTATTTATTTATTGATTAAAATAAATATGTTTTAATGTTAGATGAATGAAAAGTGTGTATGTGTGCTGCCGCTATATGCGGCACACTTTTTTCAATTGTTTTGTTAGTGTATAACGTATCTGTTTATTTGAATATCATTGACTATACCCCATAAATTTAAGGACGGTATTATATTTTTCTACAAATAACAGTGCTTTTCAGGTACAATTTTAATGTATATGCAATCACAGATGTGAGGATATCATGGTCTTAATTTATGGATACTATATTCAGCTCCAGATTGGCATCAGAAAAATTGCATGACATCATACAAAATTTTCGCACTAATACGTTTTGCCCATCACAATAATCGCAAAAATATTAAAAAAGTAGGGTCCGAATAGGTCCCAGTTTAAGTAAATTTACAGGATAATTTATCTTCAAAATTATGAGAAAATGCGGTACATTTAGTCCTTTACAGGTTCAGCGAATTATTTTTTACCCAAATCAATATATTTTTTAATTATTAGCTAAAATAAAAACACTTGCCGACTTCTTCATACATTTTGCTCTCGAAGCCAGTCGAAGCTCATCATTCCGCGCTCAGAAGCGCTCGTGGAAGGACGAGCGTATCGCTTTTTCGCAAGAAATAAATACGATAAAAGTAATAGAAAAGATTGTAGTGTGCATGCGTGAGTCGTTTGTCGTGATCGAAAGGAGTTGATATTTTATCGGACCGAAATAAAAGTATGTTACAGTTTCCTATTATTAGGATGTGATTTAGAAATTAAATGTTGGGTAAAATCGGGATTTGGATAGGTTAAGCAGTTGTTGACAAGGTTGAGACAAGGATGGGTGGGTTTAAGCAGCTCTTAGTAAGGTTAGGATTTGGATGGGTAAGGTCAAGCTGTCGGCGGTGAAGGTTAGAAGTGGATGGGTGGGAGGAGATTTATGATTTGAACCGGTTTGTATGTATGTATGTATGACGAATACGGGGTCAAAATAAAATACAAGATGGCGCCGAGGAGGCCGCTTTTCGACATGGGTGTCATTGTCATGGTTTTTGGGGTCGCTTATATAGAATATGGGGTCAAAACCAAAATACAAGATGGCGCCGACAAAAATCAAACATATTTTCGTCATAAAAAAATTACAACTTTTCTTTCATGGATGTCATTTTCATGGATATTGGAGTCGGTTATATCGAATACGGGGTCAAAACCAAAATACAAGATGGCACCGATGAAAATTTTACATATTTTCGTGATGGGTGATTTTCATGATTTTTAGGGTTTTTAGTAATGAATTTGGGTTTTGGTTATGACCAAAACCCAAGATGGCCGCCGATAAAAAATGACCACTTTTCATCATGGATGTCGTTTTCATGGATTTTGGGGTCGCTTATATCGAATACGGGGTCAAAACCAAAATACAAAATGGCGCCGACGAAAATTTGACGTCTTTTCGTCATGGGTGACATTTTCATGGATTTTGGGGTCGCTTATATCGAATACGGGGTCAAAACCAAAATACAAGATGGCGCCGACGAAAATTTTACATATTTTCGTGATGGGTGTCATTTTCATGATTTTTAGGGTTTCTAGTAATGAACATAGGCTTTGGTTATGACCAAAACCCAAGATGGCCGCCGATAAAAAAAAATACAACTTTTCGTCATGGATGTCATTTTCATGGATTTTGGGTTCGCTTATATCGAATACGGGGTCAAAACCAAAATACAAGATGGCGCCGACGAAAATTTTACATCTTTTCGTCATGGGTGTCATTTTCATGGATGTTGGTTAATATGTCATTAACTGCTGCTCAATATGTAATGCTACAAAAATTTTAGATAGTAATATTTTATATGTTCCATGTAATGCAAAATGTTCAAGTAACTTTTTAATCCTTGTGACTGGAAATTATTTCGTTTTAGGTACTTATTTCACATAGCGTTTTTTTAAAAATACCTGCTTACTACAATAAAGTGAAAACTAATTTTCTTTTCGGAAGTCGGTGTCGGTACCTATTGTGTTTCGTTTTTCGACACAGGAAAGTTATTATTTTTCATGTTTTAGTTTTTGTTGGTACCCCATATTGGGTATACTAAATACATCTGTTTACCCTGTTAAACTGTACGAGCGTGATGTTATATTAGGGTATGGTGAAAACAAAACATAAACAAACGATCACAGTAATCGCAGGTCATTTGATGTTTGTTATTGAAGAGTTCCATTGTCTATCTCCGAAGATCTTTATCAGATCGTAATAAATTATACAATAAAACCTTCCCTGAAAACACATACATTTATCGACGAAAACCCGATCAGTATCGGATCAGTAGTTTTTAAGAAAACTGCGGATACATACGGGTCGAATAGATAGAGTACCGCCTTTTTTTGAAGTCGGTTATAATAATAAGTTACTTTTTACGACGACGCGACGGTTTGTAACAGTTACCAAATGCATATTCGAAGTGCCAACTAACCTTCCTGAATCAACTTCGATAAATTAAAAAATAATATCAAGGACCAATATTATTTGAGTGGTGTATAAAATCGAGCGCTCAGTAGTTTCAATGAGTGCGTGCGCGTAATGTTGCTGTGTGCGACTAGATACCTAAATTTGAGTTCGTCGAAAATGTAACAGCGTCCTTAACAAACGTTACTGATTTAATAACTCATTGATTGACAAAAGTATCGACGGTTGTGATCGACAATTATAATTTTTTGGGTTTTTTTCGATATAACCATAATATAAACAGGAGCTTACTTACTTTATGATTTTGCTCGCCGGCGTTTTTCTTGATACTACCGTTCACTGTGGATACACTTAAACTAAATGAAAAATAATACGTTTGTCAAAAATGAACTATGTTGTGCGAGGTCATCTTTGATATAGGTATCATTTTAGCAAGAGACAAGATTTATCAGGAGTCGTTACGAAGTAAAATTCGGTTAGAATAACATGGACTAATTCATAATTCGAGATTATTTCAAAATAACTAAAATATAATAACATAAGCATTGTGTATATTAAGTTATTTTTACCCGACTGCCGAAGGAGGGTAATGTGTTTATCAGTCTATGCATGTATGTATGTATGTTTGTTCCTATGTGGCGTTCCAGAGACCAAACCCGTTGGCCGATTTTGATAGTTCGTACGTCAATCGATTCGTCTTAACCCTGCGAGTGTTACTGGCTACATTAAAATTGAAGAATAGAAATATGGCGGCTTTTGGGCCCCATATTGTGGGGGCCCTATTTTTTTTTCATTCCTGTCCCATCGTGTGAGGTATAAAAAAAGGGTTTTAAGAGGCGATATCAAAAATATAAAACACTTATATGTTTAAATGTACCTAATTCGAAAAAAGATGTTAACCAAAATGTGAAAAAAAAAATACTGCTTGAAAAGCGAACTAAAAATACGTAAACAAGAAAAAAAGATCATGCTGTGCAGTAGGAGGATACATAATCGCGAGCTGGCTGACCAAAACCAGATGTACTCTCCGACAGCACAGCATGTTTTTTTTTTGTTTACCTCTTCTTAGTTCGCTTTTTAAGCAGCCGGGTATTTTTCTTTTTTTTTCTGTTTTTAGTTAACATCTTTTTTCAAATTAGGTACATTTAAACATATAAGTGCTTTATATTTTTGAAATCGCCTCTTAAAACCCTTTTTTATACCTCACACGATGAGACAGGAATGAAAAAGAAAATTGGGCCCCCACAATATGGGGGCACGAAAACAAACCTGCGATATTTATGTTTTTAGGCTATTATGATACTTTGCGCGGAATCCCTGGGACCTAATAGATAAATTAAGGGTATAACCCTATACATAATATAGTAAAAAAACTTTTTACAAAAAATACAACCGACTTCCAAATAAAAAACAAAAAAGTGAAAAATAACTTCAATTTCGGAAGTCGGTGTTCTTGTTTTATTTTCTTCGTTTTTTGACACCGACTTCCGAAATTGAAGTTATTTTTAACTTTTTTGTTTTTTATTTGGAAGTCGGTTGTATTTTTTGTAAAAAGTTTTTTTATTTTTCACTTTTTAGTTGTGCTACACAATTTATATAGGCTAGGTACCAATAATGCCCAAAGTGAAACCAGAATAGATTTACCCAATAACATGAAACTTAAACAAATTCGGTCGAATAAGGGTATACCAAGGTGAACTGTTTACACCTGCGTACCCCTTTAGAGCGTACTAGTGTGATGTTATGTTATGAAATGGTGTAAACAATAAACATAAATGCGATTGCAGCTATCCCGAGTGATTTGCCGTCATTTATTGAAGAGATCTGATGTGTATCTCCGTAGTTCTTTAACAGATTTTGATGAAAAATTAAATGGGACCACATGACAAACACCAACTTTCAAATAAAAAAAGAATCATCAAAATCGGTTCACCCAGTAACAAGTTCTGAGGTAACACACATAAAAAAAAAAAAAAATACAGTCGAATTGAGAACCTCCTCCTTTTTTTGAAGTCGGTTAAAAAGTTTTTATAAATAAGGCTGACAGTCCTAAAACCTTAACCATTCTTAGGAACTTCTTACAATATTATGTTTTGCAAATGAGACGTCCACTATATTTCCTACTTCATCAACTATCATTATCGTAAATATTATAATTATCATCAGGTTCCTATGACGTAATTTTTCATGATAAGCGCTAGGTAGAGAGAATTACTTAATAGATAAATGATAAAATAAATCTAAATGTCCAACTCAATTAACTGCTGAGTTGGAAGAGTTGAAAATAAATTATGTTGCATTTTACCAGCAACGTCGGTAATCGAAGATAGCGGTAACTAGAAAATGAAGACATTCGATTCCAAAACAAAACTGGCTAAGTGCGAGTCGGATTCACGCACGAAGTGTTGCGTACCATTATCACAAAAAAATCATGTTTGTTGTATGGGAGCCCAATTTAAATGTTTTATTTAATATTTTTTGTTATAGAGGCAACAGAAATACATCATCTGTGAAAATTTAAGCTGTATAGCTATATACGGTTCATGAGATACAGCCTGGTGACAGAGAGACGGATCGTGGAGTCTTAGTAATAGGGTGCCGTTTTTATCCTTTGGGTACGGAACCCTAAAAAAGCCAATTGCGTGTTGGGCCACGCACAGTGTAGGGTTCCGCAGTTACCCGTCCCGGAAAACCTGACTAAGAACTGGATTGTGGGAAAACTTGAATTTGGCTTTGGAAAACCGTTTTCGCATTGCTTCTTGCCAAATGTCTACAGTTTAGGTCAACAGAAAGTACCCTATTGGTTTTGATTCCCTTCTGAATGTCATAATATGCGCCTTAACCTGCCGTATCTTTAGATTGCATCGACTTGACTTGAGATGTTTGACTTTTCACAGCTCCAAGGGTTTGCAAGCTTGAGTATTAGATATAAATTACAACTTGAGAAAAAAAAGTATTTTATGTAGTATTTTTTTTGCAAAGAAAGATTTTTTGTTTTTCACTTTTTAGTTGTATCTACCTAATAGGCAAGTTTTTAGGTAAGGTAACTATACCACGCCACGCCAAAATATATATCCCGAATATTATGAAACTTGAACATAACCGGTGAAATGAGAGATCTGTGCACCCCTTAAGAGCGTACTGGCGTGATGTTATGTTATGCAATGGTATAAACAATAAACAGACATGCGATTGAAGCAACCCCGAGAGATTTTCCGTTAATTATTGAAGAGTTCTGCTGTATATCTTCGAAGTTCTTCATCAGATCTTAACCAAATTAAAATGGGACCAATTTCGAAACATAGTCTTTCAAATAAAAAAATATTTTTTTAAAATCGATTTTCAATTGACGGAGATATCGGTGAACATGTATTAAAAAAACATACATAAAGTCGAACATAGAACCTGCTCCTTTTTGGTAAGTCGGTTAAAAAGGGTCTTGATAGACAGACAAGGAAGTGACCCTATATTAAGGATTCCTTTTTTTATTCTGAGATACGGAATCCTAAAAATATAGGGTGATTTTTAAGGGAAGAAGGATGATGATGCTAATTAATATTAGCGACTGAAATTACATTATGAATCTACAACTTCATAGATAACGAAAACCTGTATGGTCTAGTTGATTTATTTTCGAGTGAATGTACTTTCTCTTTCCCGTTTACTGTTAATATTATCAATGGCCCTCACTAATTTATTAACTCTCTGTGTCTTAGATGAAAGTTTCTTGAAAAATCTTTAAAAAAAAAACAAGTTTATTGCGAGAATGTTTAAAAGTGATCAATGTTTTCGGAGGACCTGCAACCGAATGGTGTAACTTTTTGATAGCTTAAAAAAACTCGCACATGTGCTTTGCTTCATATGTTTAATAATCCGTCTATACGTCTATAACAGCATAATATACGTAATGAATACTGTTGAATTGTCAAAATGAAAATGCGCGCGTGTGCTTTGATATTTCAATAAATTTACGCATTTAGGGTTTTGTACAGTCTACACACCACGGGTGACCCACATCAGTATGAGTTCAGCTCCGCACAAAGCTAAAATCACACAAATAACTTCTTGAATAAAAACAATAAATAATTAATAATGTATGCTTTAATCAACATCATAATATTGTCAATCGGACGACACGTACATAACATAACGTTAAGAAAATTAGACTAGAAAGATATTATACAAAAACATCTTAATACGTACTATCTTACAATTAAAGTCTTGTTTTCAACCTTGCTTGCAATTTACTGGTATATATTAAACATAGTATTCAACACAGCATTTAATTTAATTTCATATCGTACACGAAGGTATGATTTTTAATTTTATAACTCAGTGACTCAGTCATTTCCATTTAACTACACTTATAAGATAACATCACATCTTCCTTGAAAGGAAGCGTCCAATAGGGCACCCACATTTCACCGGCTAAGTATACGTAACGTCTATATCATTGAGGCAAACCAATTGTCATAGACCGAGCTCTCCAGATACCAGGCTCTTACTAAAAGCCATCTTCCTGTTCCAACAGTTACTCCTATGTAACTCCGTATCACTGCCTGACTTGCGTATCGACTCCAGCGGCTTTTTTGCCTAATGGATTCGGCTAGGCAAAGAGTCTGAACAACTGGCCAATCACATAGACGGAAATCCACATCGCTGCTGGACTACTTCATCAAAGGGACTACCCCGTTATCATTAAACTAAATATATAATAATTCATTATTAACATAAATGTTCCACTCTTCTCATCAATAAAATAAGTACTAACTGGTCAACTTTAAGTATTCTTAATAAATATAAACGTCTTTTCACAGCCGCGACGCTAAAATCTTCAGGTACTTTGGACCTAAAATCATAGACAACTGGACCACAGTATTAAATCTTTTGAGTTCCATTTCTGTTTCTGACTTATGGTAGTCAGGTACCACTATCTTTGTTTTCATTAATGAAACATTTTTCTTTTAGTAGGTACTTAATACAATCAATCTTATTCTGTAACAAGACAAAACTCCTAGTTTTATTTAGGTACTATTGTCTTAATTTCTTCTTTGATTTCTTTAATTTGCCCTATCGAATAACATTCTTCATTTATTAAACTATGGAACTCTTTGTCGTTTCGGCTCTTCTTAAGAAATTAAACTTCTGCCTTTCCTGACAGAAGAGTGCAAAGCACTAGAGAGTATTTCAAAATACTTAATATTTGAATTCCATCTATAAAGTAATCAGTCCCTATGTTTGTGGTTGTTCTGCATCTATCTTCTTCTGTCTTCTTTCTTTCATTATTAAGTATAACATGTCAGGGACCCATGTCACGAGTAGTATGACTAATAGAATATTCTGCGCTGTTATACATGTGACATAACTTCCAGAGTAATCTCTTATCCATCCCAGGAAGTATCCGACTGGGGGTACAATGATGCCCATCGTCAACATGCCGAGACCGACGGCAGCTGGCACTTCATCTATCTTGCAGTTCTCTGATATCGCGATGTTTCTCGCAACGATGATCATACTCCTACCGACACCGTAGAGGCAGGACATGAGGATCAGCACATCAATGTTTGTTTGGTACGCCAAAACTACAAAAAAATACAATTGAATTTAATAATATAATCCAAAAATAGACGGGCATGACCGCTAAGGTGAACAAGCTTATCGAAGATCAAATTCCAATCGATAATAGTTTTATCATGGATGTATAATTTTTCCATTTTTCTTGTTCAGGTCTTAAGTGGTTTAAGATAGTGAGAGATTAGGTACTTGAAAAGATAAGTGTGTGACGTACTTTGCCTGATGACGATGAGCCATACACTTGTCATGATGAGCATCCATCTGGCTTTTATTTTGTATTTGTCCTGGAAGATGGGCAGGATTAGACGTCCCGCTATATCTGCACCAGCGACCGCTGACATGCAGTTTGCAGTCTGCTGCTTATCCATCGATGCCGCATTCTGCAAAATCAATGATTTCATGATTTAATTCTGTTTCAATGACTATCCGAGTTACATTAGTTTCGTGAACTGAATCACAAACCTTATCTTTATACTTGGAAACATTTTATTATGGACTTAGGAATAGCTTAGCTCCTATATAATCTTTTGGACTTTGTTTGTTGCTAGTTTAATATTTTCTTTGTTAATTTTGTTATGTTCCAGTTTCACATGTGGTTTTCCTTTTTTCGTCTTAAAGGTGTTTATAGTAAACACGTGTGTGTCATAAAGAAAACACGACAAGGCAGACACTAGATAGCTATTTACTGTCACAATAACATTATCAGAGAGATTATATTATCTTGTCTGTTTGTATCAGTTGGATACTAACAAACAACATAGTTGTAAAATGATTCACGGCAATATATTGATACAGTGATGATCACAACTCTAGTGGATGTACAATTTTACAGTAAACAGATAAAAGGTAGAGGAGTCTATAAATATTGATAAGTAAGTGATTAAATAAGAATTAGTTCTTATCGTTTTGTGATCGAATTATTACATTATACCTGCACGTGTGTTTGGTGAACACACTTATACGAATCGTTGTCATGCACTGAGCAAGTATGGATTTATTATATGTGCCTTTTGTGTATAGGAAGAGTGTTTTGCTGTTGGAGGATTATAAGCTGATGAAATTATTTGGCAAACTCATGTTTTGGATAAACGCTAACATTGTATCATTTTTAAAGTGATGCCTATAAATCTTCAGGGCCTTAGTGCGAGTTTTTACTCACGCTAAATCGCGTTAACGTAAACATCATTTTGTATTGAAACTGGATAAGCGCCGTCTGGTGTCGGTAAGGAGAAACCACTTTTTTTGTATACGTTTTGACATATGAGATCGTTTACGTATCACGAGTGAGCGTGAGTAAAAACTCGCACTAAGGCCTCAGATGCCTTAGTACAAGTTTTTACTCACGCTCGATTGCGTTAACGCCTCTATTAAACCCTCTATTTCAGTATACATTTTGACGTAAGAGATCGTTTACGTTATAACGTACTCAACGTTAAAAAACTTGGAATTAGCCCACAGTTCCGAGCAGAGCGGCTTCAGCGTTTGGAAATTCAAGGAAAGAAAACCTTAAACGCCATGTAATACGCGTTGCTTATGCATTCTATGGGCTTAGTGCGAGTTTTGTCCCACGTTGTTTTGCGTTAACGTAAACATCAATTAGCATTGAAACTGGATAAGCGCTGTCTGGTGACAGTACGGCAAAACCTATTTTTTTATAGAAATTGACATAAAATATCATTTACGTTAACGCCATCGAGCATGATAATAAGCCTCTCGGAATAAGCCCATTAGACAAAATACTACGATCGCGCGGCCGGGGCAGTGGCTGAGTGTTTTTTTTACTATTTTTTATATGATTATTCTACCGCGGACTTAGTCATACGCGCCCTTTTTTATTGTGTTTATTTGTTTGATTTTTTTTTAATTCATATAAATTACAACTGTTTGACTCCTATGTCGGACATTATTTTTAGGCTTACTTAATTAACTAAAGTCTACGTGAGTTCATCCCTCACTAAATACTATATATATATGACATATATTTTTTTATTATTATTATTGATTACAGACTGGCATTACATTTTTATATTTCTATTTATTACTTATCTTTATGTTATCGCGAATGAATCGCGAATATCTGTGTCGCCAGAGCCGTTCTGCACGTAAGTGAACCTTAAGCGATAATATTGCTTTCATATAAATTCTATACCTAGAAGTAAAAACAGAACGTCACAACTATCACCGTTCCAATGAACCCAGTATTTACGACATTAAATTGTGATAGTATGAATGAAACAATATTATTGTGCTCATTAAATGTTTGCGAACAATGTAAGGTACGCGGATATAATAATATAATACGATAAAAGAGCTCCCATTAATAATCTCATTAACTTTTTTTTCAGGGTGTCCCAGAAATCGACGTCAAGCCGTAAATGGGTGATAGACCAAGTTATAACAGTTCTCAGAAAAATACGAAAAAAAATCTATCTCATGTTTTTAAAAAATTATGTTCACTTTAAAAATTTACTAAAAAAATCAATCCCTGTAATGGTTCTTTAACTCCAATTGCTACAAATCCCATAATTTATCAATTTTTTTTATTATTATGTAATCTTGAATAATGCTTGTGTAGATTTTTGCCTAAAATTTAAAGCCAACTCCTCCTACTTAGAAGAAAATTAAACTTTTTCAAAACCAAATTATTCAAATTTAAAAGAGAAAGTGTACTCAAAAACAATAGAGAATTTAGCCGAGCTGCGGGAAAGAATAACGGAAGCCGTTGTCTTTGTAAATAGGGGAAGATTTGCCCGGAAAATAACCAGATCTTTTTTAAGAAGATGTCGTGCTTGCATTGCCGTCGAAGGAAGGCAGTTTGAACATTTATTGTAATAAAAAATAAAAAAAACTGAAAATTTGTTTTTTTTTTCTAAGATGAGAAAACTGGTCCTGACTTAAAGTAAAAAGGTTGAATCACTATCATAACTTTGCTCTTAAATTACGTAAAATTTCGATTTCTTATCTCGCTCACACTTCGTAAAATGACTCTCTCCGTCTCTATCGAATTAGAAACGGAGTTTAGCAAAGCTTTAGGTAAGCTAAAGTCATTTTAAGGAAGTATGGACATTTTGGGTAAAAACCGATAATATGTACAAAAAAAAATTTGACCAATTATTGAAAACGTAATCTAGCAAGTGTTACACCATTTTTGAATCCTTATTAAATGCGCCAATTTTTCATGTTACTTGCCAAACAAGCGTAGTACATTTTTTTTTCAGTACAGTCAGTTAAAGTTGGGCGAAACAGTAAATTTGAATAATTTGGTTTTGAAAAAGTTTAATTTTCTTCTAAGTAGGAGGAGTTGGCTTTAAATTTTAGGCAAAAATCTACACAAGCATTATTCAAGATTACATAATAATAAAAAAAATTGATAAATTATGGGATTTGTAGCAATTGGAGTTAAAGAACCATTACAGGGATTGATTTTTTTAGTAAATTTTTAAAGTGAACATAATTTTTTTAAAACATGAGATAGATTTTTTTTCGTATTTTTCTGAGAACTGTTATAACTTGGTCTATCACCCATTTACGGCTTGACGTCGATTTCTGGGACACCCTGTATATAAACCGGACTTTGGATGAAGATGATGTACATAGTTTTCAAGAGACATCTCACAGGATTGTTCTGAAAATACGTGATGTTTGTTCTTTATGTCACTATGTGATATCATAAAAAAATCACATAGAAAATATATTTACCTGCAAGAAGAACGGGAAAAGCATACTGAAGTTTTGTATCGAAGTGACAGCCAGGGCTGTGCCGATCACGATGTTCAGGAACCGCATATTTGCTAGCAATGAGATTCCAAACAGATTGTACAGTTTCCTCAGCACGTTCTGTTTTTGTGGTGACGCAGATACATGGTTGGCTCCTAAAACAAAAGAATATAATTATCAATTTAATTATCTTACATCTGTTTTCTAAGACCTTTTGAAGAAACCTTCCTCGACTGCACTCTGTCGCTATGATAACGTATAATGCCAATAAATGTCAAGCTAGGAATGTCAACTTATTTGAAAGAGGTTGGGTAGAGGTCTTAGAATGGAAGTCATTATCATAGTCATTATGGGGTCTAACAATTTAGACGTTTTATGTCGGACTGCTGCGCTGAGTGTGTCGTACTACGCACGACCCAGTTGAATTGTCCCATACAATTTAAGCACACAAATACTCGTCCTGAAATCGTTCGTACACGGCACCGGCGCTGCACTGCGCTCTTGGTATACAAGTTTAATGAAAAAAAATCAAGTGGTCGTATAAGCAGTACGACACCTGCATCGCTGTGGCACTGCAGCAGTCCAACACCAAACGTCTAAATTGCAAGAGTCCTATGATTATGAGTTATGCCCTAATACCAACAGAATGACCCACCCTTCCAACGTCCAGTCGGTATGAAGAGTGAACGTGATTTTCGTTTTGATCTGTGTTGATATTTATAACTAAATATTTGTATGTATTTATCATGACGCAGGTTCACGTGCGCGTCACGTTAAATACAATAACATTGCAACGAGCATATTTGGAGTGCCAAACTGATAGTTTTATCTGTACCTCATAAACTTTCGAGTGTTTCGAAATAACCGATAGTGTTGTGAATATGTTTAGATATTACATATGAATAAGTGCTATCAGCATTGTGTTTGCTTTTCCACATTTTCTGGTAGTTAACTACTCCAATAAAACTTCATTGAACCTTAGCTAATTAAAAGATGAAAAAATGATAAAAATAATCCGGATATTTTCCAAAAAGAACTGCCTATTAAAAATATAAAAAAATACTGTGGCGATATTATATCCGATTTTTTTATTAAGAATAATGTGATGTGTAGTATTTACCAAAACACTACTGTAGCTTTAAGACCTGTCAAACTTTGATATCAAAGTAGGATCTGACACTTTTATTAAATCAAAATATTGAATTTAGAAACCGCTCCACATGTAAAAAATCTACCAAATTGACAATAAAATAAATGAATGTTTAACATATACAAATAATGAATAATTCCTTTGTCAGTAAAACTTATTACTTTTCAATATGCCTTGTACTCACTGCTGAATACATTAAATTTAATTATAGTGGGTGGCACAGCACTAAATGTATTTATTTGAGAAACAAAGATTTGATAATTTAGAGAAAATTGTTATAGTCTAGGTTCCTAGAATACTGTTGGAGACCCAGACTTTATTATTACAATATTATTTGAAATTCTACAACAAACGATCTTTAATTGAAACGTTTTATGAGAATGACATTGATCATTAATGGACGTATGTATGTAGATAGAAACTAATGTTATGAAGACCCAATTTTCTTAGTAATTTCTCTACTCGACTTAACCTCGACTCATGCTTTCCTCAATCAAATTTACTGTTATAAGTTAAAATATTATAATGTTTCTCTTCGCAAACTCCAGTGTCGAGAATATTTATTGTCACCTTATACCTGACAATGTAATTGAGGTCTTTACAGACGAGTAGAGAAAATTACTTAGAGTATGGTTGTAAGAATGAAAAAAAACTGTAGAATAAAATTAGTAATTTCTAAATACACATTATGTCCTAATTTAAAAAGAAATAAGCCCTAAGAATAATGAACACAGAAGCATTGCTTTACTTACCATTTAGACCATTTGCGTCTGATTTATTTATTTTTCCACCGTTTAGTTCTTTATTGCTAAGCGTTTTTTTGCTTCCCCAGTTTTCTTTGCCGTTTGTCTGATTTTGTGCGTCACCGTTGGATTGAGAGATTTTTCGTACAATTGCATCTTTCGGTTTCTCCTGCAGTAAGTGTAGATTTTCATCTACTGGTACTTCTTCTTCTACTTCTTTCAAGTGCCATTCTACTGGTTGTATTAACAAAGTTCCAGCGATCTAAAATAGTAAAGGAATTAAAATAAAACTATATAATAATATAATAGAACTTTTCTTCATTCATCTGCATTGACAACATTATCTCTTATTAAGTAGAATATAAACACTTTCACCATTGCTTCTAATGAAATTTACGAAATAAAAATAGTAAAGCAAGATTTCCAACATAAACACGTAATAAAATAGCCACTAACCCCGTGTAAACTCAGAGACGAGAGCAGCAAGCATGCGCCACGGAACCCGAAATGTTCCAAGAGGTACCTCACTAAGTGGGGCATTAGGGTCTGTCCCACACCTGTGCCCACGTTAGCCAACCCCACTGCACGGCTTTTCTTCAGCTTGAAGTAGCTATTTATAGCCACAAATGATGAGTTTTGGATGAAACCCAAACCCAAACCTGGAACAAGCATAACAGATTAGTTGTTTTACCGAAATATACGGATTTTGGGTGCAATAACCGATGTCCGTGGTTGGATTAGAGCCATTCTAAATATTAATGAATGGGTTACCGAATTATAGTTTTATGTATTTGGGTCATATAGTGCCATAATAATTTCAACACTTTCACTTTTGCTTTTCAAAAAATAATATTACATTACTATACATTATTGCAAAGAAACGCTACAACACACACCACTTTTGCTAATTCTTACAGACAAGACAAGAACAACAAACAAAACAGTCTTACCTAATAGGACGCTGTAATATTGCATCATAGTTTGGTTTTACTATACACTATTGCAGAGAAACGCTACAACACATACCACTTTTGCTTATCACAAACCAGATCCAAGCCTAAACATTTCCACTGTACCGCATTATGCTAAACAATAAACATAGAACAACAAACAAGACAGTCTTACCTAATAGGACGCCGTAAGTTAACACCAAGTGCCAGATATTTGTCGAAAATCCGCTCAAGAAAATTCCGACAGTACAGAAACACGCTCCGGTTACCGCTACAAATCTTGTTGATGTCAACTTAACTACGGCCCCGGCTATTGGACCTCCGAAATTTGTGACGAACAACATTGTACTCATTACTATGGCGGCTCCTTGAGTCCTGTGCCCCATGGCTTCTAACGCATCACCGTACAGTAAACTGAATAGTGACAGCATTGATTGATTGAAAATCTGTAATTGGACAATTTTGAGTTAGTACTGTTGTGTCATTTGAGGATCAGGGTGTCAAACAGGAAACAAGTTACGGATAGTAAGCGAAGTATCATTGAAAACCCTCAAACGCCAAAATACAGTCGAGCTAAGTAAAATTGGGAGTATTTTTTTCAAATTGAATTCTTCAGCTTTTTATTTTTACAGAACAAAAAAGTTTAGGTTTATAAAAAAAATTACCATAATTGATTTGTTTGAAAACTGATTAGCAGATTCTTAATTCAAATTTTCTGTTCATAATTTGAATCAAGAATCTAATAACCAACATTTAAAACGGTTTTTGGAATACCAGAATTTTGACGTTGTTATTGCTAATTAAAGGAACATACATATCTTGTTTGCTTAATAAATGAAGATGACACTAAAATTACGTTATCATGACATGAAGTGCGCAAAATTTCGTTACCAATCCAAATACTGTTGTTTTATCTACCGGCCAATCGATATCAGTTGCTGATAAATTGGTAGCTTCCCTAATGTGGGGTTATGTTATAAATTAAACGGCCTTCTAGTTACATGCTAAAGATAACACGCATGTATATCCTGTTTTTGTTTTTCAGTGTAATTTCTATGTTGTTTCATAAAGAGAGCATTGCGTAAATTGAAATTGATACAGTAGAGAAAATTAAAAATGGTATTATGTTATTTATACGATACATATTGTTACAATATTGCAAAATATTCCTGAAGGCCCTCTGGATAATTTTGCAATAAAAATAAAAAAATTCAAGGATTCAAAATGTTTATTACCACGTGAAATTTTAATAGCGCATGTCAGTTACGTTTGACAGTCATTTTTTTTTTATCCTTTGCTTAACAATGAAAAGAGTCACAATGGCTACAAAAAGAACTCCACCAGTGTGCTTTTGGATCATTCGGTTCACTTCATGATGGTTCACGGTCATGTTCGTGAACGGGCGCCATCAGTTAGGATTGGTCATAATTTAGTTGCCTCGACCTGTTATTGTATTTTTATCTAGACGCTTTTACGTGCACGTCTTTTTACATCGTTTTTACATATATGTATTTTAGTTTAGTTTAGTTTCGACGGGCTGTTGCCACAATTCCACGACCAAGCGCGTATTTTGCGTACAAATATGTGTATATGTATTTTTCAACAAGAATGATGTAACTAAAAACTTGTAATTAAAACTGATGGAAAAGAGTGTCCATGTAGTTTCTTGCAAATTCTTCTCCATTTTGACCTACTGACGCTTGCGAATTTGCAACTAGTATCGTTTTTTTTTTGTTTGACAGTTCGAAAGTACCTTTAAGGTTTATTTGAAATAAACAATTTGATTTTGATTTTGTGTAAATAAATTCGCCGATTGATCACACAAATGGTGATAATGCAAATATGTGCCTGAATATTATAGTTATGGTCTAAGTATTGGCTGCTTACTTGCTTTTAATGACACGTAATAGCGAACTTATACTTACATTAGTAACTGCAGTCCCTACTAACACCATCCACCCCCATCCTCCGTCGGGCGGTATTTTCTTGATTACTTTCTGTGTCTTTGGAGATGCCATCAATGCCTTTTCTGTTGCCATTTTGTATTTGGTTTGTTTTCCTATAAAGAAAAGTGTGTTCTCCTGGTTCCTGAAACAAAAAAAAAAGATTTGATGATTACGAAGTACGAGTATTTACGAAATTCTAAACAGTATTATGTGGAAAAGGGAGGTTATACCACAGTATAAATATGGTTATGTTATTGATTTGCAGTGAGCTAATATAGATCCGTAAGATTAAACTAAAGCTTAGTGTAATTATTGTCTCAATGACGAACTAACGTAAATAAACCGAAATCTTTGCTTTTTCTTCTCCTTTTATTTGTTTTGAGGATGGTTAACAAAATCTCATGTAAGTTTTACTACACCTAAAAGGGTGAGTTACAAAGTCACTGAAAAGTATGCGTGTGTCATAGCTGTAGTTTCAATAATAGAATGGCAATTTCCTGATAATATTCAAATGCTAAGTGTGTCACTTGAAATAATTGAATTTCACTCAACAGCATAATTAAAAAGTTTAAAGTGCATTATAGTATCTACTGATATAATTATCTTGTCACACTTAGATTACAATGTAAACACATCCACTTTAACCCACGTGCTTACTTTTGTCAAAGAGTAGATCTTTATAATTATTATCGGTAATACCGTTCCCGTTCGTTCCATCCGTTCGTTGGTCCCGGCAATCAATAAGGCTTTTATTCTTAAACCACGTGTATCAAACCAAAAAGGGTCTCGTGGCGAAGTAAGAACAGCTGCACGAGTCGATCATCACAGTTAAGCAACGCCTGCCAAGGTCGGTCCGTGGATGAGTGACGATCTTACATAGCCGGATTCCTCCGTGCCTCGGAAAGCACATTAAGACGTTGGTCCCGGCTGTCATTTAAAGATTTTTGACAGTCGTTACGGGTCGCCAAGAGCTTGAGATGTGACACTGATTCTTGCCAAGGGGTATCGTATTACCCAGTTACTGGGTTGTGGAGGTCAGATAGGCAGACGCTCCATATAAAGTACTCGTACTCAGCTGAATCCGGTTAGAGTGGAGCCGACCCCATCATAGTTGGGTAAAGGCTAGGCAGATTGTTAGTGTATCAAATACAACTTTTCATATCATCACAACCTCGTTATACGAGTACTTAGCAACAATGACTGAAGTGATCGACCACCCGCGATGCACCTACCTAATAAAACTTGAGTTATGACCGCTTGTAGAGGTTACTTGCTAAACAAACGACTGTTTTGTAAAATTAAAGATTACGATATATTTGTTATAAATTACCAAGTAAGGATTGCTAAAATAATTAGATGTGTGATCTGAAATACGGGTGACTTTCTGTTACTGCTTCACTGTGAGTTCCAGACACGGACACACACACTTAAACCTTTCCACTGGTGTAATAGCACATGTAACTTAGAATTTAAGAGTTGGAACGACCGGACAGCCGCTTGGCTGGAGGTTCTAGTTTCCACAGGGTCGCCCGTTTAAGCAGTAGCCAATCACTCGGATTGACCTGCGAGACACCACACATTACAAAAAAAAAATGAGTAAGGTGTTCTTCGTACTATACCGCTCATGCTGAGCACACGTGTACTTCATTAAATTAATATATTTTTTAACAAGTCTTGCGCGTTCATATTTGACTACACCAGCGCTCAATCGCGTTAACGTAAACGTTAATTTGTATTGAAATCGGAAAAGCGCCGTCTGGGTACGGTAATTTTACTACTTTTACGTAAAAGATACGAATTTTAGCTCAGTTACATAGGCGTCATTTTACGAGTTGGGTGTGTCTGATAAGAAGGTGTTATAATTAGATCGAGTTCTACAGGCGACCTTCTTATCTCAGTGTCAATAGCCATAACGGAATTGTACAGTTTTTACCCTATATCAGTGTTTGTTGAAGAAAACAAAAGTTAATCGTTGCTTTGTTTTTGTACTTTATTACATTATTGGTCGTGTGGGGTCGTTGATAAATAATTGATTATTATTATTATATCTTCTGGTAAACAATGGCAACTGAGTAAAGGTAGTTTCGATTGTAAGAATATTTTATAGCGCCAAAATGTTCTTTTACAGTTGGGTACGAAACCTGCTGACTTGAAGTTATTGATTTTTTAGATATTCCGGGTAAGTTTGTTGTAAAGCTAGGGCTAGAGAGCAGTGGTGACCCAGTGGCAACGGCAGCGAATTTCAAGTTGTAGGTCGTGAGTTTGAACCCACATTACTATATGTAAATTATTTCCTCACCACTGCTCTCAAAACGGTGAAGGAAAACATCGTGAGGAAACCGGCATGTCCTAGAACCAAAAATTCGAAAACATGCGACATCCACCAATCTGCGTCCCCAGATGTGTTCTATCGGATGCATGCCTGGTGATCTCGCCGGTACCTCCGAAACTGCGATATTGACATTATTAAGATAGGCTGGAGTTGAAAAAGTGGTATGGAACCGAGCATCTTCCTAGATCAAAACAAAGTAACCACTGATACAGGAACAAATGATACCACGTTCTATTCTTAAATAACACTTATATAGCAATGTACAATAAGATTCCCTCCAAGTATCATCAACAAGCCCGTATGAGCTCCCAAATATATCCTACCTGAATCCAATATTGTTCCGCTACCATATGCCGCTGTAGTTTAACAAATTGACAGAATATGATGTTCTTGTTCATGTTTACACATGCATTGCCATCCTTCAATTCGATTTAAATTAATTCCACACTCATCACTGAACAATATTTTTCTCCATTAGTCCGTGGGCCAAAGTCGATATTCCCGAGCAAAAGTTATTCCGTTTCAAAGGTGGTGTACCAAAATTATTAGACCTTCGGCGGGGACGAACGAACCATGCAATCGTGGTGGATTACGGCCCATTCCCTCTCATAGAGAGGAGGCTTGTGTCCCAGCAATGAGAACATTATAAGGCTGATGATGATGACGAAAACTAGGATGGAAAAGCCTGTTATCTAATGAATAAATTCTCAGGGCGATATCTCGAATCCAAAGTTCAAGTAACGATTATATCCTATCAATATCGCTAAATACTTTGTATCAACCATATCAGTATCGTTCCTAACAAAGATATTACGTAAGAATATGTAAATGTATGTGAAAAATATTATAATATCTATGTAGTGACTTGTGTAATCTTTATCTTAGAACCAATGTTCAGTGTCATTCGTCTGATGTTATAATAAACAGTTGTTGCGAATCGTTTGATTCTAAATAGTTAGTGTGATCTTTGTACTTTCCTCATTATATTTTGACAGATTAACATATATTATTACCGATAATAATTGGTTATGTTCTAATAATGACGTTATTGTGGTTTAGGATTTTGTTCACGATGTAATAATAATGAAAATTAATCGAATTATAATATGGACATTTTAGCTGAAAGACGATTATTGCTGAGCGTAGGCCTCATAGGCATAGGTTGAGGTGCAGGCAAGCCCATTACTTTGTGTAATTTATTACATCATCACTTCTCTGAAAACGGTGAAGGAAAACATCGTGAGGAAATCGGAATGTCCTAGAACCAAAAATTCGAAGGCATGTGACATCCAAGAACTCGCACTGGGCCCGCGTGCTGGATTATAGCATATTCCCTCTCACAGAGAGGAGACGTGTGTCCCAGCAATTGGAAGATTATCGCCGACCTATTTTGTGTGGACCATTTCCATACGTAAACATTGCAATATAATTTAAAAAAAAACGAAACACATATACACACACACACATACACACTAATACACACACACATATTGCAGTGTTAGTACCGATGTGGTAAGTACCGATGAAAATGACCAAGATTTAAAGACAACAGCTTGCACCGACTTTAGTCCAAATTTTGGCGGATAGTCCAAGACAAAAAATGACGTTATGCACATTAATATTTGAAAAAGGTCTTTTTATTATATTCAGGTATCCTTTATGGGGGATGGAGTGAGGGTAGGTGGTTTGAAACCTTACGGACCGCGATGGTAATTTTATTTTATACAACGGACCCCAAATGACCCCTGTCCTAGAACTAATCATTCGAAGACATGCGACACCTGTCACAGTGCCTGTGTCCTAGCCTAGGTCCTGGTCACCAAATTATAGGCCCACATTTTATCTAATCTAATATAATACCTTTAAACGAGCAATTCTTGTATATATATCTATATATGTATAAATATATATAAAATCTGAATCTCGGAAACGGCTCGATTTTCAAGAAATATGGTTTCAGGGGCGATAAATCTGTCTAGGTCACCCCGGTACTATAATTTAACATGTGCACCAATATAGGGGACTATCCACATTTCAATTGTTGCATGCCGCAACTTACATTGTTACTATAGCAATTAAAATGCGAAAGTTTGTAGATATCCATATTTTAGAATATAAATAAAAGGATCATCGACACGAGATAGGAATACGCATTTGGATGTTTTGTTAATCAATCACGTTGCTATCCAACATGGCAATGCTGCATTGACATCGATGTGGACGAATGTTCTATGCACAATGAGCCCTTTTCCCTGTCCCCTTTGTATTTATATATAGGCTTGTTTTTTTAGAACATTCAGTTGTATATATGTTAAAATATTTGCTACATTAAATAAAATATAATAAAAGCACAACTTATCGGCGTCACGAATTTCGATTAAATAAGACACACAGGTAGACCATGATCTGGTTAATGATACAGGATTTTATCCCGGCAGTAACAAGAGGTACCAGAGGAATCAATTAAACAATATTTTCGTTGTTTACCAACCCCACGTGGACAAGGCATTAAAAAATAAATTTTAATAAAACCATGGAACCATTTGCTCTTGCAACTAGTCTTAAATCCCATGGTTGCCTGTTTTATTTTGTTCAGTGGTAAGTGATAAACACATACATGCTAAACACATATTTCATTTTAACTTATTAGAATCCGAAGAAAACCGACAGACACCAGCGAACCGGCAGAAAGGGGAAAATATGAAAATGTTATTCCTCTTACGACCCCGAAAAATGTAAAATATCCGGTAGGGATAAAGTGGAATAAAGATTTCTGTTTTTTCTTTCCACGAACACAGTCCTACATTGATAACGCGGTATCTACATATTTTGCGTTTACGTACATATGACGCTTTTTTAAAAGGTATTTTTTTCGTTCGTACTGAAACTTCCGCCCTCTGAACAATATTGTATGGCACTTTGAACTGTGTGTTGATGCAATACGGTTCTGCCGTATTTTGTTTTTCTTTTTTTGTGTTACGTTGTTTGGTGAGTACTTGGAGTAACTATAGCTGTTCTAAAAATAGAAGAAACTTTTGCTGTTTGAATGATAGAATTTTTTGAATTGGTACATTAAGAACATAATACCTAAGTTACCTATTTATTGTAGATTGTCTAGAAATAAATGACGAATATTACATTCGGAAACTATTATCAATATATCCTAAATAGTATAACTATAAATACTCAATAATATTATGCTATTAAAACTTTAAACGCTAGCTTTCCTGACTACTATTTTATTATCTTATTAATATAATTTAATAGGTAAGGCAGGTAGGTCTATATTATTACAATAAAGTTGCAACAATTGACAACCATTCCATAATGGCTCAGTAAACCTGAGGCCGTTATTCCAGATGCTAATGCTCAACTCAACTCAAACTGGCAATGGACAATTGTGATTGGTTAGCTTGTTTTTTTTTACATTATGTGCCCAAGTCCAAAATCCTTGACGCCCCAAAAGTTAGCCAACATTTTAACACACAATCAGTGGAATTGAGTAGTGTTAGCATGACTTGGAACGTACTCGTACTTGCTAACTTGGACTTTCATTTTCATTCGATACCCTACCACTCATTTTGTGTAGAAATAATTCAGTAACGTCTGGGCCCTTGCTCTATTGAGTACACTTATGTCAAGTTCAAGAATCATAATATATGCCAATCTCGAGAGTTGTGATTGGTTGGTAGGTGTGGCTAATTTTAAGTTCGAGTCGAGTATGAGCATCCGGAATAAGAGCCTTATTGTTAATTAATTATAATTATTATAGTATCGTTATCCTAAAAGGAAAACTAAACCAATCGTCCTATTATTAAGTAAACTAATCGTTTAGTTTCCCTACTAATTACTCGTAACATATGGATAACTTTAACCTACTAGGTACTAAAAGTCTTAATGACTTTGAATCAGTCACTTTGTCTAGAGACAATTGGGCTTTTGGTGATCGAAAATAAAAGATGCAAAATAATTACAACTTCTTTAATAAAATTGTTAAACATTTCTTTGAAACATTTGAAGTTGAGTATTTCTCAAACTGTACTTTAGCCTGAAAACCTGACAAAACTGGGCAATAAAGTAGGGTTTGACGCGTTCTTAACGTCAAATAATCAAATCAGAAATCAGCCCTAAGGATTTTAAGTTGAGTATTTCTCAAACTGTACTTTAGCCTGAAAACCTATCAAAACTTGGCGTTTAAGTATTTTGACACGTTTTAACTTCAAATACTCAGTTCAGAAATCGGCCATAAAATACTGATCAACAGATTCTAAATTCAAATTCTCCATACCTACCTATTGGAATTAAGAATCTGCTAATCAGTGTTTAAACCAATCATAATTGTTAGAAAGTCTTTTATAAGTAAGGCTGAATATCTTTAAAAGAAAGTTGCACTTTTTATTAATCTAAAGATAATCACAAGTTGGTAATAAAAATATATATTGACATTGCGATACCGAAATGTACTTTAGTATATCTCTTTTGTTATCAGTAGTTTTGAATAACGATGTAGTATATCTCTTTTGTTATCAGTAGTTTTGAATAACGTTGCCTCGATGGTCGTCGTCGTCGCAAGTCCTGAACATGAGGTCTTGGGTCCGATTCCGGTCGGTACGGGTCGGGAAAAGTACTATTGGCATTTTCATCAAATATTTCAGTGTAGAAACTCAGAGTCTCTCGAAGATTTGTGCCTTGTTAAAGTAAGTATGCTTACCTCCTATTAGTATCGACATGGGATTTGATGGTGACATGCGGATGCATGCCATGACTGGTGATATGCGGATGAATCTACTATAATGTGATTTGATGGTGACATGCGGATGCATGCCATGACTGGTGATATGCGGATGAATCTACTATAATGTGATTTTTTATTTAGTAGACTAAACTGACAGATGCCAATGACGTAATTTTTTTTAAATGTTGCAAGCGCTGAGCATAGTGTTGTAGTTAAAGTTCAATCAAAAGTGATTCATCAATCGATGTGACGTGACTCCTCAATTTAATTTTACTAATTGATGTTAATAAATGTTTTATGAATATAAACGTAATATATTTAAATATAACAGTATTCATACAGATAGTACATAAACTCTAATTGTGTTAAATATGAAATCAACAATAAAATAAATGCAATCGATAAAATGAAGTCTGACATAAATAAACTCAAGTAGATACTAAATAAATGCCGCTAGTTTCTTAACAAATGTATTTTTTTTTGCAGTGAAATAGTTAAATTTTCGATATATTTCGATTTTCGATCACTCAGGATAGTCAGGGTACGACACTATTTTTATCTAACTATAAAGTGACAACCCCACAAATATCAGTTTAGTCTACGAAATTAAAAATCAGAGTGTAGAGGCTAGTATTCGTATTATGTTAGCGGAATCAATACAGATGTGATATTATATTATAATATAATATTGCCTTTGTTCTATTTTTAGCAGTAGTTAAATTATAAACATTTTACATTTTGTTTTCATCTGGGAGTTCCTACTAAGACATATATCACTCAGTTAACAAATGACTGAAGTACAAAGAAACGGATTGTATTTTATAATGTCAATAATGTGGTACTATAACTATAAAGATTTAAACTAAAACCAACATCAGAGTTAAGTATAAGAAGCGTGATTCATTAATCATTTTCTGCTACATAGTTAAATTGAACACAAAAAGTAGGAAACTAACCGAGTCATTATTTGTTTTTTATTAAGACGGTTATGTAACCGTCTCTATTTATAAAATCTATACTAGTAGTATGAATATCAGTCTTAGTCTATACTATATTATAAAGAGGAAAGATTTATATTTTTGTATGTAACGAATAAACATAAAAACTACTGAACCGATTTGTAAAATTCTTTCACCGTTGGGAAGCTACACTATCCCCGGGTGACATAGGCTACTTTTTATCCCTGTATTCCCACGGGAACGGGAACTACGCGGTTGAAACCTCGATGCATCCGCTAGTCATTCATAAAAAAAGACTTCTAAATTAGACAACTCTTTTATGAGGTTTCTGAATCAATATAAACTAATATTATAAACAGTTATTTTGTATTCGAACCCATATGAGGTAATTTCTGAAAGTATGCACTGGTTCGGTTACGAAATATCTTTCACTTTTAAGGCCCTTATTTCGCTTTAGTGCCGTATAACGGTTACTTTCTAAAGCATACTCTTTAGTAACAGGTTTAAAGATTTGAAAAAAGTATTTATTATTGATTCATGTGCATTATTTATGAAACATGGGTTTTTCGTATGATTAATACTTTTGTGTTAAAAAAAATATTAATAACACGATATTTTTTCGCCTCTTTCGCATACTCCTCCAAAACGACTTGGATGTTTAAAAATATTTTTACACAGATAAATTGACGGTTAGCATTTCTATTTAACCTACATAGGATACGTAAATAAAATAAAAAAATATTTTGCAAACAAAACTGTCCAAAAAGAGGGGGTGCACGGCCTACTGGCTTTAACATTTGGAAATATATACGCCATAAATTACAGTCTGCCACAGGGTTACTATCCCGAAAAAAATACGATTCCTGTGGGTTAGGCCATAGAAACGAAGCCGAAGAAGAAATATTTTGTAGTGGATAGAATCCGAGTTGATAAAGTACTTTACAGAAATAAAATAAATACGTATAAATTGAGCTTTGAAATGCAAGAGCTGAGGCAGAAGTGATTAATTTATATTGTTTCGCACCTTTTTAATTCGAGTTCCTATTTGATTTTTTGCAAATAAAGAATTTAAAGGAATCTAAAATATATGTCGGCACTACTAAAGATTTCGTTCTGAAGAGAGCGCTAATTAGCAGACACAATAGAAAAAACCAATGCCTTTCGCCGAATCGGCGATCTTGTGGCTTCGAATGACTCTGGCAGATGTCAACTTGACTTAACACTAAGCACTAGTTTTTGGCGCGAACAAGGGGGTATCAGACAGGAGATCGAGCAAGAAGATGGGGTTTGGATTGAGTTGTCAATTTGTTTTAAATCCTATGGATAAATACAGTGAGAGTTACCGATTGTTCGTGTAGATCAAACTACGTGCTTGGTGGAATGTCGTTTACGTTATTAACCAATACATAACGTGCTTAGTTACATAGTGACCCTACATACTTGCAAAGAAGTTCATTTGTTTTACTCCTAACCCGAAAAGGACCCAAGCAAAAATGGCTTTCCTGACAATTAAACGGTTTCTCTCTTTTGTTCTTATAAAGGATTATATAATAATTAGATACTTTTTCTCACGTATGATGTTTTTAAAATGCATGACGCAGTGCTAATTTAACGATAAAACGGTAATAGGTATCTAAAATTACTAGGTACACTATCAGGGCAATGATTGCAAGTCGTTGCAGTTATTACATATCTGTTTATATTATGTAATGCCTTGCAATAGAACAACGTACAATTGTCGACATGAACTTGACCATGGAATGATGCAGTGGTTACGGTCGTGTAGATATGTAATATTTTTGTATTAGGTAACTGGTCAGCTATTTATTTATTTAAATTTCACGTACAATGGCGAAACATAGGCGGACTTAATGCAGCAATGCATTCTCTACTAGTCAATCCTTGGGGTTAAAAAGCACACAACAGTGGTAGATGTACAAATATGAATAAAAATTAAATTCGGATATTCATAAAGTAACTAATAAAATACCTAGTATCCCTAGTAGTAGTATTCCTAGTATCTAATTGCTCAACGGGCGATTTTCTAATGAAATAACTGCTTTACCATATATTTTCTTGGAGAGATCTTTTAGCTACATAATAGTTAAAGTGGATTTTTGTTGCCATAATTTGCGTATTGATCTAGATATGACAACAATTATTAATCTTTGATCCTCATTGTATTCTATTCTTATTTTCTTAAAAGTTCCAACTGGTATGAAGCCAAGAGGTCCTATAATGTATCACATAATAATAGAGATACTGATTGCTTAGTTGTAAATAAATTGTTTATTGGCAGAGTTTTTTACCCGACTGCGGAAGGAGGGTAATGTGTTTATTAGTCTAGGTATGTATGTAAGTTTGTTCCTACATGGCGTTCTAGAGACCAAACGCGTTGGCCGATTTTGATGATTCTCACGTCAATCGACTCGTCTTAACCTTGCGAGTGTCATATTGTGGGCGCCCATTTCTTTTTCTTTCGGACCATCGTGTGGGGTATCAAAATAAAGGGTTTTAAGAGGTGACTTGAAGAAAGAAAAATTAACTAAAAATTATAATAATTCAAAAATCAAAAAACCCGACCACTTAAGAAGCGAACAAAAAAGACGTAAACAAGAAGAAAATCATGCTGTGCAGTCGGATGATACATCTGGTTTTGGTCAGCCAGCTCGCGAATATGTATCCTCCGACTGCACAGCATAATTTTCTTGTTGTTTACGTCTTTTTAGTTCGCTGCTTAAGTAGTCGGGATTTTGTGTTTTTTATTCATGTCTGCGCTTGCGCACC
Source organism: Orthosia cruda (assembly GCA_964057195.1). NCBI lineage: Eukaryota > Metazoa > Arthropoda > Insecta > Lepidoptera > Noctuidae > Orthosia > Orthosia cruda. The sequence goes on from OZ059832.1 coordinate 20,775,772, forward strand.
GACTCGCATTAATCACCAATTCGTGACATTACACCACGTGTACAAATGTCTCTCCTTCTCTCGCGTCGGCTACATCCGAACACAAATTAAAAAAAAGTATATTTATGTAGATACTTATCATTATAATTGTAGTTTTGTGTCTTTTATTTTTCTTTTGTATTATACCACATAAATGATTTATTTATATTTGTATCTAAATATCCAAGCTATGTTGACACGAACAATTATTCAGCAAATACCATGACTGATAGCCTGGAATTCCCCGCACCACAATGGAGGTTCTTTTTTTATGAATGAACTATCTATCTATTCTGACGTAACGGGGTTCCATCGAAAGAAACCGGGTAAACAAATAATTTGAATCTGCGTCATATCCTGTCGCGAATTATGAATGACAATACAGACCACCAAAAAACTATTGTTGAATAGCGTCACATTGCATTACATTGTGTTAAAGCTACCTCAGAAAAACGTTATTTAACAATGCGACATGGACACAACAATGAATTCTGCGTCATATCCTGTCGCGAATTATGAATGACAATACAGACCACCAAAAAACTATTGTTGAATAGCGTCACATTGCATTACATTGTGTTAAAGCTACCTCAGAAAAACGTTATTTAACAATGCGACATGGACACAACAATGATATTTCATAAGAACATAATCCACATCCGTAGGTATATTACTATGAAAACACGTTATGGCATTTTTGTGTACCACATGTATGCGGCATTCTTTGATTTACCATAACTCACAAAGATCATTGCTTTGCATACCTACTTTTAAGTGCAACCGAAAACTCATCATCTTCATCAAACAACACTTAGGTTGCTTGCATATGGTCCTAAGAGTACACATACACTAAATTCTAAACAAACAAAAATCCTTAATTTTGATTAGAAGAAAGAAAGAAAGAAAAGTGTTTAATTGTCACAAAATGACATACAATATAAGAACATGCTTATGCTAAACCCTTAACAATAGTATTAGTAGAACTTAAATTAAGTTAGTAAAGACGAGAAATAAATAAAGCAATAATAACATATTACATTTTATATAAAACAGAGAAGGAATAGGGTGAAAAAGATGCCCGGCAGATGCATATCGTGATTGAGGCAAGAAGGCTTCCACTCAACATAATCACCGCCATGCTGTGGGTCCCCACCCACAGCATGGCGGTGATTTTCAGTGGTCGCCTAGCTGATGATTAATTACTTGGTATGGAAATTCCATTATTTTGCTTTGGAATAGGCTATAACTTTCTTGAGGAAAATTGTTGATTTCCATGGACAGAAACCGTTTTAAAAATATGTCGCTATACACTCTGTAGAGACAACAGAATAATATTCGTAGCCACGATATGTTTACGTTGAGCACATGTTTCGGCCATCATTATCAGAATTGTCAAGGACCGTCAATTTCTATGAGTGGTGACGGTTTCTGACACGTTTGATTTTTATGGAAATTCTAACAATGCCGTCGTATTATTACTGCACTATGGTCCAGGACAATGATTTCGCAGAAAATCTTGACACAAAAATGATGGTAATCTTGATGTTGTTGTACCTGTGTGCCGTTATCTAACTTAATACGTCATCTGTAGGCAGCTGTGTTACTTTGAAATACACACATCAACATGGTCTAGGGATATTTCATACTCAATTAAATAACTCGAAAAGTACTGGCCGCATTGGAATCTTTTATACACCGATTTGTTTGTAATTTGTCTCAGACTAATTCCAAATTCAAATTTTTGAAAATTCTTTTGTTTCGGTGGCATAAAAATGTCTTGATGTGTAGGAGAGGGAATTTTCATTTGTGCGAAATTTAGAAAACAATACGAATTACGTTTAGTTACAGTTTTTTTTCATTTTTAAACGAAAGATAAAGTTAAAATTGAGGTATTGTAGCCATGCAACGCCAACATTTGACGAGGGCGGAGATGTTACGAGATGTGGGAATGCTGGAAGCTGGATCTGTTCAACGTAATGTTGCTGAGGCCATAGGGACCCACCAAAATGTAATTTCAAGATTGTGGACACGCTATCGTGCCACAGGTGAAGTAGCGGAGAGTCACCGGGGGCCAAGTCGCATCACTATCCCCAGACAAGACCGATTTTTGCAAATTACTGCGCGAGCTCAACCAAATGCAACGGCGACTCAATTGGTCCAAAGGCTGCGAGTGGAACACCAAGTGCTTGTGAGTGACCAAACTGTAAGAAGGCGACTGCATGAAAGCAATCTTCGCTGTCGTAGACCACTCCGGATCCCACCTTTACGGAGAGGCAATCGTGGACGACGATTAGAATGGGTTCGGAACCACGTGGACTGGGGCCGTGAGCAATGGTCCAGTGTGCTGTTTACGGATGAATCCAGGTTCGACTTCCATCCAGATTCACCAAGGACGCGTGTTTGGCAAATTCCTGGAGCCGTCTTCAGAACCCTCAGGAAGTTCACCCATACCAAGGAGGAACAATTATAGTTTGGGCAGGAATTCGTCTTGGAGGACGGACGGATCTCGTTTGGGTGCGGGGCAATATGACGGCAGAACGATACGTCCAACAGGTGCTGGGGCCCGTAATCTTGCCCCACAGAACACAAATGGGGCAAGATTTCCTGCTCATGCACGTCAATGCCCGGGCACACACGGCGAGAACGGTAGCAGCTTGGTTACATACACACAATGTTAGAGCCTTAGACTGGCCTGCTCAATCGCCAGATCTAAATCCCATTGAGCATGCGTGGGATATGCTGCAAAGAAGAGCTCTGAAGGAAGTTCCTGAAAATCTGGCTACAGAAGATCAACTTTTTGCGCACCTCAGAAGGACATGGGACAATATTCCGCAGCAAGACATTGACAACCTTGTTCTGAGCATGCCGAATCGTTGCCGATGTGTTATGAACATCATGGGGGCTTTCTCAGTCTACTAACTTCAAGTTTATAAACACAAATTAAATGATTTTTCTATTTTTTTCAGTTTTTACTCATAAATTAAAAGTTAATTCATATACGGTTTCCGTCTATGCTTCATTTTTTTCCATAAAATCCTGAAATTATAATCGAAGTACCTTAACCATTATTAAAAAATGGTAGAATATTAAATAGCGTATCTTTTAAATATATACATGTCATATAAATAATTAACACATTGATAGTAATTCGCTTTTTTAAAGATATCCCTAGACCGTGTTGATGTGTTTATATTAACAGCTGCTATTGTGTACTTACTTAACCAAAATTTAAAAAAAAATGTTGGTTACCGGGTAGGTTACCGGTTAGAAATAGTGTACAATTAAAACGAAATTCAACAATAATTATTATCACGCAATTTAATTTAAGTAAAATAGGATATTATATATAATATGCACTTATAAGATTCTATATATTTGGCTGTTTCATCTACAGGTTATATTTATCTAATGTGTTTATCAGTCTATGTATGTAAGTATGTATGTACGTATGTTTGTTCCTATGTGGCAATCTAGAGACCAAACGCGTTGGCCGATTTTGATTATTCTTACGTCAATCGATTCGTCTTAACCCTGCGAGCATTACTGGCTACTTAAAAATTGGAAAAGATAAAAATGTCGGATTTTGGGCGCCATCGTGTGGGGGAAAAAAATAAAGGGTTTTAAGAGGTTGATTTCAAAAATATATAACACTTATATGTTTAAATGTACCTAATTAAAAAAAAAAAAAAAAAGTAGTAAATAAAAAAATATAATTAAAAAAAACAAAAAACCCGACTGCATAAAAAGCGGACTAAAAAGACGTAAACAAGAAGAAAATCATGCTGTGCAGTCGGAGGATACATCTGGTTTTGGTTAGCCAGCTCGCGAATATGCATCCTCCGACTGCACAGCATGATTTTAATTAATTATTTTTTATTTAATTTTTTATTAAGAGATAACTTAAACCGATAAAAGTACCTAATTAGGAATATAACTTATGTTTAGGAGCAATCAAGATTAAACAGTATTCTATCTATTTGTATGAAAATTTACTGTATTGAAAATCATTGTATAATGACTCAGATATAAGGTCAACATTTTATACAAAAGCCCGTTATTTCAAACTTCAAAATCTCGAAATTTTTCTTTATGATTGTGAACCAAAACTGTTTTTCTAAATTTCACACGGTCTACACTTTGTTTCGGCAGAATACAGCTATTTCTTCTTTAACCATTGTTTTTGCACTGGTAAAGAAGGCTTCAAAATATAATATTATTAGCCACACACGCAGTTTCATTCCGCTAGAACTAGCGACCGGACATAGCCATTTGTCGTATAGCAAATTAAACCCGAGATAATCTCACTAAGAGAATTGAACCACCGGACCATGGTTCCCGTTGCTAAATTTAACTCTATGTGTGTCTACGAATTTTATTATTAAAAAAATATTGCGTCCTGTTTGCTAGTATGTTTTGTATTTTAACAACGGTTTTTGCGTTAGTAGCGTGCGGGCTATTTATGAAAATATAACTATTGTGTACTTACAATACTACACTGATGTTTTTACCCGACTGCCGAAGGAGGGTAATGTGTTTATCAATCTATAAATGTATGTGTGTATGCACTTGTGTTTCCTAATTTTTTTACTCATTTATTTGTTTATTTTATTTATAAATAGAACATGTTCGCTCTATCACTTGCCCAAAAGGTTTCATTGGTTCGGCGTCACCCAGTGACACCGGCTATTGCTAAAAACCAGCGCTGTGGCTCTGTCTCGAGCGCGTCCCAGCATTATGCTGAGCGATGACCGTTTTGCGTGGTTGTGACGCATACTCTGTAATTGTATTTAAGTTTTTCCTTTGTTTTTTTTTGTGGTTTATGCTGAGCGATGACCGTTTTGCGTGGTTGTGACGCATACTCTGTAATTGTATTTAAGTTTTTCCTTTGTTTTTTTTTGTGGTTTACGTCGTGCCTGGCGCAAATAAACATTTTTCTTTCTTTTTTTTCACTTTTTGTATGTTTTTCCCTATATTGTGTTCTAGAGACCAAATGCGACGGCCTTAATTTTTTTTATATAACTTTTTTTTTGTCAATGCTAACAAATTTAATCACGCTTTTAATCTGCAAATCAAGTGGACCCTGCTGATTACCAAGAAAAAGTGACATAAGTTCTATCAAAGATATCGATTACCGATATGTCCAAAATGTATTGGGTTGACATGCGTTACCGCACGTCATTTCGTCTATCGGCTGAAAAATTATTATGAAGATGACTAGATAAGATAAATCCAGTCGTAGGTATATTATTCACCTAATTACATAATAGCTATTTATGCAACTGTTACGTTATGGACGGTCTTTTAATACGAGTGCCATTTTTCGGTACAAGCGTAGCGCGTACCGAAATAGGTGGGCACGAGTTATTAAAGACCAATAACGTACAGTTGCATACAAGATTTTATCTACGAAGGAATAAATAAAACACACATATAGACAAATACGTATTTCAGGAAGTGTGTTTAAGTATTTCATTTCTCATATACATGTCTTGATTTTTCTGGTATTAAATTATTTGTAGCAGGAACTGCTCTATTTGTTATATCTGGTGGAGTATTTTCAATATCACTTGATGTTGAAGACATTTTTAATAAAATTTGGAATAAAATTTCACTCAGAAAAAAATTCCTGCGTCCACTTTATTTTATTTTTTTATTTAGTCTTTATTAGGTATAAGGCAAAGATCTTGTAGCCGCAACAGCCAAATAGTATACGATATTTTTGTTCTAAACTTTTTCCATTTTTAAAAACATCATTTACATTGTCTTGATTTCGAAGTAATATTATAGGTACCTGGCTGTATTTTCAGAATGTCTTTGCTTGTGTTTTAGAATTTATGACGATTCGCATAATGCAACCCGATGTTGTTATGGGTATCTTAATGAAACCGCTGTCAATTTCGTAATTCGAATATAACGAAACCGAAGTAGATAAAACATTTTAATTATATAAGAAAATATATAAGTACCTATCTGTCTAAGTTTTCTTTTCGTAATAAATTAAACACGAATAGTTATTAGCTAAAGCCGATGAATATCAAATTGATTAGAATTTGGTCAGCATCGATACGGTAATATGATTTTTACGGTTTTTTATCTACGCATAATCTTACGAAGTTAGGAATGTTAGTGCCTGTTCAGAGCTGCGCAAGAGTACTTCGGATGAAAAATGTGTGTGAGCATTTTTAATGCAGTGGTTATCGAAACAAAAAAGCTAAAATAATATCTGGTAAAAAACTACCTACTGATAAGTTTGCACTTATTTTGTGTACCTCATTATCATCAGCCTTATAATGTTCCCACTGCTGGGCACAGGCATCCTCTCTGTGAGAGAGGTAATGGGCCTTAATCCACAACGCGGGCCCAGTGCGGTTTGGTGAACGTCACATGTCTTCGAATTTTTGATTCTAGAACATGCTGGTTTCCTCACAATATTTTCCTTCACCGTTTTAAGAGCAGTGGTGATGAAGTAATTTACTCAAAGTAAAGCGCCTGTTGGGATCAAATTCACGACCTACGACACGTAAGTCAGGGCCGTTACCCCTGGGCCACCACTGCTCACACAGAAAAAAACATCTGAAAAAATACTACCTAGGTACAGATCATTTTACACTTATTTGTTGTACCTATTGATAGAATTTTACATCTATAGATTTTATGATTTGATACAAAGGAGAATTCATGAGAGAAGATAGAAATAGCTAATTAGATGTATGTTGAAATATAGGAAAGCAATTAATGGATTTATTATACCACTTTCTTACTCAAGCGTTTTGTCAGTTTCTAGGTAAATCCGTATCAGGAACGTAAAATATAAAACCTTTTTATATAATATAAAATTTATGACCAAGCCAGCAATCAAGATAATGGTACTTAGCCTAAGTAGATATAATTTTTCACGTCAGTTCATATGGTAGATAAACAGCTGATAGGTAATTAAATATTTCTTATAATCCATACAAAAAAGAAATGAAAGTAAACTCAAATGCCTTTCTAAAGGATAGCGCCCAGATTCTCTTAACTGATGAATTAAAAACCGCTTAGTGCAAAAAGAAACTCTATGACCTTTGTCTTACAGTCTATTTAGTTTTTTCACGCTTTATCACGGTGTCGGATACGCATCTTGCACGTGACGTTACGGTTCAAAATGTACAGTTAGCGCCAACTTTTTGGTGTGAATACATCGTAATAAATATTCATGTTTCATCATATTATATGTATTATCTACGTACTGTATATGATTTATATATATTTAATTAAAAGGTGTTTAATTTTGACTTATGAATCACAATTTTTTTCGAGTTTCATAATGTTTGGTCAGATTAAATCATTTCAAGTATTTGCTTCAAGTATTTGATTTGACTTCCACAAAATTTTGTAAAATTTTTGGATCATGGCTTTAAGTATTTTTATCAATAGTATTTCAATTATTGTGTTTAATATTAGATAGATAGATATAGGTGTAGCCATGTGCAAATATTGTTATCACTACTAGGGCAATCTGTTTGTTAACTATCTATTTCACAATCCACACAAAAATATTTAATCGCTGATATATTACTTTCATAAACTAAATAACGAAAAATAAATGAAACCTATTTTATTCATAACCTATATATACCGGCCACTCGAAATTTAAAAAAGAAACTATAACATAAAAACAAAATAAAACAAAACCTTACCTACTCTCACAGTAAGTTCTATATTCAAAATTGTATCACGTATAACAATGGTCCGAGCAACGAGTTCGCAAACGTCACTGACTCATCAGCTGTTTTCTATACGACCGTTCAATGTGGCTGCACTTACATCAATGAACATTGACATCGTATATCATTATCCGAGCGAACGCGATAATACTCGCCACCTTTAGTAATTTATCAGGACAGTTGCTAAGGATTGAATTCCTTGTCGGTCAGTACTGAAGTGGTTGGTTTGTCAACAACACGCGGCCAAGCGCTACTACAAGAAAAACACATTGGGACGTCTCTACCTAACTGTTTGACGCAGACACGTCTTACTGAACTACGGCGCCTCCACCACATCGTGGTTTTCTCGACTCGGTAATCGACCTTATCTCTGCAATGAAACCTATCTAGTAAACTTACTAGAGTTAAAGTTAGTGGGCTTGCGAGAGTGGTTCGTTGCTGGATAGACCCTCTTTAGAATCCAGCATAGACTTCAACAGTTATAGTCTATGTTGGATTCTAGAGAGTGTCTATTGAAGTCTATGTAATATGCAGGATTGAACTCTAGGTTCTCCAGTTCAGTTACTACATCGAGGATAAGTGAAAGAGAAATGAAGCATGAAAATAATCGTCTCGTCTCGTTCCTTCCTGTGATTATATTCTTTTTGGTTGTTTTGTGGTCTGTGTTGCGTGTTACCAAGAAATTTTGGTAAAAAAATTGCTACCCGTAATTTGGTGGACCTGTTTTTGCTGCACAAATTGCCGCTAGTTGAAACCGGTTCTCTGATCTGATTCGCAGGTGATGCCTTTAGAACCCACTCTTTGTATGTTCATCAACATTTACACGTGGTTCGGCGGCTGAATAGAGTTCAATGAAACTTAGTTTCAAGTTACTAATATTACCTACTAATTAGAAGCTTCCTTCCTAGAAGTACTCAAAATATGAGCAAATATTATTAAAACGGAGTTAGTTGGTTTTAGTAATTATATTCTCTCTTGGATAGCAAACAATACATTTTGTAACAGGAAAAATAACGGGCGTATATTTATAAATATTAGCCTAAAATTTCTAAATAACCTAACCAATAGGGCAATAATATAATGGCTCGCACAAACAAAGGTACAAATCTTCCCATACGTGATATTGTTCTTAGCAACAAATTACTAATTAAATTACATTTATTTACGATAAAATGTCGTAATATATCATGTATTTATTGCATAAGACAGTTGTGTACAACGATTGATATCAGTCCAGCTGTTTATGACAGGAAGGCGTAATTATGAAATTATGTGTCGTAATAAACAATATCGGTAGTTATCATGTTTTTATGACGTGTCAATGTCCAATATTCAGCTTGTAGGTACTATGGGCTAAAGCTAGATCTGATCCCTTTGAAAACAAAATCCCGAGCACAAGATGACCACAGTTGCGTCCGCCCTTTTTGCGTCAACCATAGCCAAATGACTTGTATGTTTTTTTGCCGTCTTTTTTTATTACAAAAACAAGGTGCTGACAGGTACTAGAGCAACAGTCACCCGATGCTGCGATGCTATTGGTTGATGAGTATAATTCGGAAAAAAGTAAGTAGTATAAGTTTCGGGCGAGCCCTGCATGCAGAAATAGTCCTTACGGTGATCAGATATAGCTTTGGCCGATTGTACACTGATCGGTCGATACATGGTGGACATTCCACTCAACACGTTTTGGGAATACTTTGCCTGTGTTTTCCGACAGCTTGCAGGTTTAAGTCAAGAGTGAATAGGTTTCTTCTAGGCAAGCGTGCATCACCGTTGAACAAATAATTGCCTACCATGAGGTAAGATAGTGGTCAAACGCGAGCCTATTAATAATAATAAAAGAGAAATAAAAATAACATAAAACAAAACATATATACAACACAAAACATACAAGTAACATAAAAGTAATTATGATTTTCTTCTCGTTTACATCTTTTTATTTAGTTTCTTAATCAGTCGGGTTTTTGATTTTTGAATTAACTTTTTATATTTACAACTAGAGTGCAGTGGTGGTCCAGTGGTTACGGTCCCCCGACTTACGAGTTGTAGGTCGTGGGTTCGAACCCGAGCCGGCGTTTTACTTTGTGTAATTTATTTCATCACGGTGAAGGAAAACATCGTGAGGAAACCGGCATGTACTAGAATCAAAATATTCAATGAGAGGAGGCCTGTGGCTGATGATGTGATAATGTGATATTCAACTTCTTGTATTTTTTTCCAAGTTACTTTAAACATATACGTGTTAGCTATAATTTTTTGCAACCACCTCTGGAAACCCTTCATTTTTATACCCCACTCGATGCATTTGGAAGAAAAAAATGTGGAGCCGCACATTAAGGCGCCCAAAAGCCGCCATTTTAATTTATTTCCGCCATTGTAATGTAGTCAGTGACATTCTCAAATTTAAGACGCATCGATTGACGTAAGAATCATCAAAATTGGCTTACGCGTTTGCTCTTTAGAACGCTACATAGAAACAAATATACATACATAAATTGATAAACACATTACCCTCCTTCACCAGTCGGCTAAAAATGGTCACATGTGCAATACAATATTGTATGACACTAGTTTCTCTTATACCGCATCGTTGGGCAACTCTAGTGGTCGTAAGCGCTACTGGTCTGCGTGAGGTTTGATTTCCGAGCCCAGCAAGGTATATAAGGTTTTTCCATCGAGTATTTTTTTTCCGTATTCTCCATTTATGTTTGTCGCTCATTCCCTTAAGGCTCATATTCACCAATGTTAACGCAGTACTGGCCGTGCGCTCGAATATATGAATACTGTACCCCATTTTGGACAATTTTGTATGAAAAATATTCTTTAAATTACTACTGTTTAAATCATGAAGAAATTCTAGCCATACATTTTTAGGTATGAAAATATTTTTAAACATCCAAGTCGGAGGATTATCCAAAAGTAGCGAAACAATATCGTGTTTGTTCGCGACGGGGCATCACAAACAATATTAGTATAGTTTGTTGTAAATATAAAATGTTATGAACAAACATACGTCTGCTTACCCCAGCGCGCTAGCTCGTACTAAACAGTTTTAGACGAGAATTTTTCTTTTATAGTTTTTTCAAACATAAAATTTCGACCACTTTTTGAGGCACTAAACATTATGTTTTAGTGTATATGAGTATGTATTAAGTAAATATGGGGTCTAAAGAGTAAATTAGAATCGTTACATACATACTAAATGCGGTAGTTACGGAAAGAAAGCAAAATCAAAACAAGTCAAATTCCGTAAACATGACCGACCGCCATGGCCGTTTAGTTCGAAATGAGCAGTCAGATGGCGGTGCACGATATATATAGTCTGGCGCGTAAGCAGACAAATTTGGTATTTTAGAATAGCGTTTTGAGGGCTTTATAATAGCCTATAGTACCTAAAATACGGTTATCTAGTATAATTAGAATTAATATACTATAGATAAAATGTGTAAGTAGTATTTTAAGCAAATAAAAAATATTTGTTTACGTTTTTTGGACCCCCCGAAAATGGCCGGGTCGCAAGTATCGATAGGTGCGCTCTGCCCACCTACCAATCGTATTATTTACCTTACACATTTATTTTGTTAGGAAACACCACCTAGGTGTTCTAGATAGTATACCTTGGTGCTATGACTGAAAAACTGTACATAATAACAGTACATAGCCAGGTTTAAAACAGTTTCACTCTGAGATGGTAAATACATGCATTTTTGCTCAAGTAAGTAAATAGAATTTTGGTTATAAGCGTTTTAGCGCTTCTAGGTGACCTGGAACTGTGTCCAGGCCCTATATATAGATGGCATCTATGTAATTCTAGTACATAGATATTACTTACTTGAAATAATGTGTCTGTATGTGCCAGCATGGACGTTTCTACGCGTCTGCCAGAGGGCCCACTACCTTCGGACACACTTGGTGCCTGAAGGATTATTGATATGCTATCTGAAGCATTACCTTTGGGGACCCTCGGGCACACGCCTGGACTCAGTCACAACACATAGCTAATATATAGCTACACATACACACACAGAGGCGTTAAAGCCGTGGAACAACACGATATTTTCTATTTCGGCCGCTTCCCGGCATCAGAAGTCCCAGAAGGGCTGGTGGTACACCCATCAGGGTACTACCATTCGATAGCCCAATTCTCCAGCTTCCCAACCACATTTTTGGAAGGAGCCTAGCTCTGGTGGTTAGGGAACTAACCGACTTAATATAGTAAGAGGTTCCATGGTTTTCTCGCATCATCGACCACATCAGAGTGAATACTGGATCGAGGGTTGGAGCTGTATCCACCGAACTTCCACCATGGGGTAGCCCATCGCGAGGGCTATCCGATGACGGTTGGTGAATGCGGATCCGCCCACCAGCTCGAGTACAAACTCACTGAATATGCCGAAAACAGGCACAGAAGCTATGTTTTCGCACTTTCACGTGGCTGTGCCCGTGAAGGTGACAGATGAAGCTGTGGAACTGTCACAGATCGATGGTCCAGGAGTAGGGCTACAAGTCCCTCGCTGGTACCCTGGCACTAAAGTGCACCATTGTATTGTAAAGTAGCATATAAAGCTACAAACTGACTGAAATTCCCCTTATTAGGCGTTCTCCACGCAAGGGCTCCGTGAAGGTAGCAGATATGAACCTGGACCAAGGTCCGGAGGGAAGGTCTTCTCGAGACCTATCCAGAGACACAAGTCTCATCAAAATCGGTTCAGTAGAAGGGGGGTTTCTGTCGGTTTTCAGCGACTAGCCATAAGGTATTAATTTTATAATTAAAGTTTATGCGCGGTCGTTGTTTCGAGGTCCTCGTTACGGTCAAGTGTGGTAGTAGGATAGTGCGCTGAGACACCGTCCTAATTGTAGCCATTATTTCTAAATATTAAATCCACGTCACTTTGCGTAACGGAGACCATGAAGAGACGTCGCTTTTGGACATGAAAACCTGACTTTTTTTCTGAACTGGACATCACGCCTTCCCCTCAACATCCTTGGCAGCCTTCCAACCACTGCAGGGTCAATACTTGCTCGAAGACAACTGAACAATAGGTGCAAGGGGCGTCAACGCGTTCAAGCTGAAGCCTTACAACCTTCAGTCAGCCTGGGGCCTTGATCGATCACGTCCGTCCCGCACATTTGCTGGTCCTGTCGAGCCGGATTTTTGAGCAAATGACCTACGCAGCGTTCCAGTGAAGATACAGGCCAATAGGAAGAGCCTAGTTCCAGTGAACAAAGAAGCCTGGCGTCCTGGGTTCCAGCGAAAATACAGGCCAACATTGAAGAGCCTAGTTCCTGAGAACAAAGAAAACCGTTGTCCCGTTCCTGAGAACAGAGAAGCCTGGCGTCCTGGGTTCCAGTGAAAATACAGGCCAATATTGAAGAGCCTAGTTCCTGAGAACAAAGAAAACCGAGGCCCAAGCCAGTGAAAATTCCTGAGAACAAAGAAGCCTGACGACCATTGCTGAGAACGTATCTACCCTCAATATAAATCTGGTAAGAGTACACACCTACACAAAGTACCGACCGGGGTACGTAACGTTACGTTCGTGAGAAAAGTTCCAGTGAATAAAGAAACCTGACGTCCCCCTCGTAAACCTTACAAGTGTCGAGGTTAAGATCATATTTCTTTAACAGTCAAAAACAGTGTAGAAACCCAGTAACTGGGAGATTAGCGTCGTCAAAAGGCGCGCGTACGTTTGACCTTGGTTAGTAGAAGCTTCTAGAGCGACTACCGGAGTGAAAAGTGCACGTGTGGTTTGGGACCCACGCGTGGACTAGCTCTAGAACATAACCATTTTTGCTGGGACGCAACTGCCTTTCCTGAGCCGTTTCCTGTGGTGCCTAGCTGCTTCCAGAGAAGCATTTCGTCCGATTAGATTACCGTCGCAAAAAGACGGAATTTTGAGTTGCCTCTGTTGTGTAACCTGCATACTGAGAAACAGTAGTATCTGAGAATACATAGAAACTGTATCCTGAAGGAACAAGTAGATTGCCTGAAGAGTTATCGCTGAAATTTCAGAATCGGAAATTTCATATATAGCGTGTCGAAAGCTTGTTTAGGAGATAGAACGAACATACAAACGTTCATAGAATTCCTGAAGGATTACGGCTGAAGGATTATCGCTGAAGCGCTATCCTAGAGGAGGCTTACACACAGAGGCATATTGTATAGTCGTGTGGGCGACTTGTTCTATAAAAAATAGAACGAAAAATAGTTCCTGTAAATTTCCTGAAGCGTTATAGCTGAAGACTTATTATTGACTTAGAATTTGTTTGGAAACAAATAGTCATATAAGAGACAGAAGTTCTCAATCGAAGCTTGGACCTTCGATAGCTGGAGTCTGGACTGACTACTAACGTCAAGTGTTAGACAGAAGTTTCTGCGAGTGGTATCAGACCAGCTGGTCATCCTTGAAGGCTGCTGGACAGGTTGACACGTATAAAACAGTAAGTACAGTGAAAACTTACTCAAGTGCTTACCCCTTGTGGGTCGATAGTAATATAGTGAACCTGTGTCGTGTCAACATAGCAGTTTTGAAGCTGATTTGGGACTTATAGTTTTGAAGACTGAATAAAAACTTATAGTCTGAAGGATAACCCGGAGTCAAGAGGGCCAGAGTTAACCCGGAGTTAAAAGTTAACCCGGAGTTTAAAAATATTTTTTCAATTTTGAAAAAGGAAGCGAACCCTCTTCGAGTCAACGATTTAAATTGGACTTAACCCGGAGTTACGACTTAGGTTTTTCGAGAAAAAACTTGAAGTTTGGACTTAGCTGTTTCGAGTCGACGTCTTGAAGCGAAGACTGGACTTGGACATAGCCGTTTGGAAGCTCGAAAATAGACTTAACCCAATCGTACTGAAGTCTAGAGTTGGACTTAACCCGTACGAGTTGACGTTTTGAACTGAAGTCTAGAGTTGGACTTAACCGTTTCGAGCTGACATTTTGGACCAGTCGGAATGCCGATAACCAGATCGCAGGACAAGAGACCTGAGGCGTGGACAGTCGCCATGGAGCGACCGGGTGCAGGTATACACCATCAATTGCCCCCACGCTCGCCGACAACGACTGATGGGACTGAACAGTCCGCACCGAACAGGAGCCCAACCGTGTCACAGATAGGTGACAATACGCCCACACACCAAGAGGAGGAACCACAGGAACCGAGCACATGCAGGAAGGCATCGAGAGAAGAAGGATCTTCAGAAGGAACACTGAAGCCTTCTGATGAAAAACAAAGGATCCAAGACAAGACCTTTGTACATAAGGAAATAATGGCTACCCGGGGTGACGCCCGTAATAAACGTTGGAGACCGCCGTCTACAAGCAAGACGACCCGGTTACAGGGAAGAGTCTCAAGAGCTCGCGAAAACTTACTGAAGATTAAGTTGGAGCTCGCACAGTTAGCCCTTCAGAGAGCAGAAGAAGAACCTTCTGAAGCGGAATATATGGATCAAAGAGACTCAAATGAAGAGTACGTGCGTTCCTGGGTCGAAGAGGCGCCAGAGCCCACACCGTTGAGGGAGGACGACGTCGCCAATAGGAAGCAAGATAGGCCTCCACCTGCGAGCGGCGACGCTGTAATGGACTCCCAGACCCATATAGACCAACCACAGACGAGGGCTAACATAGAACCGTCTAGGACAGAGCCGTCCAAGACGGAGCCACCAGGGCAAATAGAAGCGAAAGAGTCACTCCGTCCTTTTCTAACGGAGTTGACATCCGCTATAGTGTCGCTAGCCGACAGAAAAATCGAACCATGGACGCCTAACCGAACGGCGTCGCAGGTTATGTTGACTCTGCCGAACTTCGGTGGAGCTCACACAGAATGGCTTACCTTTCGAGCCATTTACGAGGCAACTGTTGCCTACTTCAGCGACTTTGAAAATACAGCAAGACTCAGAAGGAGCTTGCGTGGTCGCGCACTGGAGACAGTGAGCTCAGAACTCATCGGGAACGCGAAACCGGATGAGATCATGAGAGAATTGGAGCTACAATTTGGACGTCCCGACTCAATAGCTCAGGCTAAAACCGACCGACTCAGAGGGCTGCCACGCTGCAGCGAACAGCCCAAAGATATATGCACCTTTGCAAGTCGGATCAGAAGCGGAGTCGTCACCTTACGGGCCCTCAAGAAGGAGCACTACTTACTCAATGCTGAGCTGATGCGCCAGTTAACTGAGAAGCTGCCCAATTCTCTACGTGTACAATGGTATAGAACGTACACAGAAAAGTACCAGTCGCTGCCAGACTTGTCACTCTTCAGCGACTTTATAACAGAGCAAGCTCACTTCTGCAGTGCATTCGCACCGCCCGAGAACATTAAAGAAACGGACTCGGTGGCGGGAAAACGCGTCACACAGAGGACGCACGTAGCTACCGCGAAGCCGGTAGGCCACTGTCGAATTTGCGACAAAGAGGGTCACTACTCGTCTGATTGCATAAAGTTTACAGACGCAACATGTGACAAGAAATGGGAGCTAGCCAAGCAATATGGCTTGTGCTTTCGCTGCCTAAGGAACCACCGTAAGGGCCACACCTGCGGAAAGAAGCAGTGTGGCTTCAAGGGGTGCATAGCTACTCATCACCGACTTCTTCATAGGGTAAGGAAGCCTCAGACAGACAGGACAAGGAAGCCTGCTGTTCCAGAAGCGAAGAAGGAGTCTCAGGAGACGGTAGCCAGTTCGCGAACTGCCTCAAGTAAAGCCTTCCTGAAGATGATACCGGTCCGGGTTATTGGACCGGCGGGAGAGGCAGACACATACGCACTCCTTGACGATGGGTCTACCGTCTCGCTGATCGACGAAGCAATCGCTCAGCGAGTAGGAGCAGTGGGCCCAATTGAGCCACTGAAGATCGATGCCATAGGACACACTAGGATCGATACTCCACTATCGAGACGAATAACGGTCGTTCTCACAAGCCAGTTGAAGAATCGGGTGCCCTTCAAGGCGCGCACCATTTCGAAGCTCAACCTGTCTCCACAGGCAGTCAATCATAAGGACCTGGCACGATGCAGGCACCTTCAAGACTTGACGTCTGAGCTTACATATCCGGCGGGAGTACCGAAGATACTCGTCGGACAGGACAACTGGCATTTGCTGCTGGCCACTGAGGTCCGGAGGGGACCAAGAGACCAACCCATCGCGTCAAGGACCATGATGGGCTGGACATTGCATGGTGCACACACCAGAACACTGGGCCAGCGGGTGCATTACGTCAACGGCACTCAGTCCGTTGCAAGGCAGGATGCGGAGCTGAACACACAGCCCCGTGAATTCTTCGCCAGCGAGACTTCTGGCCCTCAGAAGAGGGCAGAAGACGCTTCGAACCGCGACAAAAGGCGGTTAAACCAAGTCAACGGCACTCAGACCGTTGACGCAAGGCAAGATGCGGAGCTGAACGAACAGCCCCGTGAATTCTTCGCCAGCGAAACTTCTGGCCCTCAGAAGAGGGCAGAAGACGCATCGGACCGCGACAGAAGACGGTCAAGGCAAGATGCGGAACTGAACGAGCAGCTCCGTGAATTCTTCGCCATCGAGTCACTGGCTATTAATCCAAGAAAGCCAGCTTCTGACCCTCAGAAGAGGGCAGAAGATATTTTGAACCGCGACATAAGGCGGCTCGACAGCGGGCACATAGAAACCTCTATGCTATGGCGGGAAGAAGCCATAGAAATGCCCGACAGTTATGGGACAGCCCTTACAAGGCTGGTCTCTATAGAAAAGAAGCTGGATAGAAACCCAGCTCTTCGTGTGAAATATTCACAACAGATGGACTCCCTAATAGAGAAGGGATATGCTGAAAGGGCCCCCAAATCAAGCACGCCAGGAAGGACCTGGTACCTGCCTCATTTCGATGTCTTCAACCCAATGAAGCCAGAGAAAATTCGTATAGTACATGATGCCGCTGCCAAATCGAGAGGAAAGTCACTCAATGACTTCCTGCTAACTGGACCGGACTTGCTGCAGTCGCTGCCCGGCGTCATGATGCGATTTCGTAGACACTGCGTGGCCATCTCTGGAGACATAGCCGAGATGTTCATGCAAGTGAAGGTGCGGAGTGAAGACCGAGACTCACTTCGTTACCTATGGAGAGGCAACAGGAGAGAGGGAGCCCCAGAAGAGTACCGCATGACGTCCATCATTTTCGGCGCGGCAAGTTCGCCGTGCACCGCCATCTTTGCGAAAGATTGGAACGCAAGAAGGCACATCGAACAGCATCCAGTAGCAGTAAAAGCTATCATTGAGAACCATTATATGGACGATTATCTGGACAGCTATAGAACGGTCGAAGAAGCGACAGAAGTCGCGACCAGGGTGAAGGAAATTCACCAAGAGGCGAAATTCGACCTATCAAAATGGGTATCGAACAGTTCGCGCCTACTAGAGAACCTAGATCCGACACAAACCTGCGCTGAGGTTGTGAACATCGGAGAGGCGACAGGCACGGAGAAAATTCTCGGCCTGATTTGGAGACCTAGTGAAGACACGCTAGGTTTCAACCTAACGCTTGCAAGACTGCCGCCAGGAATCCTAGAGAAGGAGGCCCCTACAAAAAGAGAGGCCCTCAAGATCGTCATGTCATTGTACGACCCGCTGGGACTCGCCTCACCCGTAACGATTCGAGCCAAGCAAATACTGCAAGAGGCATGGAGGCGAGGCATCGATTGGGACCAGCTTTTAGAAGACGATCAAGCAGCTCAGTGGAGAAGCTGGATCGAAAACCTGCGGCAGCTCAAGGGCATCAGCATACCAAGATGCTATCCTGGGTATAGTGATGCCAATGAAATACAAATACATGTATTTACCGACGCAAGCGAGATGGCGTACGCAGCAGCTGTGTACTGGCGAGCCACCACAGCAGAAGGCTCACAGAAGGTGAGCCTAGTCATGGCCAAGGCGAGAGTAGCACCATTGAAGCTACAATCGATACCGCGCCTCGAGCTGCAGGCAGCGGTGATGGGAACCCGTCTGGCTGCAGCTGTGAAACGTGAGCACGACAATGAGCGATCGTCGGTCACGTATTGGACAGACAGCAAAACAGTTCTGTCATGGATACGAAAAGGAGCACGAACCTATAAAGCCTTCGTAGCTCATCGTATAGCTGCCATAGAGGAAGGCAGTAAAGTGGAGGATTGGCGATGGATTTCAACAAAATTGAACATCGCCGACATAGCAACTCGTGACGTGCCACACAAGTTCGATTCGAATCACGAGTGGTTCTGTGGCCCTAGTTTTTTATATGAAGACCCCACTTCATGGCCATCAGAGAAGCCTCCAATGGTTGAAGAGACAGGAGAAGAAAGAACCCTCACTGTCACAAGCAACGAGTATGGAAAAGATGTTTCGGAGGACAGAACCCCCAAACATACATACACTTCGAAGCTCATAGAAGCTATACCTAATCCCGTCAATTTTTCAAGATGGGAGCGGCTATTACGTGCGACTGCGACTGTCCTACGTTTTATTTTTCTCTGTAAACAGAAAACAGAGAAAACGTTCTATAAGAGAACACAGAAGAACGCAGAAGAGGACACGGACTGGCGGAAAAAAAAGAAGACAGCGACTGCAGCAACAAAGCCGTCATATATAGCGCCACAAGTCCGAAAGCAGTATATTGAAGCGAGTTTTCTCCAAGAAGCTGAGAAAATACTCATACGAGTCGCACAGCAGCAATCGTTCGCTCAGGAGATAGCCCGATTGCACGAGCACGAAGTAGTGGACAAGAATAGCCCACTACATTCGCTGCAAATAGAGCTAGTAGATGGCCTACTACGCATAAGAAGCCGTATAGCCGCCACGGACGAGATTACAGAAGATGTGAGGCGACCGCCAATATTACACGGCGACCATCACATAACACAGCTCTATATAGACTGGACACACCGCAGCCTACTGCACAGCGGGACGGAACTTACAATAAATGAGGTGCGACAGCACTATTGGGTCGTGAGGATGCGTCCCACGACGAAGAAAGTACTGTCGCAATGTCTTCAGTGTCGAATACGTAAGGCACAAGCTCCAGTGCCAGCGACCGGCGATCACCCGCGAACGCGCCTCGCTCATCATCAGAGGCCGTTCACGTATACGGGGCTAGATTATTTCGGCCCACTATCAGTAACCGTCGGTCGCCAACATCAGAAGAGATATGTAGCTTTGTTCACATGTCTCACCACGCGAGCTGTCCACCTCGAGATAGCGGCCAGCCTCAGCGCAGACAGTGCTATACTAGCGCTGCGCCGATTCGCCGCCCGCAGAGGATGTCCAACCGAGATACACTCGGACAACGGCACCAACATGCATGGTGCCGATCGAGAGCTACGAGAGGCCTTCCGTGAGGAGGCCAGTCGCCGAGGCATCACTTGGCGCTTCATCACCCCATCAGCGCCCTTCATGGGAGGCGCATGGGAGCGCCTAGTTCGTTGCGTGAAAAACGCATTGTATACCGTACTCACAGAGAAACACCCACATGAAGAGGTGTTGTCCACACTGATTTGTGAGGCAGAGTACACGGTAAATAGTCGCCCGTTGACACATGTTTCAGTTGACGGCGATGATGACGAGTCTATCACGCCGAACCACTTCCTACTTGGTGGGTCGGCAAGACTACCAACCCCCGGCGTGTTCACCGAGCAAGACATCGACAGCAAGAAGATGTGGCGTCGGTCACAAATCCTGGCCGACATGTTCTGGCGCCGGTGGGTGCGAGAGTACCTGCCTGAGCTCCAAAATCGGCGGGAGCCCCACAGCCGCGGGCCTGACCTGCTGGTGGGCGACCCCGTCCCCGTCGCCGACGGCCAGCCGCCACGCAACCCGTGGCCGCGAGGCCGCATCCAGGCCATATACCCTGGGCCTGATAGAGAAGTCCGGATCGCTGAGGTGCGCACCACTGGCGGCACTCTAAAGCGTCCGGTGAAGAAGCTCATTCGTCACTACCGAAATGAGCGTAGCAGAGTTCCCGCGGCGAGAGCAGAGCGACGTGTCGCTGAGCGTCGTGGCACGCGCGCTGCCGACGTGCGTCGCTCACTATGCGTGATGCAGCGCCGCGTCAACACATCGGGTCGACGCGACACTGCACGGCGGGAGAGATGTTCGCGACGGGGCATCACAAACAATATTAGTATAGTTTGTTGTAAATATAAAATGTTATGAACAAACATACGTCTGCTTACCCCAGCGCGCTAGCTCGTACTAAACAGTTTTAGACGAGAATTTTTCTTTTATAGTTTTTTCAAACATAAAATTTCGACCACTTTTTGAGGCACTAAACATTATGTTTTAGTGTATATGAGTATGTATTAAGTAAATATGGGGTCTAAAGAGTAAATTAGAATCGTTACATACATACTAAATGCGGTAGTTACGGAAAGAAAGCAAAATCAAAACAAGTCAAATTCCGTAAACATGACCGACCGCCATGGCCGTTTAGTTCGAAATGAGCAGTCAGATGGCGGTGCACGATATATATAGTCTGGCGCGTAAGCAGACAAATTTGGTATTTTAGAATAGCGTTTTGAGGGCTTTATAATAGCCTATAGTACCTAAAATACGGTTATCTAGTATAATTAGAATTAATATACTATAGATAAAATGTGTAAGTAGTATTTTAAGCAAATAAAAAATATTTGTTTACGTTTTTTGGACCCCCCGAAAATGGCCGGGTCGCAAGTATCGATAGGTGCGCTCTGCCCACCTACCAATCGTATTATTTACCTTACACATTTATTTTGTTAGGAAACACCACCTAGGTGTTCTAGATAGTATACCTTGGTGCTATGACTGAAAAACTGTACATAATAACAGTACATAGCCAGGTTTAAAACAGTTTCACTCTGAGATGGTAAATACATGCATTTTTGCTCAAGTAAGTAAATAGAATTTTGGTTATAAGCGTTTTAGCGCTTCTAGGTGACCTGGAACTGTGTCCAGGCCCTATATATAGATGGCATCTATGTAATTCTAGTACATAGATATTACTTACTTGAAATAATGTGTCTGTATGTGCCAGCATGGACGTTTCTACGCGTCTGCCAGAGGGCCCACTACCTTCGGACACACTTGGTGCCTGAAGGATTATTGATATGCTATCTGAAGCATTACCTTTGGGGACCCTCGGGCACACGCCTGGACTCAGTCACAACACATAGCTAATATATAGCTACACATACACACACAGAGGCGTTAAAGCCGTGGAACAACACGATATTTTCTATTTCGGCCGCTTCCCGGCATCAGAAGTCCCAGAAGGGCTGGTGGTACACCCATCAGGGTACTACCATTCGATAGCCCAATTCTCCAGCTTCCCAACCACATTTTTGGAAGGAGCCTAGCTCTGGTGGTTAGGGAACTAACCGACTTAATATAGTAAGAGGTTCCATGGTTTTCTCGCATCATCGACCACATCAGAGTGAATACTGGATCGAGGGTTGGAGCTGTATCCACCGAACTTCCACCATGGGGTAGCCCATCGCGAGGGCTATCCGATGACGGTTGGTGAATGCGGATCCGCCCACCAGCTCGAGTACAAACTCACTGAATATGCCGAAAACAGGCACAGAAGCTATGTTTTCGCACTTTCACGTGGCTGTGCCCGTGAAGGTGACAGATGAAGCTGTGGAACTGTCACAGATCGATGGTCCAGGAGTAGGGCTACAAGTCCCTCGCTGGTACCCTGGCACTAAAGTGCACCATTGTATTGTAAAGTAGCATATAAAGCTACAAACTGACTGAAATTCCCCTTATTAGGCGTTCTCCACGCAAGGGCTCCGTGAAGGTAGCAGATATGAACCTGGACCAAGGTCCGGAGGGAAGGTCTTCTCGAGACCTATCCAGAGACACAAGTCTCATCAAAATCGGTTCAGTAGAAGGGGGGTTTCTGTCGGTTTTCAGCGACTAGCCATAAGGTATTAATTTTATAATTAAAGTTTATGCGCGGTCGTTGTTTCGAGGTCCTCGTTACGGTCAAGTGTGGTAGTAGGATAGTGCGCTGAGACACCGTCCTAATTGTAGCCATTATTTCTAAATATTAAATCCACGTCACTTTGCGTAACGGAGACCATGAAGAGACGTCGCTTTTGGACATGAAAACCTGACTTTTTTTCTGAACTGGACATCACGCCTTCCCCTCAACATCCTTGGCAGCCTTCCAACCACTGCAGGGTCAATACTTGCTCGAAGACAACTGAACAATAGGTGCAAGGGGCGTCAACGCGTTCAAGCTGAAGCCTTACAACCTTCAGTCAGCCTGGGGCCTTGATCGATCACGTCCGTCCCGCACAGTGTTGTTATTTTTTTTTTAAAGCGAAGCTATTACTTACATGAAAAAACCATGTTTATCAAATAATGTACATGAATTGATAATAAATATTTATTTGTTTCAAATCTTTTATCCTAGCCGTTCCCATGGCGTATGCTTTAGTGACCCTTTTACGGCACTAAAGCGGTGGAAGGCCCTTAATTTGGAATTAAAGATAACCGTCAAAATGTGAGTGTTTCATACTCTTCTGGCTACCTTTCGGATAAAACAGGCGTTATGTTTCACATAAGGAATTTCTCATGTATCGTAGTTGCATCTAAAACATATAAACTCACATTCACAAACAACATTTGTTCCGTGTGGGAATACAACCAGCGACACTCAGCGCAGCAGGCAATCGCCCAACCACTGCGCCAACCGTGCAACCAAATATTAGAATAACTTAAGTAACCTATATACCACCAAAAGGACCACCTTGTTGTCGTTAGCAAGTTTGCCTCCATGCATTTTTAACCGACTTCCCAAAAAAGAAGGAGGTTCAATGTTCGACATTATGCTAGTTTTTTTTTTGTGGTCGATTGTAAAATAACTTTATTTTCTTAAGTCGGGTCGAAAGACACCGACTTCAAACAATAAAATAATTTTTCACTTTGTAGTTTTGTATTTGGAAGTCGGTAGTATTTTTTTGCAACAAAGTTTTTTGTATAGTAGCTTTAAAGTAACCCACAGTGCTCCATCTCCATCTTCTATGCCACGCTAGGGACGTGGTGTTGGCTCGCAGGTTTACCTCTCAGGGACTAAAGGATGGATAGAAGCTAATCTAAAAAGTGTCGTGTATACAAAATTAATATGAATAATGGTTCTTACTGAGCGTAGCAAAACGATAGTTGTGATGATTATTGCAATAACAACGTTAACATTGCTGTAAAGTAAAAGGAGTGTGTAGATAATGATGGTGACAGGCGAATTACTGTAATAAAAAAAAAAGAAAAAAAAAACTCAAATTTATTTTATAAGTTTTGTTTTTTTTTTACTTCAAAAAAAGGAGGCGGTTCTCAATTCACCGAAATCTTTTTTTTATGTACGTTACCCGATTACTCAAAGACGCCTAGACCGATTTGGAAAATTTTCTGATCTGATGATGAAACCAGAAGATAGGCACTGGAAATCCGTTATAAAAAAAGTATCCTATTCGTGTTTGGCCTTATTGGCAATGTCATGAGATGTACTCTGGCTGGTATGATTTTCATGATATTGTGAACTACCAAAACTAAAAAGAGAAAAATAAAAGAAAATAAAAAGGAAAACGGTTTTTGATTTCCTATTCTTTGCAGTATGTACAATACAAGACAAATGTGTATTTTTAACAGTTATTTTATGCCTTGACTAAATTGCTTAACTAAATCTAGAAGAGGCTATAATATTCTCTATATTCATATATATTATTTTCACTCCCATTATGGTCAAAACAAAAATATCGAGTGTATCAACTACTTATCATTCAGTGCAGGTCGTAAGGGTCAACCGAGAGAAATGGCCCAGAATTGTACCCGCGAGCAAAGGGTTAAACTACCTATGAAACACTTTATCAACTTGTTACTACCCTGTATTATACCACTGCCACAGTATAAATATGGACAAACAGTACGGAAACTACCTACAAACGCTCGAAACATGCGCATCGTCGAGACCAAGCAGTTTTGGCGATGCTGTCAGTAGTGCGGGCCGGGGTCTCGTCGATGCGCATGTTTGTTTAGTGTGCCGTTTCGAGCGTTTGTAGGTAGTTACCGTACTGTTCGTCCATATTCATACTGTGCCACTGCCGGGCAGAGAACTTCCCCAACCACTTCGTGTTGATGATAAAAATAGGTATTTATGTATTTTGTAAATGTAAATGTTTCAACAGAACAGAAACTTAACGGAATGAAACTATAATATGGAGTAATGAAATAACATTTATACAAATTGATAGTAATACTTTTGTACAAGCGTGTGGAAAAGAAGAGAGGGAAAGAATTCATTGGGCATAAAAAAAATCTTCCCGCAAGCTATCCACGCAGCATTGCCATTCAACGTGGCAATAACAAGCTTTACTACACACAAACAAAATGTTTAGGTACTTGATACTTATTCACAACAGAATAATCCCTTTTTAGTTTTCCTCTTCGCTAAATGACTCCATTCCTGATCGTGCAATCTTTTATTTAATTTCGGCGACACACATGACTGGCACAACTGTTTCACAATTATTATCTACGTTATTTTCGTTTTTAGCCTTAGGTGCCTTATATTCACGGAATTGCTTTTCACAATAAGGTAAGTAGGTATATGTTCAAAATTGAGTTTTGAGATACCATCAAAATAAGTAAGTACCTAACTAAAAGAGGAAAATAATTGTATTCATCGAATAAAATATATTACGCCTAATATGGGTGGCCAAAAGTCGTGGATCAAACGCAACTAGGTGTAAGATGGGGTCATCAGCTGCAAAAAAATGTTTTACGGGAGGTCCTTAAGGTCAACCCCTGCAGAGTTATAATTTACCTGCAGAGTTTATTTTTAAATAGGCCTAACCGAGTTTTATGGTTGGGTTAACTTTGGCCTTGCTACGAATGATCGTCCTCGAAAGATATCAAAGCCATGCATAGTCCTAAGTCATATATTTTTAGAACCCTTATTAAATGCGCCAAAACTTGTAATACAGGGTCACTTTTCGATAGAGTTTTTTTTTCACAGTGGGTGTCCGAAGTAAATAAAAAGTTATGATTTATGAAAAAAGATTTCATAAAACTTAATATTATCTTCAACACACCCAATAAACAACCATAAATAGCATGTATAACGCAAGGACTCATCAGTACCAATCTATTGAAAATTATAAAAAAGATACATAATGTAGATTTTTTCAAATTTTAATAAGAGAAAGAAAAATTTCTCATAACAACCCAAAATAAATTATAACTCTGCAGGGGTTGACATTATGGACCTCTGTAGTACAGTGTTTTGCAGCTGCTGGCCCCAACTAACCCCTAGTTGCGTTTGATCCACGACTTTTTGGCCACCCTATATTTAAGTACTAGCTGTCACCCCCGGCTCTTATGGTATTAGTTAGTACTTCTCCTAATATGTTAATTAAATATAGCCAATGTGTTATTCTGATGTATAAGCTAAATTTCTGTAAAGTTTCATCAAAATCCGTTCAGTAGTTTTTGCATGAAAGAGTAACAAACATACATCCATCCATACTTACAAACTTTCACGTTTATTATGGTAGTAGGATTGTTGATTGTACAAAAGTCCAAATTGTCCGTGGACTTTATCTAGTCACATTATTTCAATTGCAAGGTTTCACAGGACAACCTATGTTTATGTTAAAAATTCTGAAAGAATACGACTTCACAACAAAATAAAACTAAGCTTAAGTATTACACCGGGTTTGCACAGTACCGTCGGAAGAGCAGACAAAGTTTGTGATCATGGCTAGTGGTCACGAACGCCATAAAAGACAGAAAAGTTTTCAAATTCAAACATATAAGACTTAAACAAAAGAATCTGAAAATCTTTAAAAATATACTGTTTTGATTACGTAATTTGCGATCATGGATATTTCCTTTAGCCTCAACAAAGTTACCAGAATGAATATTAATCTAAATTAGTTATCATTTTTCGATTTCTAAATTTAAGCTAAACGCTCCCACCGCACTATTACCAAACCACTCCAACTCTCGAAAGCCACAATCAACATGGCGACCACCAGAAAAGCGCCGAAGCATACCATGGCATACCTATGTTTGCATAAGGTAATCTGTGGCAATACCTCATCATTTCAGCCGAAAGAGCTGCTGGACATAGGCCTCCACCAGGCGTCACTACATTGACCGATCCCGTGCGTCTCGCATCCATCGCGTTCCTGCAACCTAACCAACCAGGTCATCGTTCCACCTAGTAGGAGGCCTTCCAACGCATCGTCATCTGGTTCGCGGTCGCCATTCCGGAACTTTTCGGTTCCATCGGCCATCCGTTCTGCGAGCAATGTGCCCTGCCCACAACCTCTTAAGTTTCCCATCCAGTGAAACCTATTAGTACAAAAATAAAAATCTGAAAGAATGAGTGCCTTATGCTGCTTTTAGATAGAAAGAAAGAAAGAAAGAAAGAAAAATATTGAATTGCCACAAAACGACATACAAACATTACATTTCAAGAACAAGAACAGTAATAAAAGATTTACATTCATTCATTCATTGGTGAAAGATTTTCATGCCAGAAATATGAAAAAGTAAAGCTTAACACTTTTTGAAACCAAAAAAAAACAAAATCAGTTAACAACTGGCGCTGAACATAGTTATACCTACATATTCAAAAAAAAACTGTCGAATTGAGAACTGTCTCCTTTTATGGAAGTCGGTAGGAAACATACTTTTAAATACACGATACATATTAAACATAACGATAGGTTATCAAAGAATTTACCACTGTCTTTACACTGCCACATTGATTACTATAATTGCACAGCAGTTTCAAAACAAAAAGATACCAGAGAGTAACCAACGTTTTCACAGCTCATATTGTTATCAATTGCAACATTCACTCTACTCTATGAGTCATCGGAGTCAGCGGCAATTCTCAGTACGTTAATCATTATGATCGTGTTTGAGTAGGTGTGCTATAAAGTGACGTACGCGGTGCTACTCACGACCAAGATCAAGGTGAACGTAGACCTAGTTAGCATCATTATCTGATGTGTCTTTGTGTAATAGATAAGTGTGGAATGAATAAGATTTAGATTTTTATGTTGTAGTTAAAGCAGACATCAAACGCATGTCTGCCGGTTTGAAGGAAATAACTGATGGTCTAGGCTAACTAGTAATAGACTTCAACTGAGCTTAAATCCAGACTCCGGGCTGCAACTGAGCATTTGATTCTTAGCCTGATCTGGGAATCAAACCCCATCGGGCATGCTCAGCAGTAGAGTTTATATCCACTAGAACAACGACGCCGTCAGATACGTAATCTCTTGAGGTTATTGATATTCCCTACCCGGAATTACAGCTACAAGTGTAGTAGGTTACTTCCGATTGGTACATCGACCTTCTCTCATATTCTCTGAGCTTCAGGTTGAACGACCTAGTAGGTACTTATATCCCGACATCAATCAGCTGGTATTGAGTATGAGTACTAACGATGTTTGGCTCGCATTTGCTACAGTAGAAAAATCGTAAAAGTACCGAAGGCTTGTTTACAATGTTTATATTGAGAATCACACCCGCGAGCTACTGAGAGTGATATAATAAAGAGTGTGCCTGTGTATGCGCACATACTTGTGCACTATAATATCTCCGACGATGGCTAATCTCCGTTGAGATTGGCCGCCATGGCCGAAAACGGTCAGGAGAACTATTAGTATACCGAGAATGGTCAAATAGTAATTTATATATGTCAAGGAACAAGTAGGAGAAAGTACAAAAGTGGTAAATATCATGAGGAAAGTTTAGAGTATAAAAGTGAATGGTTCGAGAAGGAGCAGACCAAAGAAAAAGATGGAAGGAATGTGTGAAATAATAATATGATTATGTCTAATATGAAGGTGACTGCTGAGATGACAACTTATGTTTGCATAACCGACTAGTGTCTGCAACTCTACGTCCGAACGAGTATTTTAAGAAAAGATGAGGACTTAATAGACAAGTACAGGGTGTCCGGTGGCAGAATTAAGAATCGACATCACTACTCCAGCGAGTGGCATGGAATACGAAGGCCAGATCCAAGAGTGTGTCCGACGTGACGGTCACCATTTAGACGGAATAATTAAAAAAGAAGAACAGCGCTTATCTTCTTTGTAATAGTTATTAGACCAATTGGATAAGCTTGAGCGACTTCAAAATATCTGTATCAGGTTCAATTTGGCTTGCGTAAATATGATCATGTTTCTGAATTTCGTACTAAGCTCAAATGGCTTCCTATTCGCCTTCGCCGGAATGCCCACATACTTTCTATGCTTTATAATGAGCTATTTAATCCTTTTACTCCTTTTTATCTCAAAGAACGCTTTTAGTTTCTCTGTGACACCCATTCTAGGTCCTTGAGATCATCGGAAAATCTAAAATTAAGTATTCGTATGCATTCCTCTTCCTTCTTTGACAAATCTTTCACGATTTAAGCAGCTCGGTTGTGGAATGCATTACCTATTCAAATAAGACATGCTCAAACAAATGGTGAAGGAGCATTATCTTTCGCTATATTTTTTATTCTTCTCCTGTCTCTGTTATATTTGATACTAGAGGACGCCTCGCGGTTTCACCCGCGTAGTTCTCGTTCCCGTGGGAATACAGGGATAAAAAGTAGCCTATGTCACCCGGGGATAGAGTAGCTTCCCAACGGTGAAAGAATTTTTGAAATCGGTCCAGTAGTTTTGGAGCCTATTCGGTACAAACAAACAAAAAAATCTTTCCTCTTTATAATATTGGTATAGATATATTAATATATTGTATGTTTGTATTTTATGTTATTGTGTCTAAGAAATGTATTGTTTATGTTAATTTGTACACTGACAGCCCTAAATTCTTCATCTATTGCTCAGTCCATCCAAAGGTTGTCTGTAAGAGATTGCCTAGTGCGATAAGACCGCCCATTGTACACTTGTTATTGTGAACGTTTTTCCTGTATGTTTTTTTTGGTGTTCAATAAATTATTTAATAAATAAATAAAATAAACTTAGATGATTAGATTAAGACGGGCTGGTGTCCGCAACTCCACGTCTAAGCGCGTATTTTACGTAAGGTAAAAAAAAAATCTTGTATCATAAAATCATCATCATCATCTTCGTATCTTATATCGTAAAATAAACTTATATCATAAGTAGTTATTTTTAATTTAATTTAAAATGCCTATTTTTCAACCGAACAGGGTGTATTTGGAAGAAGCCATATTGCAATTTATTTGGGGTAGGCCCCAAAATAAATTTGGTTTAGGGCAAGCAAATAATGTCGATAAATAATGCAACTTTTAGACTTACATGACTGTAAAGGTTCCTGGGGACCGGGTCAGAAGATCTGATTCTAGATAGATATTGAGTTGAACTGACTAGAATATCATTTACTTATATAATGTACCTTAGGCTAAAACATAGTAAAGTCCTATAATCTACAATAGTACATTGTGTATTAAGGGCGGTAAGTAAGGCATTACGATCGTGGCTCTAGTAGAAGCCCGAAGTCGAAGACTGAGGGCTTTCTGAGTCTAGGTTCGTAATTCCCGTACCGCCCGTGATACATACAATGTTTTTCATCACATTTGCGAGTAATAATTATGAATTATAGCTTTAATACACAAGTCAGCACAGCTGTTATTACGAAATACGTGAACTTTTTTTTAAGCGGTTGGCGAATTTTTGCCCACACCACAGATTATACAGTGTACTACGTAGGTATACAGCCATGACGGAGTGTAAAAAGAGCGTTTTCATACTACAACTATTAAAACCGATTATTAAGAACATTAGTTGAGTATTTAAGTAACATGTAGCGAGATTGCAAAGAAATTCCTGTTTAGATAACATTTTAAGACAATTTTTCAATTGCGTGTAAACTCCTTGCTTGAACTTGCATGACCTGTGTGCTGTGCCCAAAGACCTTATACGTATTTTTTACTACTAGACTGTGTACCAAAATTTTTTGTTTAGCTAAAATGAAATCTATCATCATACACCTAGGTTAGCTATTTCCTTATAAGCGGTAGCTAACCAAAAGCGGTCCTGGCGAGAGGCTTTCCGCTGGTAGTGTGTCCTTGTCTGACCTATTGCTAGCACAACTAATCATTGGGTTTGGTAGAAATGGTAGAAAATTTTATATGTTTCTTTTATGTTATACCAAAACGAACAATTCATAGACTTTGACACTTATTTAAATATTTCTACAAAAGTATATAAATATTTCTACTGTTCCTATATTTAATCAATTTGTTGATTTTTTTTTAATTAGATTAATACTGAGTAAGAGTAGTACTTTTAAATGTTTCGGCCTGGTAATACTAAATGTAGGATGGTGGTTCGCGGATTTTTTGGCGGACTTTGTTCGAGTGAAATTCAGCGGGTGTAAATATTATTTGCAAATTGATTTCTAGTGGAATACAATTGGTGTAGTTTTATTTCTCAACTGTCTACGCAACTGGACAATATGTGAAATTATAGAGATCCTTTGAGGTATATTTACCTGCTGGTATTTCAAAGCACCGTCAGAAGACTGCAGGGTCATCTAACGCCTCTCCTTCATGAGCTTGATAGTAGGATCAGAGAGCTTTTTGTTCCAATCTATATGATGGTCTTGAAGAATGAAACTTGAAGAGACTTGGGATTTGAGGATTATTGAGTCGGGGAGGACTCTCTTCGAACTTCAGATAACCCTTTAATACTCCATCATAAACTGCTCAATTCCTCTTCGAGTTCGGTGATATTTTTGTCGGTCCACTCCGGACCGACAAAAATTGCGTCCGTGCGCGTGTTGTACTTTGCCAGGTCCAGTCGTCGGTATTTGTTGGGATAGCCGGATCTCGTCCGGGATTCTTAGCACCCCTTTCCATACCGTAACCTCGACCCTACCGTAATCGAAGGTACAGGCTGCCGGGCAATAGGGGCTATGTTTTATTTGTGCTATTCATGGGGAGTGTTTTGCAGGCGGG
This sequence comes from Orthosia cruda, assembly GCA_964057195.1. Lineage (NCBI taxonomy): Eukaryota > Metazoa > Arthropoda > Insecta > Lepidoptera > Noctuidae > Orthosia > Orthosia cruda. The sequence goes on from OZ059832.1 coordinate 20,807,419, forward strand.
TTGGCGATCGCAGTATGGTTGTTACAAATGCATAGAGAACGCTGCTGCCCATTCTCTGGTTTTTCCTTAGTCGCCTCTTACGACACCCACGGGCAAACATGGGATGGTGAAATTCTTTTCGCCCGACACCATACGGTTAGTGATGTAGATACCAAAAAATATAAACACTTTTTTTATTATTAACTATAAATTAGGTAGGTTTAGTCGTAGCGCTGTTAGGTAGCATCAATATATCGGAATACTTAAAATGTCGTTTTTACGATCAATTTGTCCCGTGTTCTGTTTGGTCATGGTCACCTCATTAGAAAGAGATACACTACCAAAGGGAGCCCTCTCGCTCGGACCGGTTTTTGCGCCATAGTGCACAGTCTAGTAGTAAGAAGTATAAGGTCTTTGGCTGTGCCATAAATTAAAAAAATATTACTTACCGCCCTGATTTCATGACAAAAAGAAAGCCCGAGGGTTTTATATGGGGCATTACGGCCAAGTTAACCTGTATTTTAGATACTTTTTACGTGCAAGTGTGATGAAAATATTGTTTATAGTCCAAAATGTAGGATTGACATGCGCTATCGAATTGTCACGTGGTCGATCCCAAACATGGAGAAAGTTATTTTTTGTATACATTTTGAGATAAGAGATCGTTTACGTTATCACGAGATTGAGACTCGGATTAAGCACATTCAATTTCGTCGCCTTAGAGTGAAAACCTCGGGAATGCATTTTAGCTCAAATTTATTTTATTGCGTTTCTAGGAAGAAAACATCAACAAGAAACAAAAAGAAATAGTATCGAACAGTTCTGGATATAAAAGCGGGTTGAATTTCTATATTAAAAACCATAAAAGACGCCGTACAAAAATTTTACAGCACGCAGTTTTTCTTCTTCCTGAAAAGTTACTTCTTTTACACTTACGAGGTTTTAACTCTAAGACATCAATTTTGTCTGTTTGTTACGATTTCACGCCTGAACCGCTGAAAAAATTATTATGAATTTAGTCATATACAAAAATTTTACCTTGGAGAACCTTCTTCAAAAAAGTTCCAACGTCCTCATTGGATATTTTTCATATTGGGAGTTTGGGAGTTTCTTTTGCGATAATTTCTGTCTTTCACACGGATATTGCCACTGGCAATAGCTAGTATAAATAAAATACAATCACATTACGTATTTTATTGTTGTTAGTAGTAATCTGCGTGGTTGTTTTGTACAATGACAGTAAGTAGAACATAACAACAAGCCGTGTTATCTCTACGAAGAAAAAAATATGTTGTTTTGATATATACTTACGTTCAATATTTTTTTTCATTGTTATCGCTTGGAATTTTTATTACTGTATTAGATATAATTATCCATGTCACTTCAACAGCCCAGCAGTCTTAGTATTCCCCAGGTTATTATACAATTTAACTACAAATTAGCTAACCCGGCATGACGTTATCACCCAAAAACGTAACTGCTGATATCACTGATACTATCGCCTATGTTGGCGCCATGTACGTAATTTGCGCTACTAAAGATAAGTCCATGATTAATTTGCGTCAATTGATTTGTTGAACCAATTTTTTATTGTAAAAGTTGGGAAGATCATATGTAAGTATTCATAAAAAACTTTATTTTTAGTTTTTTTTTTTTCGCTGTAATTACAAAGTAATATCAAATTGAAAAGATTTTGTTGAATCCAGAACCGAAAACACCTCGAAAGTTCCCGACCATACCCGAGCCCGTGTGACGTCACGACGTTCATTTCTACTCATTGTAGCACATAGGTGATATAGTAATTTGACTTTTAACAGATTCAATCTTGTTAATAATCGTCAATATATTGATAAATTCAAATATATTGATCAAAAATATTAAACCATAAAAGTTATCGTTCTAGCTTCTTACCATTATGTACGAATATTACAAAAAAATCCCCAATATATGTGCAGCACCAAGTACCTAGCAATCTGTACTAAAGTTTTGAGAAATGTTCTATGTCTAACTAGATTCCAATTAGAATGTGTTAATTATGTTGTTATCTTGTTCTAATTTAGTACTAAATTCGTATTAACCTTTTACTTTGATCATTAAAGTCAGAGAAAAGTAATTTTTTATGGGAACTTTCGTGCAAAGTTGACATTGTTGTATAATTACGTAACTTGAAAACATTTATTTCGATATATTCATTATTTTACTCTTAAATGACAGAAATAGGCGTAAAACTAATATTTCTGTTTCAATGTGAAAATTGGTCGACGCATTTAGGAGATATTCACTAAACAATTAGTGCAAGAAAAATCTACCAAGTTAATATTTTCACGTTTTTGTTCTACAAAGTTTTTATTTTTTTTTTAAATATATAATATAGATATTAGTGTTTAATATTATTAAGAGATATATAAATAATGGAAATTGCCGATCATTTCTAGGATTATGAGCAAAAAATAAATAAAATAAAGGTTCCACAGGTTTTGGATTGTATTATATTTAGTGGTATCTAGTTAGTTTTTTGATGTCCGAATTCGAAGATTCGCGCCAATCGTGTTTGTTTACTTTTTATTTTACACCAGTATCACCTATCCATATGTGAAAACGATTATGTTATGATAAATATGTTTGTAGGAAATACTGTGTAATTGTCAGACAAATCCATTATTGCATGGGTTCTTTTCGGGCTAATACAAGTTAGAAAGACAAACCAACTTCTTCGCTTGTTTGTAGTGTCACAATGTAACTGATCACATTATGTATTGGTGAATAACGTAGGTATATGACATTCCACTAAGCGCGTAGTTTTATCTACACAAACAATCGGTCACTCTCACTGTATTCAAGTCCAGTTTTTATCACAAATTAACAATTCAATCAAAACCCGCCTTATTCTTACTGCTCGATCCTTGACTTCCCTCTCCTCTTCGCACCAAAAACTAGTGCTTAGTGTTACGTCAAGTTGAAATCTGTCAAAGTTGTTCCAAACCATAGCTCTCGTCAGAACGAAAAGAAGTGCCTACATGTTTCTAAATGTACCTGGCAAACAACAATAACCAACACCGGTCCACTAACACGTATTATCACACATGACACAATAAAATTTGCTATTATAAATAATATTTTTTCACAAATTTTCGGATATTTTTAGTTATATTCACGTGTAATTGACACTACCTATATTATCGTGAAATGCCTTGAATGTTATGACGTCACCAACATGGCGACCAATCATGGCCCATTTGCAGTCACTTGGTTCTTTCTAAAATTTTATCGATTTGCAATTGATTTTTTGATTTAAAAAAAAAACCTTTTTTATTTCAACATCCCAATTGTGGCGAAAAACTTTTAATTTACCTACGTTCTTATATCATCATCAATTACTTGTTCTTAATAACAAAGGGCAAGGGCACGAAGAAGAAGAAACTCTTATAAAACACTAGCTGTCCCACGCGGCTTCGCTCCCGTCAACTGGGTACCTACCCATCTACCGTACATACATGATTGTTGCGTAACTTAAACCGTTTACGCAGCGCACGCAACGGATGCTCTCAAAAAGGAATAATTTTGCCCGTTTTTGCAACATTTTTCATTTATGCGCCGCTCCTATTGGTCGTAGCGTGATGTTATATAGCCTATAACCTTCCTCGATAAATGGACTATCTAATACAAAAAGAATTTTTCAATTCCAACCAGTAGTTCCCGAGATTAGCGCGTTCAAACAAACAAACAAACAAACAAACTCTTCAGCTTTATAATATTACTAGCTGTCCCACGCGGCTTCGCTCCCGTCAACTGGCTACCTACCTACCCATCAACCCTACCTACTCTACATACATGATTGTTGTGTAATTAAACCGTTTACGCAGCGCACGCAACGGAAGCTCTCAAAAAGGAATAATTTTGCCCGTTTTTGCAACATTTTTCATTTATGCTCTGCTCCTGTTGGTCGTAGCGTGATGTTATATAGCCTATAACCTTCCTCAATAAATGGACTATCCAACACAAAAAGAATTTTTCAATTCCAACCAGTAGTTTCTGAGATTAGCGCGTTCAAACAAACAAACAAACAAACAAACAAACAAACTCTTCAGCTTTATAATATTATAGTATATATAGTATAGATTATATAGTACTAGCTGACCCCCGGGGCTTCGCTCCCGTCAACTGGCTATCTACCTACCTACCCTGCCCACCCTGCCTACCCTGCCAACCCTGCCTACCCTGCCCACCCTGCCTACCCTGCCAACCCTGCCTACCCTGCCTTCCCTACCTAACCTGCCTAACCTGCCTTCTCTGCCAACCCTGCCTACCCTGCTAACCCTGACTGTCCTGCCTACCCTGCCTAGCCTGCCTACCCTGCCTACCCTGCCTACCATGCCTACCCTGCCTACCCTGCCTACCCTGCCTACCCAGCCTACCCAGCCTACCCTGCCTACCCTGCCTACCCTGCCTTCCCTGCCTACCCTGCGTACCCTGCGTACCCGGCCAACCCCGCCTACCATGCCTACCCTGCTTACCCTGCTTACCCTGCCTAGCCAGCCTAGCCTGCCTACCCTACCTACCCTGCCTACCCTACTTACCTACTATTTTTATCTATCATCAATGTTTTTCTCAGCGCACGCCAAAAATGAATTTTATAGGCATGATTTTCCTACCTTGGGTTACATTATTGCAATTTTCATAAGGATCTCTAATATTTTTGAAAATTTATAATAGCCTATGACACTCAGGAATAATGTAGCTTTCTACTGGTCAAAGAATTTTCAAAATAGGTTCAGTAGATCCAGAGATTACCCCTTACAACGTCACAAACTCACAAACCCACAAACTTTACCTCTTTATAATATTAGTATAGATAGATAACACACACAAACACCAAAAAGACAAACACACACAACACACACACACACACTTTTCCTTTATTTCTTTCTTTTCTTTTTAACCGACCTCCCAAAAAGGAGAAGGTTTCTCATTCAGTTTTATAATTATATATTCTTTTACATAAATTTATTTTAATCATCGTTGTTTATGAACTGATTTTGATGAATCTTTTTTTGTTGGAATAGAGTTATTCCAAGGGTTTCACCATGATAAGGAAACCAGGGTCTGATAAGGGGATTCTAGAGAAATCGAGGGAACTCCTCAAATATTATAGGCATACATATAGCGATATTGATATTTTCATCAATAATGCAATCATTTATATTCTAGAATTTATCATTTAGTGAAGTGGAACTGATGAAGAAGACCACAATGGCCACTGGAACTCCGAAATAAAACAATGTATCCTAGTCGTGTTTGGGCTTATTGTAATCGTCATGAGATATACAGCAAAAAACCTTTTTAACAGAAAATCAAACCGACTTCCAAAACAAAACACTACAAAGCGATAATTAACTTTATTTTCCGAAGTCGGTGCCGAATAACGGAAAACAATGAGTACAAAAGACACCGACCTATAGAAACAACAACAAAGATTTTTATTTTTTTTGGAAGTCGGTTTGATTTTCTGTTAAAATTTTTTTTTCATACTTTCTTTTTTCTTTCATAGCCTTACATACATAAACTCACGCCCTGCAGAAACTAAAGAACGCCACCTGCTACGATCCTAACATATATCTTTTGCTTCCCCCGCGTTCATAGATCTAGTCATACACGCATCGCCAGTTATGAGTAAGAAGATTAAGAAATCGTATAAGGTCTCTCAATTTATTTAGGGTCGGTGCAAAATTGTATGCTTCTTCCATACTTATTTATTAATTATCATTCCAGTCACCAGTCACACCCATTCTTATCATAAAATCATCTTTCACACAGGAATTCAAACTGCAATTATTTTTTCAATCTTCTTTCTTACTTTTCTTTTTCTTTCTTTCTGCTTCCTTTGTTTTGCTATAAATAAGCTGGTTTGTCTGGTACCAAACTGAACGTAGGAAACTAAAGATACCGCCAGATAACAAAAAGTCCACTTATTTATCACTCTCACTAAATCTCTCTATCACTTATCTTAACTTTTTGCTCTCGTATGACACAGTTCACGTAAACATTATTATATTTTGTTTATAGTAAACGTCTACCCGCTTAATATTATAAATTTATATGCTTATACTTAAATATAATAACTTTGAGGGTATTTGCGCAAGGAAACGAAATGTTTTGTTTTTCCATGTTTCGAATTAGCAATAATTTCACTGTCGATATCTTATTTATTTAAAAATCTATATTATTGCTAATGTGACGTCTCATGTTCCGTTGTTCAATGTGGAAGTGGAAATCGCTGTGTTAAGCCTAAATGTAACTGTTTCATGTATCGTTTCGTTTCACTTTTGTTTTTTCTCAATTGCGTTTCGTACTTGCTGTATGTTTTGCTTCTATTCCTTCTTGTGCCTATTATGTGTCTATGTTTACTTTAATATTTGTTTCATGTTTATTTTGTTTTCATTTTTATGTTGTTATTTGTGTTATATTGTTACACGTGTATTCTACTGGTGCAGCTGGTGGGTGGTGCACAGATAGTAGAAGTGCACCGTCAGGCTAAGCTTTAGGTATTATTTAGTCGTATATTTGTTTGGTATTTATATTATTTTTATTTTATGTATTCTGATGATGATTCTTTTCACTCGGCTATTGAATCCGTTGATTCTTCCGCAAATGCTAGTTGTACTTCGATGACCGACACTCTTGGCGACGTTGTGCGTCAGAGTTTCAATCACCAAAAAGGTCATTTATTTAATGTCTGCCATATAAATGCTCAGAGTGTGCCAAGCCACCACAGTGACTTGTTCGACGCGTTCTCTGACGCCAATGTCCACGCCGTGCTGGTTTCGGAGAGTTGGCTCAAACCTCATCTTCTTTCTACCACCTACCCTCTTCCCGGTTTCATTCTTATCCGCAACGATAGAATTGGAAAGGGAGGAGGTGGTGTTGCTATCTATCTCCGTAGCGATTTCCCTTTTAAAATCATTGCCTCTTCTCCTTCACTCTACAGTGCTTCTGCTGAGTACCTCTTTTTGGAAATATACATCAAAGGTGTCAGGACCCTACTTGGTGTAGTCTACTGTCCGCCCGCCGTTGACTACTTTTCCAACCTTGAATTGGCGCTGGAATCGATAGGGTCAGAGTATGCACATTGCGTCATCATGGGCGATTTCAACACAGATCTTAGTCACCCATCCCCTCGTTCCCGTAGACTCCTTCACATCATTGAGTCAGTTAGTCTCCATGTTCTACCACTGCAGCCCACTCATTTCAATATCTCAGGTGATGACACGTGGCTTGACTTAATCCTTACTTCCACTCCCTCCCTTGTTTCCTCTCATGGTCAGTGTCCTGCACCTGGCTTTTCTCATCATGACCTCATTTTCCTTTCATATGTCCTTAAACCACCAAAACCTCTCCCTAAAGTACTGCACATGCGTTGTTTTGCTCGTATGGATGTTGAAAGGCTACGTCAGGATGCGTCGGGACTCGATTGGGGACATCTTGAAGCGGCAACAGGCGTTGACGACAAAGTGCGTAGCTTTAATACGACAATCCTTGCTCTTTATGACAGGCATGCCCCTGTGAAGAAAGTTAAACTCAGGCGTCCACCTGCTCCTTGGCTGACCGCGGGGGTACGTATGGCGATGAGACGTAGGGATCGAGCCTTTCGGAAGTTTAAAAAGGATCGCAGTGAAGGAAATAAGAACCTCTTCAGAGCTGCAAGAAATCGGTGTAATCAGGTGATACGCAACGCCAAACGCCGCCATATTCTTGAAAACATTTCATGCTCTTCTCCTGCTGATATCTGGAAATTCTTCGGAACTCTCGGTATCGGTAGGAATCGTCATGTGGATTTTCCCAAGACGATTGGCCTGGACGAAATCAACCGTCATTTCACAACCAATTGTCCTATGGATTCCCAAATCTTATCTCAGACGGTTGATTTCATTGCTAGCCTACCCGGTCCTATCATAGAACCATTTCGCTTTTCTCCAGCCACCGAGGATGAAGTTAAAAAGATGATCCTATCCATAAAATCCAAGGCTGTGGGCCAAGACGACGTCAGTCGTTACATGGTCACGTTGATCCTCGACTTTCTTCTCCCACCGATTACCCACATCATCAACTTTTCTCTCGATTCCGGACAGTTCCCATCCCTGTGGCGTATGGCATACGTACGCCCACTTCCTAAAATTTCAAATCCCTCCCTGCCTAATCATTTTCGACCAATTTCCATTCTCCCTTTCTTATCCAAAGTGCTCGAGGCCTGCGTGCACAAGCAGTTTTCGGGGTTTATTTACCGAAACAACCTCATAAGCTCATTCCAGTCTGGATTCAGACCTGGACACAGTACAGCCTCTGCTCTCCTTAAGGTGACTGGCGACATTAGAGAAGCTATGGAGAATACTAAGGTAACTGTGTTAGTATTAATTGATTTCTCCAATGCCTTTAATGCCGTCAGTCACGATATACTCCTTTCTATCCTCTCCCATCTTATGGTTTCTTCCGAGGCGTTGGAATGGTTCTCCTCTTATCTTCGGGGTCGTCGGCAGTCGGTTCGCGTCGATGAGAGTTCGTCGAATTGGCGTGACCTGGATGCTGGTGTTCCACAGGGCGGTATTCTATCTCCATTATTATTCTCAATCTTCATTAATTTTATAACTCACTGTCTTCGGTGTTCGTATCATCTTTATGCCGATGATCTTCAACTGTATACAACGGCGCGGATAGAAAATTTATCGGACGCCATAGAGGATGTAAACCGGGATTTGAATGCTATTAAGGACTGGTCTGATAGATTTGGGGTGTCCGTTAACCCCTCAAAATGCCAGGCTATTGTAATTGGAAGCTCACGCATGATGGGTAGAGTGGCGGTAGGCTCTCTTCCATCGATCTTGTTCAATGGTTCTGTCATTCCCATTAGTCCTAGCGTGAAAGATCTCGGTTTGCATCTTGACTCGACACTTTGCTGGCAAAATCAGGTATCTAGTGTCAGTCAGAGAGCCAACGGTACTTTGCGATCCTTGTATCGTTTGAGACGGTTTTTGCCTGTGAAGACGAAGACAATGCTTGTGCAGGCTTTAATTTTCCCAATCATCGACTATGGGGACGTGTGCTACTTTGACTTGAACGCGGTCTTGCTTGACAAACTAGATAGGGTCTTGAACAACTGTATTAGATTCATATTTAATCTTCGGAAATATGACCATGTATCGAGCTTCAGGTCCGAGTTAAAATGGTTGCCCATTCGCCAGAGAAGAAGCTTACGCGCTTTGACCACGCTATTCTCTCTACTTAATTCGCCTACGCCTCCTTCTTATCTTATCTCTGGCTTTCAATATCTAAGTTCTTCACACGCTCGCAATCTGCGTTCTTCCAATAATCTCCTCTTACTCTGTCCTTCTCATACTACTGATTTCGTTCACTCTTCCTTCCATATCCAGTCCATTCTTTTTTGGAATGCGCTTCCTGCCGAGATCAGGACGGCCACCAGTCGGTACGCATTTAAGCGGCAATTGCGGATTTATTTTCAACACAAATAAGCAGGGTCATCTCACCTTCTTCTTATCTGTTACTCCATAAATATATATAATATGTATATTTATATAGGTATATATTATATTCAATATATATGTACGTGTATTTCACCTATTTTAGCATAATAATTACTAGTTTTTTATTATTAAACTATGCACCGCCATGTTGTCTCTTCACCACCCTTGGTTGACTGGTAGAGAATGCCTAAGGCATTAAGTCCGCCTTTGTACCTTTGTGCATGAAGTCTAAATAAATAAATAAATAAATAAAAAGTAAAAGTCCTTAACACCGGTCTACCAATGTATTCCAACATTTAAAAATGATACAAAAAACAATTAAAGGCAATGTCGCTAAAACGATCAAAACAAACGTACGCAGTAAAGGGCATCCTTGACCCTTTCACTTTGCATGAGTTACAAATCTTTTTGTCGAAACCATGTTTATTCGTATTTATTTAGGTAGGTACGAACTAGTTTTTGAACCTCATAACATACCAAATCATGACCTTTGACAATTATTTTCAGTAATAACTTAATATCTCATAAACGCGTTGACCAATTTACATGATTTAAACGGATAAAATAGTTCTACTCCTATACCTTTCATTAGAGACCAAAATAATCAAAATATATCCATAAACAATAAATCATGTTTTCAAGTTACGTAATTATACTTTTAGGTAGAAGTCGGTGAAATGACTTTTATATTTTTTGTTAATTGGCAGAGACTTAAGTCTTTTTAAAATGTCTCCTTTTTTCTTAGCATCGCTGGGACGACAATCATTCAAATCACGTAAGGCGAGACACGAAAGTAGGTACTTGTAACATACTCATCCGTGAATCATACGCAATAAAAAGTATGTTAAACCCAAACTAAAATGTATTATTAGATCCAGATAAAAAAAAGTATTTATGGAAAAATACAGCTACAGTAAATTATTGTAATCATTTAGAAATGTAATCAGTTATTTATAGTAATAAAATATTTTGATTATGAAGTACCTGATCATCACAATTTATTGAGTTAGGCCGTGTTAGATTTATGGGATAACCAATGCAATTTTACTTTGTCTTCTGATATTCACTAAAAGCTCGACTCCACTTCAAATCATGAAATTTAATGTTGCTATTTATTATTGATATAAATCGAGGGTTTGCGCCGTTATTTTAGAAACTGTCGAGGAGAGGTCCTTTAAACTGAATCGGAATTAGGTCTTAGATTCATCTTAAATCGAGTTGAAGGACAAGACTTGGAATATAGGCAATAGGAGAAAAGCTATGGAAAGACCAAATAATTAACTGACTTAATTATCATTATGTGACTGAATACTCAAAAGGCAATGGAGAGGGCTATGCTCGCAGTTTCCTTGCGTGATCGAATCAGAAATGTAGACATCCACAAGAAAACTAGGGTTACCAACATAGCCCGAAGAATTGCCAAACTTAAGTGGCAGTGGGCAGGGCACATTGCTCGCAAAACGGATGGCTGATGGGGCAGAAAGGTTCTGGAGTGGCGACTGCGAACCGGATCCAGCGACGCTTGGGGGAGGCCTATGTCCAGCAGTGGACGTCTTTCGGCTGATATGATAATGATGATGACTGAATACGTTGTTTTTTATTGTCAACAGCTTCAGCTGTGACCTAATTATTGTATAGTTTGATTGTTTAAAATCGGAAGTATCAACAAACAAGGCAACCGTGCACGTTTTGTTTTGTATATTTACATAGTGAAGCATGTAGTTTTTATTACAACACGTATTCTTTAAGTATCTATCTTTGGAAGTCACATAATATCTGTGCAGTTGCTACTGTGACTTAACTGTAATAGAGGTTGATGTTATTTGTGCCATGTAATCTGGGTTTGTGCTCGCTGGGTTGGGTCTCTATTGCCCAAAACCAGCGAGCCCAAACCCAGATTCGGCAGCTTCTAAGATATTCCAGATGGATAACTCTCAGTAAAAGTTTGTTCTGGAAGTTGAACCCAGGTCTACACCAACGAGAGAAATATGAACTATATTTTACAGATGTAGCTATCGAACTGACGGGCCAAGGTCATTTGGTCAAGTTTTATTGAATAAAACTGTGAGTTTACCGCCCTTTGCCCAATAATATTTCTTAAGTACTGCCCTACTTATGCAGGTCAGTATAATATTGGTTTGGCTCTAAAATACGAATCTTTGTTTTTAACGAAGTGTGGGTTAATCCATTTTGGCTATAAGAACCTCATTACGTAAATATTAAATCCAAAAATATTTGGAAAAATATTACACGAAAATACCAACAGTTGGCAACTCGACGATAAAGTTTATAATCTAGCTGTGTTTTATCTTATTATCTCGGTGATAATCAGTATCATTGGTGTACGGAAATTAGGAATATTTTTTGACAGGTTGAGACAAAGATTAGTACGTTCTTTACATGTTTAACTTATATAATTAAAAATCCCCGACACATTTTTATTTCATGCATACATAATTTATCTAGTAGTAGACACACTTCGATCGACAATCTTTTGAACACGTAATTATGACATAATACATTACGAAAACATCCCGATACAAACAGTAAAACGCCCATAACTCTACGATCGATAATCTATTGAACACGTAATTATGACACAATATCTTGCGAAAACACCACGATTCAAACAGCAAAACGCCCAGAACTTTGAATTTCAAATAAAAGAAACGATATCAACATTGTTTCATCCGTTTAGGAGCTATGATGCCACAAACAGATACACAAATACATTGATACACACGTCAAACTTATAACACCCCTCTTTTACCGTTTGGGGGAGAGGCGGAAGGGAAATACGGGCATTCCTCTATAATCTTCGATCTCCCGAAACTATTTCTATATTTATCCATTAAGGCGCAAATATCCCTCAGAAGCTGATTTTAAAATGAGTATCACGTCTAAACGGCTAGTCGTAATTTTTTGGAAAAATATATGTTACATTTACTTAATAATTTGATGAAAATTTTGACTTTTATACATAGTGTAATTAATTTGTAAAATAATGTCTAACACGTACAAACACACGACAATCGCACTAAAATCGCCGAGCTTATTTTAATGAAATTCACACCTTCTCAAGAACAATTTCATTATCTACATTTTGATCTTAGGCTTTTTTTTTAAGTCATATAATAATAGGAAAGTACAAAAAACTACTGAATTTTGGATCGCGCGGGTGTGAAACGAATGCGCGTTTTGTGAGACGACGACAGTCGCCAACGACCTTGAGGGATCAATATCGTTGGCGAATATTGTCATCTTAAGAAAGTTATTATTTTGCGTTTTAATAGGAAATTTATAGTTAAGTAACATGTACTGGAAGGTCTAGTCAAAAGTGTAATTTTTTTTCAGCGATGGCGTGGTAAAAACGCCAAAATAAGGGATGGATTACGTGATATTTTGATAACGCTTGACAATCCTATAGATTTTTCCAATAGCTATCGCGACACTTTTGTTGATGGAATGACAAATGATAAATGATTTTATTTCTGTAAGTTGGTTTGTACAAACACTTTTACATGTCGAACATATTTTTAAAACTAGATGAGGTCGGCGTTTCCTATCTGACTACTCTGAGAAGAAAGGCCGAAACAAACTCAGAGGTCACAGTCTCTTTTAAAGTCCAGACAAAATCTTGATTAGATCATGTGAAGACCATGTAGACTGATGTCTGAAATGGTCTTTTGAGGAAAGAACCAGCCAGATTGAGTGGACCTGTCCAGTCAGTGCACGCATTTGTCAATAACCGAGCAGCTCAACTCAGAATTTAAGGAGCTCAACGATTCGACGAACAATACCAAAGAAAGGACATTCGGGTAGGCCGCATATACTACTCAAACTGCCAGACCATGATTAAAAACTAAGATAAATTTAAATAAAAACAAAAAAAAAAAACAAAAATATCCACATAGTCTTCACATTCACAATAATTAAAATAAAATAATATAATACTTTAAAAAGTAAATATTCTTGTCATTGCAAGAAAACAAAAAAAAAATTATAATAACAAAATGCATAGTGCAAAATATAATAAAAAAAAAAAATTAATTGACAGTTTTCTACAGCCTCTAGTCTTCTTCTTCCTGCCCTTATCCTATGTTGCTTGGGGTCGGCGCAACACGTTTTTTTCCTAATGCCTGACCCGTCACGCTATCACTGACTCCCTTTTCTTTCATGTCTCTCTCTCCATCCGTTCACATTTGTAACTCCAAACTGTTGTTTTGTTCTCATTTGTTTTTTTTGTGTAACTCTTTTAGCAACATAACGTTTCATCCCTCCTCATCACATGACCATACCAGGACAAACGGTTTATTTTCAATTGTCTATCACTGGCGCCACTATCAAACTTCCTCTAATATACAAATTTTTAATTTTATCCATTATCGTCACCCCGTACATCCATCTCAACTTTAATCAATTAATTGCCCGGTTATATTATAAGCATGGCATATCTAGTCGCTGTTGGCTTCTCATGCTCTTTGGCGCAAAATACTGAAAAGCATGTAAAAATAACGCGGACACAATAAAGCCGGTATCTACCATACAAAAAAAACTAATCTGATTACAAAATATCGCACGACCAAGTCACATGTTCGTCGGAAAATTAAAAAAGATTTTTTTTATGAACGTCCTAATTTTGGGCTTTCTTTGGTTCTAACAATTTAAGTTATTTTTTTTATTGTTAGTCCGTCCAAACCAATACTTTAAAGCACAAAATATTATCACCATCACTTAAAAACATCACTCGGAAATTCTTCTTCTTCTTTTCTTCATCTCTGGTGTCAAAGTATAATTAATATTTAGGATATATATATATGTCGGCACTTCTAAAGATTTCGTTCTGAAGAGAGCTATGGTTTCGAATGACACTGACAGATGTCAACTTGACATAACACCAAGCACTAGTTTTTGGCGCGAACAAGAGGAGATGAGATAGAAGATAGACGCAGGAGATAGCGTTTTGGATTGTTTATTTTGCGTTTTTATAGGTCATTTACAGTTAAGTAACAGATACTGGAAGGTCTAGTCAAAAGTGTAATTTTTTTTCAGCGATGGCGTGGTAAAATCGCCAAAATATAAGGGATGGATTACGTGATATTTTGATAACGTTTGACAATCCTATAGACTTTTCCTATAGCTATCGCGACGCTTTCGTTGATGGAATGTCAGTTTTCTACAGCCTCTGGTATTCTTCTTCCTGCCCTTATAGCATGTCACTTGGGGTCGGCTCAACACATTTTCTTCTTCCATACCGTCCTGTCCTCGTCAAGCTATCACTGACTCCCTTTTCTTTTATGTCTCCCTCTCCATCCATACACATTTATATTCATAACTCTTTTAGTAACATTCGTTTCATCCCTCCTCATCACATGACCATACCAGGAAAAACGGTTTCTTTTCAATTTTCTGTCACTGGCGCCACTTTCAAACATACTCTAATATGCTCATTTTTCAATTTTATCCATTCTCGTTACTCCGCACATCCATCTCAACGTTCTCATCTCTACTAGGTACATGCAATCTCTTTTCATATACCTATATTTTTCACAGCTCAACATTCTGGTCCATACAGTACGACAGGTCTAATCACGGACTTTGATTTATTTTAAAATATTTCGGTACAACCATGAAGTAATATTTATCAGCAGAAAAACAGTGGATTATTTCCAACTTTTTGCCCTTGACCATGTTATCGCTAGTTTGACGAATCGATAAGATATATTTATTTATGACTAGCGGCCCGCCCCGGCTTTGCCCGTAACAAATTATACACAAAAGCCTTCCTCGTTTCTCAGTATTTCTATTGGTGAAAACCGCATGAAAATCTGTTAAGTAGTTTTTGAGTTTATCGCGTACAAACGTGGTGGGGGTCTTTATTATTAGCCGGCTGCAGGGAAAGATCAGGTGGTCAGCCAGCTCGCGAATATGTATCCTTCGACTGCACAGCATGATTTTCTAATTGGTTACAACTTTTTAGTTCGCTCATTAAGCATTTAGGTTTTTGATTTTTAAATTAACTTGTTTTATTGTATAATATGTAGATATTAAGTAATTAATTAAGTGATCAAAACACAATCTGATGTGTAGTCGCCTTTAGAAATCGAGTTCAGTATCTGCGTTGTAAATACTTTATGATTAATTAGTCGTAATCATAAAGTGTTTTTGGAAAATTCCGCTGTGACCGAATATTGAAGTAACGAAGGAGTTGTTGACGCAAGAATTTATGTGGATTTTTGTTAACGTAAACACTTGCTTGCATAGGAAAAAAATCGAGACATTAATTGAAGCGGGTTTCAAAAATGTACCTTTATAATTATACTCGTTATATATTATGGACCTAAATGCTGAGCAAAATACAGGGCATCGAGACGCCTCGGGGTCCTCTGCTTGTAACGGTATTTTCAAAAAGTTTTTAAACCAACGGTATCGATCAGTGACCCCCATATTCTAACTATTCCATGTCCTCCAACTTGACTCCAGCTCGAATTATCAAATTGACTTTGATTGATTGTTTGATATTATTTTTAGTCTGTAATTAATCGAGGGTTTTTCCCGTTGCCACGGCGACTGAATCAAGTGCAGGGCCTACAAACTGACTATGACATAAACGGTGACATTTGACCCATAAGGGTTCCAAATTGGCCAGTAGCTATGACAGCAGATGCTTGTGCTCAGCGTAATTGCCCGGTTACATTATGAGCATGGCATAAAGAAGAAAATAAAAATATTTAATCATCCCTAGTCGCTGCCGGCTTCTCATGCTCTTTGGCGCAAAATACTGAAGTAAAAGCACGTAAAAATAATGCGAACACAATAAATCCAGTATCTACCATAATTATAAAACCAATCTGATTACAAAATATCGCACGACGAAGTCACATGTTCGTCGGAAGATTAAAAACGTTTTTTTTTATCAACGTTCAAATTTTGGGATTTCTTTGGTTTTATTGTTAGTCCGTCCAAACCAATACTTTGAAGCACAAAATATTATCACCATCACTTAAAAACATTACTCGGTAATTCTTCTCTCTGGTGTCAGAGTATATAGTGTTGTGTATATAATTTACACAACTATATGTTGCTCATATTTCAAACTTGTGCATATTTTTAATAGCTTTAAAAAAATATTATATTGTTCAAATTGTAAAATTTTATGGAGAAGTAATAATATTTATTTAATGTTATATATATATAGAGTATACAGTATAGTGTCACTCGGAAATAAAACGTGGGTAAACAGATTCTACTTTCCCGTAATTTTCCCTTGTCAGTGATGTGACTGTGTGCATACTACAATCAGATTCTAACTTCAGTTCAAACTGTTATATCGAGCTGGGGGAACTGTTTTCTGTTTTTCCGAAACATTCTAATGAACGGTTCTAGTTTAGTGCACGTTCTAATTTTGAGAAACCTACTCCTAATTTTGGCATTCACCTTTGGTTTCAATATTTATAAGGATAACTGAAAACATCTTTTAAAACTGTTTTGGTGTGAAGTGAAAACCATCACATTTTTACCTCTAAAGGACTGGCAGAGTTGTGCAGATGTAAGTGACTTAAGGGCCTACATACCGTTTAGTGCCGTTAAAAGGTTTAAAATATATATATATTTACTATTGATTCATGTACATAATTTTGACCACAAGATTTTTTCGTGTAACTAATAGTTTTGCTTTGAAAAAATAATTAATAACACGATATTTTTTTGCAACTTTTCCAAAACGACTTGGATGTTTAATAGCTATTTATGCAACTGTTACGTTATGGACGGTCTTTTAATACGAGTGCCATTTTTCGGTACAAGCGTAGCGCGTACCGAAATAGATGGGCACGAGTTATTAAAAGACTAATAACGTACAGTTGCATACAAGATTTTATCTACGAAGGAAGGAATAAAACAGATATAGACTAATAAGTATTTTTAATAGAAACTTAACTACACAGTGACTATTGTTTATCCCGCGTCCACTTTTTTTTTTTACTTTGTCTTTATTAGGTATAAGGCAAAGATCTTGTAGCCGCAACAGCCAAATAGTATACGATACTTTTGTTCTAAACTTGTTCCATTTTTAAAAACATGATTTACATTGTCTCGATTTCGAAGTAATATTATAGGTGGTACCTGGCTGTATGTTCATTCTGAACATACAGCATATGAATTTGCTTGTATTTTAGAATTTATGACGATTCTAATATCTTGTATGAATGTAATATTCTTTATTGCCTCATATCTTTCAAACCGCTAGACAGATTTATATGATTAAAACATCGTTAGGTACGTATTGACCGCCCAAGTTTTCTTAGATAGGTGTCGTCAAAAAAAGAACAAACATGGTGGATTTTGGTCGCCATATTAAGCAGGTCCCAATTTTTTTTCCTCCTTACCCTTCGCGTGGGGTATCAAAATGAAGGGTATTAAGAGGTGGTTACAAAAATATATATTTACCACTTATTATTTTTAAAGTAATTCGAAAAAGAAATGATAACTAAAAAGTTGTAAATAAGAAAGTTAATTTGGAAACATATTCACGTGCTGGCTGACCACCTGATCCTCCGACAGCACAGCATGATTTTCTTCTTGTATACAATTGCAGTCGGGTTTATGATTTTTAAATTAACTTGTTTTTGTATCTATTAACTCAAATTTTGTCTCAACTATAAAGTATAAATTTAGAAAATTTGAGTCCGACCAAAATGTAGTTACATGGACAGCTCTATCATTTGCCACTTTAAGATCCCAAAAGGTATAGTGGGCCTAGCCCTTCGGTGACGTTATGTCCAGTCTATTAGACAAGACCAATTAAATATTTACAAAACCCTTGACACAAATACCTCTATAAACCAAATCGGAAAACAAATTAAAAAAATATTACATGTTTTTTAAACCACATAATTTATGTAGAAATAGGCAGACTGCACGCTTCGAACGACCATCTATCGAAACAAGAAATTAGTACACGATATCTTGCAAAAATACCCCGATTCAAAGAGTAAAATGCGCATAACTTTTGAACGGTTGAAACAAGTTTCATTACACATAAATAAGAACACCCTAGTCTAGACAAAGTCATCAATCCAAAAAAAAAACCTAAATTAAAATCAGTTCATCCATTTAGTAGATATGATGCCCCAAACAAATACACAGATACACACTTCAAACTTTTAACATCCCTATTTTTTCCGTCTGGGGTTATAAAATTTTAGAACAGTAAAATTACAGCACACATGAATAACAAAATTCACAAAGTATTGTAACACACATGCTAATGTGAAAACTAATGGGTTAACACTGATATAACTAACTTGGTCATCGAGTCTTTTCAAACCTTGTTAACAATTATAGACATCCTTATGACGTCAAAGAATACATTTTTTATTTTAGAGAAGAAGAGTCGGCCACATCAGACTTTATGTTTCAATTAGGCTCTCCAGCTGAGTAGTTAGAGTATTTTATTTTTATTTCGTCCCAAAAGTAGTATAGGCTGACATTAGCTCAGCAGTACTTTGTTTGTAATAAGTGCAGTGAGACTTAAAATAATTTAATCTAAATATTGTGATTACTGAATCTTTATTTAACAAGTAAAATTATAAAAAAAAACCCCGACTCATTTTTATTTTATGCTACATAATTTATCTAGTAGTAGACACGCTTCGATCAATATCTATTGAATACGTAATTATGACGCCATATATTGCGAAAATACTCCGATTTCAACAATAAAACGCCCATAACTTTAGAACGGCTAAACCGATTTTCGACATAGATAAAAACACTCTCGATAAAGTCACCTTTCAAACTAAAACAACAAAATTGAACTCGGTTCATTCGTTTAGGAGCTATGATGCCACAGATATATACACAAATATACAATGACATATACACATATATAAATATTTACACAAACACACAGGTACTCACGTCAAACTTATATTTTTCTGTCGGGGACTAAAAATTGTAAAACACTATCGGACAAAAAATATTGCCCTGTTGTCTAATCAGTATCCACTGAAGAAATTGCGCTTGTATACTACCTTTCAATCATACAAATGGTACCTTATACATCTAAACACACAAATCTAATCAAATTAGGACATACAAATTAACATCGACCTTTGATAAAGACCACCACTGAAGCAAACATTATCAAAATCACTGAAGCAAATCTTGCAATCGTAAAGATAAATAAAAGGGGCATTTCTGAGTACAGGAAAGCGAATTTGTGAAACATTTATTCAGAATGTGTTCAGGGTCGATCGTACGAAGATAAACCGAGGCAATTTCGAGCAGCCAAGGAGCCGTTAGCTGGTGAAAGCACGGCGACGCAGCGGGTACAGAGTTACTAAGAAAGGGATGTGCCTCGTGACAAGACCCAAATTAACGAGGCCGGCTCTGCTCGAAATTTACATGGGTATGCATGTTGCGCTCCTAGATAGTGCTGTCCTACTGCTGTACGGCAACTGGATTTAGTGCCGCAAATAGTTTCGGAACTCCGGATCTAAGCGAGCTACTTGCAAAAGGAACTGTAATTAAAGTAGACTCGAATGAACTGTGACCGGGCTTTAATTGTATAGAGAGTTTTCCTTAATTTGAACGAACAATGTTCTTAAGAACTTTTCCAGTTATTTGTTGCCTTGTTGAGCACGTTATTGATGTTAATTCTTTAGATATTTCTTGTTACTTTCATTATTAAATGTGAATATCATGTCTCGGCTTCTGCATTATTGGATTAATTATGATAACAGCTAATATACACATAATCTTTATTCGAAATTGCAATTTAATGTTCCAAATTGTTTAACTAGGTAGAGAGATATTCTACTGTTTCACGCTATCGTATCGTACGTATCTACGTATGGAACAATAGCTTGATTAAAATACGAAAGCTTGATTTTAAGTTAAACAATCAAAACTTGTTATAACAGCGTTATTTACAATTGAAGATAATTCTAGAATAAAATAGTATAATATTGAAATGGCAATATCTATATTTTCTCCAAGTCAATTATCATGAACGAACATTTTCTTAACGGCAAAACAAGCTGCGGTCACGTTCAAGGAACCGATAAAAATAAGTTACATCTATCTGTTAGCAACAAACTTCTTCGCGAACCATTTAGCAATTCAGCAGGATACGAAAATCGGCAAAGTTTAATTAAAATTAACTTAACTTGCGATTTGTATCGTTATCAGGGGGAATCGATAATTTATTTCTTAGATTGCGTGTACTGTGTAGGCTATTTGAGTGCAGATACAGGATCCAGCCTCGCATACTGTAACACATAGCTCCGCAAAGCGCTTAGCACGGAATTCGATTCAACTAATGCCGACTAATCCTGACCGGTGGCACACAAATGGTACATGCAGGGTGCATTCCGAAAGGCTCTGTGCAATTTGCAGTTGGTGATTGATGATAATCCCCGGAGCATCTGTGCGGGGACGAAACAATGCAGTCCCCACGTCTGCAGTGCCAAAACAATTTTTCCTGGACGCGTCGATTGTCCCTATCAATTTTCTTTGAGGTTTAGACGGACGGATATATTGATATTGTGAATTGAGTTTTCTTTCTTGTTTGTTTTTAGATTTAATACTTTTTATATAGAAAATGTTCGTTATCAATCCTTTGTGTGGTCATCATCTGGTCAATGAAGTGTAACGGTGTTGATAACAAGAACATGGCGCCATTTCAGATTGGTTTCGCAGGGTAGGCTCCTGCTAGCAGTTGGAAGAAAGTAACCGAGATTGGGATGGCCCATGTCCAACACTGGACTAGGCTGTACGTTGATGATTTCTGATGCGATGCATCCACCTTGTGCGATGACACGTAATTTAGTATCTATAACAATATTATAGAGAGGAAAGATTTTTTTGTTTGTTTGTAGCGAATAGGCTCCAAAACTACTGAACCGATTTCAATAATTCTTTCACCGTTGGGAAGCTACTCTATCCCCGGGTGACATAGGCTACTTTTTATCGCTGCATTCCCACGGGAACGGGAACTACGCAGGTGAAACCGCGAGGCGTCCTCTAGTTACATATAAATAAATAAATTATTTTTTTCCCATGGTGTCAAGCAGAACCTACAGAACGATACCTCTTACGGTACGTTTATCTGGTCATACACGCACACCAGCGCCAGATATGAGTAGGTACTATGCATGGTCTTTTGGAATTTAGTCTTCTTAATATAAACCAATTAATTAAATCTTACCTACCTCGCAATTCTTTACCAAAAACAGACCTTAACAGCCCAAACTTTTAGAGTGTTTTAATGCGCAATAAAAATGTGCTGTTTTATTCTAAATAAATCCCTGTCAGTTCCGGTGTGTAGTGCGGCGAGGCGGAACAGAAGCGGAAGGTACGCCTTCGGAAGCAGGATGGTATAAGATAAAGAGAACATTTCCTATGGCACGTCTGGGGAGATTTAGCAACATGCCGAGACGCCCCTTTTAATGCGCCAACAGTGTAATTCAGTTTTTATACGGTAGTTTTAAATATTATGCTAATTTTTATGGCAGAAATATTGTGTCGTAGATTATAAGGGGTCGCAAAACGCACTTATTGTTGTTTAATAATCAACACGTGAATTGTAGTTATAACTGTCAATATCGTAATTCTAGCCGAAACACGCTCCTGGCCATGGGCCTCTCCAAAGTGTTACGGCCTGCTGCGACCTTCACCAAGTCATCGGCCCACTTAATGGAAGGCCTTCCTAAATTGCCTTCACCAAGTCATCGGCCCACTTAATGGAAGGCCTTCCTAAATTGCCTTCACCAAGTTATCGGCCCACTTAATGGAAGGCCTTCCTAAATTGCGACTCCCGATACGTCATGTAAGACAAACAGAACATTTTTACATACAGCTCATCCTATGGCACGTCTGGGGAGATGTAGAAACATTCCGAGACGCCCCTTTTAATGCGCCAAAAATGACACTCAGTTTTATGCGGATTTAGTTTTGAATGTTATGCAATTTTTTTATGGGGGTATTATGTGTGTAAATTATAAAGAGTCGTAAAATGCAGTTGTTGGCGTTTGATAAATAATCAAGATGTGAATTTATTGTATAACTGTCATCATGCATCTTACTGCCGAGCTTCGGCTTCTTCCAAGCGTTGCTACATGGACAGGTCCTATGCGTTTCGCAACCAGCTGACACTCACATCCCTCACCAGGTCATCAGTCCACCTAATGAGAGGCCTTCCGACGCTGCGTCTTCCTATAGTGGTGACTAAACCAAAACCTTTTGTGCTGGCAATATTATCTGCTCTCTGCCATTTAAAAGCTTGGCATCTTTTCTTCTGCGGCTTCCTGCGGAATTTTTCATTTATGATTGTACACTCGATGACCGAATTGGAGTTTTCAATACCTCCCTATATAAAACCGTTGTTCCATACTATGCAGTATTAGGTATAAACGATCCACAGGCAGGTATAAATACTCGGTTCATATTCACCAATTACATCAGCAATTAAATCATAGCTTTTGCATAATTAGTGAATATTAGCATTAGTATAATTATCATATCATATTACCTGCGTTAAATCTAGGCTTAGCCCTTTAACACTCAAGAGCATTTGGTAATTAACGGCTTTACGGTGCAGTATTAAGGAGAAGCTGTATCTCTTCTGCATATTATTATATTTTCATTGGCTATTATTTACAATGCGCCACGGATCTCAAAACGGTGAAAAAAACATCATGAGGAACCACATGTCCTAGAACCGAAAATTCAAAAAAGTGTGACATCTGATCTACCAGCCCGCACTTTGGCTGCGTGGTGCATAGCAGTCCACTTCTTTCACAATAAAAAATGATGTTATTTTTCACTTTTTTGTTGTAGTAGTTAGAGGGCAAGTTCTATAGTAAGATACCTACCTATAATGGCTAAAGACAAAACCATAATAGGGTATCCGAATAACATGTCATGAAACTTGAACATAACCGGTTAAATTAGGGTGTACCAGGGTGAACTGTATACATCTGTGAACCTCTTTAGTGCATACTGGCGTGATGTTATGTTATGAAATGGTGAAAACAATTAACAATCATGCGATTGCAGCAATTTCGAGAGATTTGCCGTTATTTATTGAAGAGTCTGTTCCATATCTCCGAACTCCATCATCGGATCTTCACCAACAATACACTACTTATTTAAACATTTTTTTTTAATCGTTCTACAATTAATGGAGTAATCGGTGAAAATAAACATAGGGGTCTTTAAGTCAAGAGTAAATAGGTTTCTTCTAGGCAAGCGTGCTTCACCGTAATATTGTTAAATACCCTTGTCTCAGAAATGTAGAGATCCGCAAGAGAACCAGTGTTACCGACATAGCCCGAAGAATTGCCAAACTTAAGTGGCAGTGAGCAGGGCACATTGCTTGCAGAACGGATGGCCGATGGGGCAGAAAGGTTCTGGAGTGGCGACCGCGAACCGGAAGACGTTGCGTTCGAAGGCCTCCCACCAGGTGGACCAATGACCTGGTGAAGGTTGCGGGGATCCGCTCGATGCGGGACGCACCGGACCGGTCAATGTGGCGACGCTTGGGGGAGGCCTATATCCGGCAGTGTATGTCTTTCGGCTGATATGATGATGATGACCCTTGTCTTACATTTAGGTCCTAACCTATGAAATTGGCGTTTTGTCGTACTGGCCACTTTGATCTCAAATATCTCCTCTTTGGTTTGGAATTCCAATTTTAAATTTATATAGCACTTTAATCATGTTTTTGTGTTTGGAAAACCGTAATTCAATTGTTTTTTCCTCTTTTGGTTTTTGCTTTGCCCCAGTCAGTTTACAAAATGGAAATCTTGAAATATCGCGTTATTTACGAGTACGAGTTCCATCGTGGCACCAGAGCTGCAGAATCGGCTCGAAGGATTAATGATGTGTATGGCGACGGTGTCGCAAAAGAAAACACATTGCGTTTTCGTTCTGGAAATTTCGACCTGCAGAATGAGCCACCTGGACGGCCGGAGACCAAAGTAGATAATAAAGAATTGAAGGCTATTGTGGAAGCGGATCCATCGCATACCATGTCCGAGTTAGCTGCAGGCTGCGGTGTTAGTGATAAAACTGTTTTAATCCACTTTAGGAAAATTGGGCAGGTGAAAAAGCTTGAAAGGTGAGTACCTCATAAATTGAGTGCAGCAAACCGACAAACGCACGTCGACTACTGCGTTACATTACTCAACCGGCACAATAATGAAGGGATTTTAAATCGAATCATTACCTGTGATGAAAAGTGGATTCTGCACAATAATCGGAAACGCTCATCACAATAGCTGAACCCTGGCGAACCAGCCAAATCCTGCTCCAAGCAAAATTGACTCAAAAAAAATTACTTGTGAGCGTTTGGTGGACTAGTGCCGGTATCGTTCACTACAGCTTTCTTAAATCTGGCCAGACGATTACGGCGGATGTCTATTGTCAGCAACTGCAAACCATGATGGAAAAGCTAGCTGCTAAACAGACGATGCTGGTCAATCGCTCTAGGCCACTGCTTCTTCAGGACAACGCTAGACCACACACTGCACAACAGATGGCTACAAAATTAGAGGAGCTTCATGTGGAATGTCTAAGACATCCATCCTTACTCCCCGGACCTTGCTCCAACATATTACCATTTTTTTCGAAATTTGGATAACTTCTTGCAAGGGAAAAAAATTAACTCCGATGGGGCTGACCAAAGCGCCTTCAACGATTTTATTGCTTCCCGTCCGAATGGTTTTTTTAGTAAAGGGATCAATGAACTACCTATGAGATGCAAAAGTGCATAGATAGCAATGGTATGTATGTAATGTAAAACATACTTTGATTAAATAAATATATTATTTAAAAAAATAACGACATTATGTCCCTCTCTTACAAAACGCCAATTTCATATGTAATTACCTAAATATACCCTGTATCCAAGTACCCAAGATAACGTGTACTCTGTACCGATGGATTTGGTAATGTTTGGGGAATGTCTATGTCCAATAGAGATTGTCTTTCGTCTGTAACATCGTTAATTTTGACGATGTGGTATCCTTTAGTTTGATTTGGAATTGACCATGATAGTAATATTTTATGACTGTACATTTCCGTATGGTTTTTTTTTTATTTTATTTGATATGGGTTTACTCTTCACTCTAGTCTAGGTCAGAAGTGACAGGGACAGAGTCAATGATGGAGTGAGCTTACCCAGAATAAGCCTGTTCCCACTAACCTTAAAGAGATTCGGGTTGAATGCGTTTGGAAACACAGATGCAGGTAGTGAGTACCACTCATTCGCTGTGCGCATTATGAAGGATATTTGCAAGATCTTGGTGCGAATTGAAAAGGAAAATCCAACAGCTTGCCGGGATTCCTATTAAATTTTGTTAAATATGTTAAAGTGTAACACATCCTCTTAAGCGAGGTATTAGCTAAATTTAAGCTTATCATAATACGGACGTTATTATATTAATTTATGAACCATTTAATATTAGTTAAGACTATTACGCTATCCTGTTAGAAGCTTTGCATTTAATTTATTAACTGTAGTAAGCATAACAATCTGATAACAATGTAAGCATTGTTAAAGACATTTTTATTAATTCAAGGAAAATTCAAATGATCTGAAGAGTGACCAAGTTCTCGTTTGTCATATTTGACGTTAACTCATGTACACTCCCGAATACTCGCTTTCTTCGGACACGTTTCAAGGCGAGCCATTCAGTCCATAGAGCGGTTAGTCGTCCAAGGTAAAGTGGAAGGCATTAGACCGCGTGGAAGGTCACCCATGCGTTGGACCGACCAGACCACACATCATATCGACCACGATTGCTCTTTCAAGAACGTACCGACTAGAGAGAAGAGAGAATTACTAGAGAGAATACGAAAAGAGACTCAAGTAAAACGCCGCAGCGGCGACTGCTACGAATAGCGATGACGAAGGCTTGTGAGATAAAGGTAACGAAAGAAATAATAGATGAGAAGAAGAGCTTAAAAATTATATAATTAGCATTTGCATATTTTTTTAGAAAGTGTGTTATTTGATTAAATTTAAAAAAAAAGTAAAAAGTAGTGGAAATAAAGGGCATTTTATTTTATTTAATAGTCATAGATTCTATGCATGAAACATTATTATTTTTTACAATGACCAATAATAGGTATTTTATGTATCAACAGTTCAAACATTATGTATAAAATCAAAATAACGCGTTTATGCTTCACTGGCCAAGGAGCAAAGAGAAAAAATAAATAAATCGCTATTAAGTAAACCAAAAGAGAGCCATTTTATCTTATACTAGTTTTTGAAATCCAAGTGGATTTAATTGTCTTATTTAGCCAGACAGCCTGGCAATCCCTCGTCTTACTCCTAAATACTTTCAGCATTTAGCAATTAAGTTTGTAAACCCAATAATTAATTATCCCACAACAATATTCGTTTCTTCTAACAGAAATTTTAATGCAATTTTCTCTCAAACAAAGCAATTTTGAAAATTTGTTTCGAGATTTAAGCGAAATCTAAAGTTTGATAGTTACCGAGCGTAGTTGACGACTTATTTGAGGAACCTCGGAATTATGAACGTTGATTTTTTGTGTGTTAAAATTTCTTTTCAGTTTATGAATTTTATTTTTTTAGAGCCACCATAATACCCGGCTTGTCAGACTTTTAACATATCTTCTAATTTCTGCTTGCTTTGTTTATTCACTGTGCCGTGGGTTGTCTGAAACCGCTCGCCAGACGTTTTATAATTTCAGCTGAATATTTTCACATGAAAATCTTGAGTGGCGTAATGATGCGTCTGGCTTATCTAGCACTACCGCACAATTTTGTAAGTACAAACATTATTCTACAGCTATACAAACGCATACTATTCGTTTCTCTATTTTACACCCATATTCTAAGTCCTTTAGAAATAAACTTTCTCCTCTTCTCTCGACTTAGTCGCCATGACAACGCAAACAATCTCTCGAGTCGATATCGATAATGTTATGACTATCAATTTTATTGAATGAGGCTCAGTTGAAGTTGAGTCAAGTGGAGGCAATGACTTAAAATATCGCTGTTATCATCACTATATGAATGATCTCATTAAAAGATAAGTAAAAATAATATTAGCCCGATCACCTTAGGTTAAATCTTAGTTTTCAGATAAGTAGCTCAGCGAGACTAAAGTAACTAAGACCTATAAGCGCTCTACACTGTAGGTCAAAAATAATTACCGACGAAAATTATAGGTGTCCTCTATACTCTTTCAACAATATAAGTGCCTCTATTTTGATAGTGTTGATTGAAAGATGGCCGATAAGTGCGACACAAAAGGACTTATCAACTGTCAATCACTTCTTGTTCAGGAGATGAGTAAATCCCGAACACTATCAGCTGTACAAAGAACTCTATCGGCGCTGAAAGCTTTATTAATTGACGAATCTATCTACTTAGGCCCTAGACAAGATTGCGATTATCAAAAAGGCAAAATTGTAATTGGGAATGCAAATGGGATTGACAAGCGATATCGAAAAACCACGTGATCAATCCTATCGTTATCCGGGGGTAAGTCTTTAATTTGGTAATTTTATCATCATGGTCCGTACTCGATTTAGGTCTCCCCCAAGCGTTGCCACTTCACTAGCAGATATCAAACTAAATTATTCACTCGAAATAGGAAAACTCCCAAATTACGAATGACGGCACATACCACCGACATTGATTGACTCCTTAGCGGTACAACAAACATCTATACTAAACTTTTTTAAAGGTACTTACCAGTGTCCAGTATCTCACTTCTGCACCAAACAAATAGGTTTCCTAGTTCAATCACAACAAAGACAGACATAGGCTGAAAAAACTACCATTTTACAAACTACCTAGGTATTGATTTTTGGCACAAATCCGTGCCATGTCTCACCGACACCATTACATTGGCAGCTGGCCATTACAGATAGCCAGAGATTGAATTGCCAGTCATCAAGAAACGATCTGTCCGGACTTAGGAACTACTGATCTAATTTAGCTGCTATTTACTGTGATTGATGTTTCTGTATTAAGTAGCTCTGATTATGAACTAAATTGCGTGTAAAGATTGTAACTATATTCACTTATTATTTTACCTCATGGGCTTCAAGCTGTTCATGTCGTGGCTGACTCTACTTACGACAGCATCGACAAAATATCTGCATGTAACACTTGCTGGACTAGGTACTCTCCAGGCCTAAATGCAGGGAATTGCCTGAAGGTAAAACCTCATAACACGTTCCTAAGAGTATATCGATGCAACTGAAGTTAGATGTACTGTATGAAAAATGCACCAACCAATTGTGTAAAATAAATAGATGATTTCTACGTCCCCATGTACAATCCAACAAGAAAATTGCATTTTTCTGTGATAAATAGTATCACAGTACCCTATGGCATTTGTTGGCGCATCATATATGCGCGTGATTGGCCGCGGGGCAAGTGCGCCACACAACTAAGCACACAGACACACTCCACTACGGGCATTTCTTTGTAGGTATATTTTCTAACAGTTGATAGGTACGTACACCTATTCTTATACAGCCAACTCTTTCATTATAAACGTTCCAATTGAGCCCAACCAGTGGTCCTTCGAGCCGGATCACTGGTTGAGCTCAATTCGGACATCGATCGGTTTAAGAATTTTCGTAATCGCATCAATACTTACTAGAGCTAGAGTTTGCCTCCTACAAATAAGTTAGTTAAAGGTTGTCTGTAAGAGATTGCCTAGTGCGATAAGTCCGCCCATTGTACACTTGTATATTTGAACAATTGTCCTGTATGTTTTTTGTGGTGGACAATAAAGTATAAATAAATAAATAAGTCAACAATTTTATCCCTTTACAATACTATTTGTTTATATTTTTTTAAATCAATTATTTTACCTCTTTATAAAATATTTGTTAAGATTTTTATTGTCATTTCTCTAATCCAATGCCGTTTCTATTCAAACTGTGTCATATCACTCGACTCTCAGCATTATTACTCCGACGCATTTTATTTTTTGGAAAGGAGTTTGAATGGTGTCAGTTCCGGAACGGAATCGGTCGGAATACTGTCATTGTTTTATCGCATACAGCGTGAAACTATTTTATCGGCGGGAAAGCGTGTTGATGTCGGGTCTATATCGACTGTACAAGTGTGTAGTGCATTTTTTTTTTTATGAACGCGTTACATTGATCACTTCGTTGGGGTACATGGCCTTCACTTTTTTTTTGTTTCATTCGCTTTTATCAGATACGACTACGCGGGTGACTCTTAGAAAGAGATGGCAGGATGAACTGAACTCCTTCTTGAAGGATCGGTCCGCTATTGCAGTAGAGGATGGGAAGGGAGGTCTTTGCCTTGCAGCTGTACAGCATTGGCTTATAATAATTTTATGCTTTGTTTGGCAACCACAATATTGATGTTAGGTAATTATTACTCATGATGCAGTAAACGATAATGCCACTAGAAAGCATTTCATTTATTTTATATCTCGTTTTCTGCAAAAAATATATTATTCAATATTTTTAAGGAAAACAAGACAATCATTTATATTGATGATCAGTGATTAAGTAGCGTCTGACTTCCAAATTCAGTAATTCATTAAACCCAATGTATATCTAGCAGGCCAATACATATACCTTTTTATAATTGATTGCCTTGGGTTTGACCTCCATCTCACCTGATGATAAGCCAAAATGTGTCGTCTGTGAAGTCTATTATGGAGCAACGAGTATGCTTGCCTTATAGTAACCTATTCAATCTTGACTTAAATGCCGTCAGACTTTCAGCAAACCACAAACTAAGCCATAAATAATCTACAACCCGAAGTTAAAAACTGAAACTGTTAAAATACCCGGATCATCAACAGCTGTAGCTCTTTTTATGGCAGCTAGGGGGCAGACTATAAAGCTGCAGTCGGCTGTAATAGCCCAAAAGATCCGACGCTCCTTTGAACGTATTGACGTAGCCAGGTGCGTTGTTCAGTTGTTTTGAAAGTTCTTCAAAGACAAACTTTGCAGACGGAGTGCGGTATCGGTGCGTCTCACATTTTTTTTGAAACTTTCATTTGCATTTTGCTGCGCAAAGGCTTTTGTGTTTTAAAATGTTGATAGTGAGTTAGTGTTGATTGTAATCGTTTTGGATCGATGACAGCTTTATTGTTTCTAAAATAGATAGGTACATTTTTATTTATTAAGAAAGGTACATTTTGAATTTTTCAGCAGCTTTCTTTGAAGATTTTAGAATATGTCTATAACAGTTTAAAACTTGGTTATTGTCAAAATGGATACAAATATTTTTAAATAATAAAAACATACCTTTCTTTAGACGCGTAAATCGTGGGTATTTTTTTCTTATTGTACTGTTTGAATTAGTTTAGGTAAACCTAGGTAAACCTAAACTAATTCAGTACAAAGATAAAATTATCGAATTGGTTATATATTTGTAATAGTTATCTCCGGAAGAGCCATAGGTCATCACTGGCAGCACTAGTCATAGAGTTTAGAGGTAAGTTGGACGAGAAGATACCACGCAACTTCTCAAACGCTGCCCAGCCGAGTCGGATTCAATGGTTGACCTCTTTCTCAAAGTTAGACCTACCTAATTGGATCATTTGTCGCAGTTAGACATAATCGTCGGCAGCTTCGAGAGTAGAGCAACCAATCTTGATAGGGAGTGCTACATGGACATTCAACATGCCCCTGGTTTTTCCATGTTCATTTTAAGACCCACTCTTTAGAGAGCTCTACTGAGGTCATCGAGCATTGCACTGAAGTCCTCCATAGTCTCAGCCATGATCACTATATCGTCGGCAAATCGAAGGTGAGTGGTGTACTCGCCATTGACTTTGATGCCTAGCCCTCTCCAGTCCAGTACATTGAAGACATCCTCCAGTGGAGCGGTAAACAGTTTTGGAGGTATGACGTCTCCCTGTCTCATACCTCGCTGCAGCCTACCCTGGTTCCAAGGTCTGATTCTGAAGTTGGTCTGACATAGTTGGGTTTTTGTACAAACACTTCATCACCTCGATGTACCAGGATGACATAACTCTGAGACGTGGTCGCTCACAATGGGCCCCAACAGAAAGCTTGCAGTCAACCAAAGGGCAATAGAGAGGGCTATGCTCGGAGTTTCCTTGCGTGATCGATACCGCTAGAAAGCTTCTTTCTTTTTTCTCATTTAAAAATTACCGATTCCTTTAGGATGAGTCACTGGAGCGTAACTGCGGGAGAATGCTGATTATTTATTTTGATATTTTATTAGTTGCCTGATTATCAAAACATTTACATCTAGAACTAGTATTTAGATTTAATGCTTCTTCGGAGCAGTGGCATGATATGCATTCTTGTAGTACATAATTACATATACCAGATGTAGATCAACTTCAGTGTTTAAAACAAACATAACAAAGTATTTCAATAACAACGCTTGTATTTTATTCACACACAAAAAAAAAATGCAAACATGATTGACTATCGTAAACATTGCCAATTGTTTGAATACTGTTGTTTTGTGTAGGATATCCCAAGGTTGTAAAAACTTACAATCTTGGGATATCCTACAAAAAGCAATCATCATGCATTTATTGGCAATACAAGCCGACCGAACCGATGGTAAGTGGAAACTGGACGTCCTCGTAGGACATAGGGATCGTAGTGCCTTAATAACAAGCTTAATAGCGCTAATAGGATTTATTCCATTTCAATAAATCAATTTGCCATTTTTTTATTATTTGGGTTCTGTACCCGGAGGGTCCAAACCGAGCCCTATTGTTGTCACCACTCGACCGTCTGTCTATCTGTCGCCTGTCACACAGGTTTTACAGCCAAACGGTTGGAGCTACAGTATTCAAACTTTCATAGTATAAGCATCTTGTTGACTTAAAGCCATACAAATTATTTTTGTTGAAAAATATTGGAATACAAAGGAATGAGCCACCAAAGTAAGACTATTTTCTTACAAAATTTTGTTCCGAAGAATTTTAATTTTCCATTGACCTAGGAACTTCAAATTTGGTGATAATGTTTAATAATAAACAAATATCAATATATTGATAAATCAGATTTTTATTCTTAATAATTTATATTCTTAATAATTTGATATTTGAAAATTTTTAGTTTTATACGTAAAAATAGTGTAATTGATTTGTAAAGTTATGTCTAACACAGACAAAAAACGAAAATTTCACCGAAATCGCCGGGCGTATTTTAATGAAATTTTCACCATCTCAAAGTCAATTAATTATCTACATTTTGATCTAAGGCTTTTTTTAAAGTCATAGTTAAATAAGGAAAGTACAAAAACTACATAATTTTGGGTCGCGCGGGTGTGAAACGAGTGCGCGTTTTGTTCCCTCAAGGTCGTTGGCGACTGTCGTCGTCTTAACGCGCTTTCCGGGGCAAGGAGGATTTCCTGTATATAATGCATGGTCACCCATCCACGGGCCGACTTCGGCAAGCACTGCACGAGATTAACCTCGAAGATCGAACCGTGCGACTGTTATTTCTAAATTCGTATGACTTTTAGAAACCAACTTGATCTACTTTTCTACCAGCCCCAGGCAGGCTAATCTAGTTGGTTTACCTGTGCTAAAAGATCCCAAGATTTTTTGTTCGGAGATAGGACCTACTTCAAACCTCTACAGTCTACAGAAGCGCTTATATTCAGATATAACTTATTTACTATATTATTCTAGTATTGCTATATTGTTACATTTATAAAAAAAAAAAAATATTGCTGTACCTAATTTATTCTAGAATAATTAGAAGTTATAATCGTCCTACAAATCTCATTCAAAACGAACTTTCAATGAAGTTACAGTCACGTTTATTCCATCATTTTAATTCGTCACAAGAAACCTTATTTTTAACGTGAAAATTTCTTTGAAAACTGGACCAAATTCTTGGAATGATTGCCATTGTAACTTGGAACAATGAAGAGAGCTCAAAAAAGTTTACAATCAACCGTGATGTGATTGTTTAAGTACGCGATAGGAACAACTTTTTTTTTGTACTCAATTTTATCGTGAAAAATCTTGAAAGACTTTTCTGATAATGAGAGTCGGTTACAATTTTTGTACGAGGAGGACAAATGGAAACATTCAAATGCTGTGTCTTGATGTTTTCTTTTTTGTGAAAGTAAAATGTGATTTGTGAATTTAATGTACCTACTGTAGTAAAAAAAATACTAGCCAGTCAGCAAGAAAATATAGCAAAGTGCGAAATACCCCGGTTAGCAAAGCGCGTTACATGAAGCATGCATTAGTAGGTTATATAAAAATGATCATGAAAGCTTATATAAACATTCTCTATATATACCTTCTCCGTTCATTCCAAGAGTAAGTTCATAAACCATCTGTGACACGGTCTACCTATACACACAGTATACTACAATGAATCTATCTAGCCTTGTCCAACTGTGTTGGTGAATCCAAATGTGTGCAGTATATTTGAATGGATCTGCTTAGCCTTGTCCCAACTATGTTGGTGAATCAATGAATCTGCCTAGCGTTGTCCCAACTATGTTGGTAAATCTAAGTGTTTGGCGATATACTTCAATGAATCTGCCTAGCTTTGTCCAACTGTGTTGGTGAATCCAAGTGTGTGCAGTATATTTCAATGAATCTGCTTAGCCTTGTCCCAACTATGCTGGTGAATCTAAGTGTTTGGCGATATACTTCAATGAATCTGCCTAGCCCTGTCCCAACTGTGTTGGTGAATCTATGTGTGTGCAGTATATTTCAATGAATCTGCCTTGTCTTGTCCCAACTGTGTTGGTGAATCTACGTGTGTGCAGTACACTTCAATGAATCAGCCTAGTCTTGTCCCAACTATGTTGGGTTCGGCTTCCAGTCTAACCAGATGGAGATGAGTATCAGTATTTTACATGGAGAGACGGGTGTCTGACTTCTACAGCTCAGTAACATGACTCCCCTTGGCAAGACTGGTGTTAGATTTCATAATTCTGACTACTTGTAACGACTGCAGTATGCTTTTAAAATAAACTTCGTTTCGTAAAGTTGAAAAGCAGTACCTACCGACGTCAAGAAAGATATAAAGGAGATTCTTTGATATTTACTTACGCGAATTTTCCTGATTTACAGTTTATTCGGCGTTAATTATATAAACGATAAAAAAAATAAAAAAATTGTACCTATAGCAAAAAGCATCAAAGCTCAAGCATCAACAGATTTAGAAAAAACAATTTGCAGTTAATCCTACACTCCCATTCAATTAACTTATTTTTATCTGTCTTTACCAAGTTCTCATTACTCGTTCTTAAATCCTCAACAAATCGTTAGTGGTTTATCGATTGTGGTAATCTGAAGGCTCCTTCTAGTTCAGTGCTGTCAGTTGCATAGCACTCGTCGGTGATTGGTGCAAGTGTACATTGTAGTTAACTGCTTGGGCTACTGTGTTCGGAAATTTAGTGGCGTCGTTGCGATGTTTGGTTAATTTATCATGCTGTAGAAATTATCTTTACTAATATTATAAAGAGGTAAAGTTTGTGAGTTTGTGAAGTTGTAAGGGATAATCTCAGGATCTACCGAACCGATTTTGAAAATTCTTTCAACCGTAGAAAGCTACATCATTAATTTATTTCCAAAAAAATAGAGATTATAAAAATTGCAATAATGTAACCCAAGATAGCAAAATGTTGCCTATAAAATTCATTCTTTGGCGTGCGCTGAGGAAACTGTTGATGATAGATACAAATTATTAGGTAGGTAGGTAGGGTTGGGTAGGTAGGGTAGGTAGGGTAAGCAGGGTAGGCAGGGAAGGCAAGGTAGGCAGGGCAGGCAGGGTAGGCAGGGATTGGCAGGATAGGCAGGGTAGGGTAGGTAGGTAGCCAGTTGACGGGAGCGAAGCCGCAGGGGTCAGCTAGTAAATAATATAGACGGACCGTTTCTGTAAATTAAAATTATTTTGCTAGTGTAGAATTATTTCGATATTAGGTAAAACTTAACAGTTGTTAGGTAATTTGTAAATTAAGTTACAAAAAAACACTATCTTTGGACTATTATAAGGTTTGGGAAAAATTAAGAAGCGGTCCCTAAGTATTATGAAACATTTTAGTTAGATTCAACCTTCATTTTGTTTTTAATTGTAATGATAAACCTACCTACTTAAAAAATATGCTTTTATGAAACAGTGGAAATGCGTAGTTAAATAAATCATGTACGAATTCGTTTTCATTTTCAGTAGCCGTTTATTTCAAATGATACGCATTGTATGGGCAAAAATAAACAACGAAATACCTACTCATCGTCGAATATTATTAAAACAAGATTGAGGTGTAAAATAATATATTATTATGTTAAACACAAAATATTGTTGTTAACTTTAAATTAAAGGAATAAACATCAATGTGTATTTAAATAATTCTGTGAAATAATTATTTTATACTAAAGACGAACACATTTATTTGGTAACAAAGATATATAACACGAATCTCAGACGAACGTCAGTGAAAACGTACTCGTACACTGTTTTTTGTAATGAATTAAGCCCAAAGATTCGGTAGCATTCTGGCTAGGGAGAGCTTGTCACTTCAACCTTTATCCATTGCACTTTTACTATAGACTATTTAAAAATATAACTTAATTTAAAATATGTTACACAAAATAAAACATTACAGTACAGAAAAGGTTCATTTAAAAAAAGAAAAATAGATAGATTCGTGCTAGTTAGAGAATACCCCACAGTCGAAATAATTTCTTTCAAATAGGTAGAATATAAATAAAAATAAAAAAAAATGTTAAATAGTAACTTACCTAAGTAAAAAAAATACAAATATATGGCCATTCTCAATTTTCTTTATAAATATGATGGCAGATCAACACAACCAAAATTCGGATCGCACCTAACGACTCCTCCAGCTTGCAACCAATAATTGTACATCAATGAATGGGTCAAGCCCAGGATCGCTGACGTCACTGCTTCGAGAGAGGGTGTGGAATTGTTGACACACTCGTGCTGACTCCCGGCGTCTCGTGCACTTACTTAGTAATTTATGTTAGCTGTGTCTGAGCAATCTGCATAAATATTGGTGACGGTAGTCTGTGAATTTTCTGTGTGAACAGTTTAAGTTTCTGCGAAGCTTCAGAATGAAGAGAAACTTTCGCACGTTTTACGATAATGATGTTCTTAACCAAAGCCACAAATAGTACAGTTAATTATTACGTCATGTTTTCGTCATCGGTTATCGTCAATGTGGTTGTTAGATGGTTATTTTGTTTTCATACAATCAATAAATTAACAGACAAATGTTGTGGTATTCTGCTGAACAGATCCACATCTTTTATTCGTTTATAATAAATACGTTTACGTTTTATAATACTATACAAACCACATGATTTTATCTTTTGAAATTGTATCAACTCATGTTACTCACTTGTTTGTATTCTTTGATACTGTTAGCCGCTGTTTGCTGTTACCTGAAAAGCATACTTTTAGTTATCTCCGATTGTTTTTATATCCATAACTTAATTTATACTGCTAATTTGTAAAAATCTTAGAATATTTTATTCTCTGACATTTTCATCTTATCTGACAACTGTCTGTCCAATTTATTTTCTTAAGCCATAGACATAACATACCATGGACACTTCTTCTTCTAGACCTTCTCTAAGCTGGTTGTACAATTTTCATAATAAGGGCAGCGGCAGACTGCCCCCTCTGTAAATCATTTTTTATTCGTTCTGGTCATGACTTCTTTTAATTGCGATTTGAATTTGAAATTCAGAAGATATGAAACAGAACGAGGAAAAACGGGCGTCAGCTTTTTAACTTGATTCTAGCAGTGAACGCCGAAAGTCTGTTTAGTAACCAAGTGTACTATCATATCTGAAAAACTCTTTAAACTGTTATATATTCAGCCTGTGAATGTTTATCAAATCTTTGAAGTGCATTAAATATAATTTATTGAGTGTTGTATGTGTGCATTTTTACTGGTACATAATTCTCGTTGGTTATCGCTTCGCATTAAAGGGCTCGCTGTTCGGCGTATGAAGCCACAGCGGGCCTCACCCCTTGCTGCCTGCGTATCAACCTGCGTTACTGCCTACCTGCCCGATTGCCTGCCTAGTAGTTCGATTGCCTACTGAACGTACTATCTACCCATATGCCTGCTTGTACGTCGTGGTGCCTACTCACCAGCCTTCCTCGAGCATTCCACGTAATGGTGAAGTTCCTGTTCGTCCTGCTGCCTGCTTAGCTGTCATTCCCGAGCAACCCACGTCGTGCGAAGCCAGCCCTTAGCTTTTTTATTCTCAATATCCTTTTTCTTAGTTTTATTTTATTAATAACTCTTATTTTTACTAACGTGGCTTACAAGGTATCTGTCCCACTTAGAAGCAACTTAATTTCCAATAAACAGTTTTCAGGATTAAAGTTATCAAATAAACTAAGTTATTCACAATGTTCTTGAAGTTTGAAATGCGTCTGTTATTTAGATTCCTCTTATCGCTGCTAAACAATATTTAGGCATAACCACTTACCAAACTTCGTCTTTTAAATATTCGCTATCTGTTGTGTCCAGGGTGTACTCACTTCTGTAAAACTTTGAGCTTTTATATTTGGAACAAAAGCGCCGGTAATAACTCCCCTTCTTACTTCGGGCATAGACAACTGAAACAACTCTATAGACTTCTTGGACCAAGTCCATTGACGTCCACGGAGGTGTATAGTTTTGGAAACTTTTTAAAGGAAAAACTTTTGTATACCGCTCGGAGAGCAGTCCTTGGTTATAAAAAATCCTTTGATGTTGGCACACGGCTTTATTTTTATATCATTTGTTATTTTAAGAAGTGCGAATTGTTTATATAAGATAGTGCTAGAGTACCTGAAAGTATTTGTTTATTAACAATCTAATCTAGAAATAAGAATAAAAACAGAGTAGTGTGGCGTAGAATCATAATAAGATTATACGTATTATTTAATACACAATGCGAAAAGTAGTAAACAAAGTATTGATTAAACACTCGCGTATTTGTTTTACGCTTGATTTAATATTATTTTAAAGATGAAACATACTTCAATATGTTCTTGTATGTTCTTTGTTTCAGATATG
The DNA here is from genome assembly GCA_964057195.1 of Orthosia cruda. Lineage (NCBI taxonomy): Eukaryota > Metazoa > Arthropoda > Insecta > Lepidoptera > Noctuidae > Orthosia > Orthosia cruda. Next base: position 20,845,975 of record OZ059832.1, read on the forward strand.
TATGGGATTTCCCGGGCATATAGGTACCTACAATACAATAAAAAAATCCTTTTCCTAATATTGTTAAAGATTTTACTAATGATTTGATTGAAACATTTTTCCAGTTTTGTGTTAGGTCGAATATACTCGTATATTCAAAATAAATTTACCCAATATTTCATCCAAGTCTAGTCAAGAGTTTATTAATCGAGAGTTTTTTTGTTGTTACTGCGACTAAGTCGAGTGCACGGCCTTCAAAGTGACTTGAAATATGGACCTTAAAACCACTTCAATAAAGATTTAGATGCAACACTGTTTGTAAATGTATTGCACGTGGATTGAGCAGTGATCAATCAATTTTGATCTAAAACGTATAGTGACGAGATCAGCACGTGGTAAGATTGCGGTCGAAAAGTCCAAACTGCAATTTCACAGAATTAAATCAACGTGAGTAAATAGTATCTGGATATTCCTTATCATGGAGATTATTCACGATTCTTGCGGTTAAAACCTACATCATAAAAGTGCTTATTTTTAAATAATTACCAATTACAACAACGCAACTCTATTGTGGACACTATGCACGCCTTAATTGTCATGTGCTTTTGTCCCCTAGTTATTGAGATTGTTCCTATCATGTGTAATGTGCTCTAAAAACGGTGAAGGTAAACTTCATGAGGAAACTTTCATGTCCTTAAGGCATATATATTCCCCAATGTTAACGCAGTACTGGTCAGACTACTGGACAGACAGACAGATAGAGACAACAGACTGGCGCAGAATATCAATATTGAACATATTTTTGGACAGTTTTGTTTGCAAAATATTTTTATCTCAAAAATGGTATGTAATTTTGCCATAACATCTCTAAAAAGTATCCAGAAAGTGAATTCTACCGGAGACTTATTCACAACTGTCCAGTAAGAAACGAGATTTTAAATTTGGAATCTCCTACTGTCCAGTAAGTAAGTATGTAATTTACTTACTGGACAGTAGTAGGGATGGGTCCGATATATCAAAACGTAACTTATATCGGATATGTGTTAGATATCGTATCATATCGATATCTATATCAAAATAACCGATATTACAAAAACTGTATGTAATAAAAACTTTACTAGCGTGCGAGAACGAATAAGTCAAAAATTAAAACCGTAACAATGCAAAACCATTAAAATTACGAACAAAACGCAAACTTTACAAACTATAGGAACCATATGCGCTACATTTCTTTCTAAATATTATTTCGCGTTCGTTGTTAGTATACTCATCTAAATAACATGTTAACTTTTGCAAACTGTACTACTGATAACGATATTTGAAAACCGTTTTCGATATCGATATGAAACTTTATATCGGTTACATAACAGTACCAGACACAGATTAGAGTTTAGCCAATATAACATGTTAATAGGAGAGAGGCTCCAAATATATATCTATCTCTCTTCTTGGTAATATATCTATCTCATAAAATGTCATATTTTATGAGATAGATATATTTTCGAGTACATTAATCCAGATGTACAGCAAACAAATATAAATAAATGCCCCCGGTAAAACGACCACAATTTCTATCAGCAATTGCCCTAATACGAATGTAACCTAATAGCTATTTATGCAACTGTTACGTTATGGACAGTCTTTTAATACGAGTGTCATTTTTCGTACAAGCGTAGCGCGTACCGAAATACCTATTTCGCCCAACTTGTGCCCACCTGGGCACGAGTTATTATAAAACCAATAACATACAGTTGCGTACAAGATTTTATCTACGAAGAAAGGAATAAAACACAGATATAGACAAATAAGTATTTTTAATAGAAACTTATCTACACACTGACTATTGTTTATACCGCGTCCACTTTTTATTTGATTTTTTTATTTAGTCTTTATTAGGCATAAGGCAAAGATCTTGTAGCCGCAACAGGCAAATAGTGACACTTTTGTTCTAAACTTATTCTATTTTTAAAAACATCATTAACATTGTCTCGATTTCGAAGTAATATTATAGGTTTTATATTTAGAATGCCTTTGCTTGTGTTTTAGGATTTTATGACGATTCGCATAATGCAATCCGATATCGTTATGGGTATCATAATGAAACCGCTGTTAATTTTGTTATTGAAATATAACGAAACCGAAGTAGATAAAATATTAATTTAACGAATTTGTTGTTAAACTTTCTTTCATTTTTGAGAAAAGCATTGTATAATGCTTTTCTCAAAAATGAAAGAAAGTTTAAAAAAAACCTCACCTGCGGTTCGGTCCGTTTAACTCATACTTGGCCAGGAAGGCTTACTTACTGGATTCTGCAGTAATGTACTATTGATTTACGCTATTTCAGTTATGAAGAGATTCTAACCATAAATTTGTCTTTGTAAAAATATTTTTAAACATTCCAGACGTTTTGAAAGAGTATCCAAAAGTGGCGAATATTTTTTAAAGCAAACCTATTTGTAACACGACAAAACCATGTTTCACAAATAATTTACATGAATCAATAACGTTTTTTTCTTTTTTTCAAACTTTTTAACCTAGCCATTACTAAGGAGTATGCTTTAGAAAGTTACCGTTATACGGTAATAAAGCGGTGGTAGGCCCTTAAACTAAATATTCGAAGATATGTGACATCTACCAACACGCATGCGGGCCCGCGTGGTGGATTTCCTCACATAGGGAGGAGGCCTGTGTCCCAGCAGTGGGAACGTTAAAAGGCTGATTGACTATGCTATGCTTTTGCTATGTGTAATTTATGTTATGTGACTGTACTTAAAATAAATAAATACTCTACTTCTACCAATAAAGGCATAAAAACAACAACATCAATGCACTTTATTAACAATTCAATGTATCGTAAAGTAGCTGTAGTACAGTAAAAGTTGGGAACACACGTAATATCCAAGTGTGTCGGAGACGTAACGTTATTGCGTTATAAAACTATAAGAATCCCCTGTGAGTGCACTTGGAGTTGAGTTTAACTTGTGAAAGATCCCCCAGTATGAACTGGACCTAGTACCACGTTTTGAGTTGTTTGCCAACTACAAGATGTGAATTTATTGGACATTATTTATTATGTGCTTCAATTGTTTCTTTGTAAGTATTTTATCTTGTTTGCGGTGCAGCATTCGAACAACAGAGGCTCTGGACAAGGGTTATTCTATCAAAGTAAAGTGTCGTGATAGTGATTGTAAAAATGCCAAAAATTTCTTACATTTTGCCAAAGCCATCGCCATCGCTTTTAGAATGACACTTTGTATAGGAAAATTTGAATTATTTAATGAACTAATTGTTTTTTCATTTTATGTTTTCGTTGAGTGGCACCTGCCATGCCATGAAGACACAAAAACTGATAGAAAATGTCTGAAGCATTTTATGGGCCGCCTTTACAAATACAGTTTGTTTTACTTGAGCATAAGGTTTTGAGAAAATAAAGTAAATATTTACAGTTAAAGGGTTTAAGTAAAGGTATAGTTATTATAATTGGTGACCAGCTAAACTAAGAAAAATAAAATCAAGTAAAGTGAGAAGAAATAACTGTTAAAGATCGAACAATTAAATGCAAATTTTAAATTTGAATTCAGATTTAAATTGGATTTAATTAAAATTAAATAACTCCCGGCAAGTATGTGGTACAGTGATCACGTGCTGCCTTGCACAGCGAGACTCAGAAGATTCTTCTTTACAGTCTCCACAGGTATATGTCTTAACAGGCTTTGCACAGAGGAGGTATAAGGGTGGTTTTTTAAGAGGTCACGGGGCCCCTTCGATGTGATCATCGGACAAGTTTAAGTGACGTAAATAACCCACACTCTCTCGGTCTTTTTCCCAAAAAAAACCAGACCCCTTGTTCGCGACGAGGCATCACAAACAATAGTAGTATAGTTTGTTGTAGATATAAAATGTTATGAACAAACATACGTCTGCTTACCCCAGCGCGCTAGCTCGTACTAAACAGTTTTAGACGAGAATTTTTCTTTTATAGTTTTTTCAAACATAAAATTTCGACCACTTTTTGAGGCACTAAACATTATGTTTTAGTGTATATGAGTATGTATTGAGTAAGTATGGGATCTAAAGAGTAAATAAGAATCGTTACATACATACTAAATGCGGTAGTCACGGAAAGAAAGCAAAATCAAAACAAGTCAAATTCCGTAAAAACGACCGGTCGCCACGACCGTTTAGTTCGAAATGAGCAGTCAGATGGCGGTACACGTATATATAGTCTGGCGCGTAAGCAGGCAAATTTGGTATTTTAGAATAGCGTTTTGAGGGCTTTATAATAGCCTATAGTACCTAAAATACGGTTATCTAGTATTATTAGAGTTAATATACTTTAGATAAAATGTGTAAGTAGTAGGTAAACAGTACAATGATTGGCATTCTAAGATGATCTTCAACATAAATGTAGTGACTTCTATGTTATAATAATATTTTTATATATCTAATGTTTACCAGATATAAGGTATATAAACGTATAAATTATAATGAAACACATTAGTATTAAAAAAAATAGCTTTATTGCTTAAAAAGTAACATTAAACTTAATTCTATGTTATTGCACAATCATTGGCACTGAAGTATAATTATTGACACAGCGAGTTTGGTATAACCATTGGCACTACATATTTACTAATGTAGGCACACCTTGCTGTCGCGAAAAAAGGCGAACCTAGGTACGTACATAAATAATTTATCCCATCCATGGTCCATTAATAAACTCCCCTACCTAATCATCTTCTAATACTTTTAATAGTTCTTCATTTGTCATTGGTCTCAATCTATTTTCTTTAACTTTTATCTTATCTTTTCTGGTTTCCCTTGATACTCTGAAATTTACAGGTTCATCTAAAATAGGTCCTTTCTTTAATGCTTTTTTGACCATTACTTGTTCCGATTCTTTAAAGCTTCTTTCATTTTCAGTTTCAGCTGCATCTAAAATTGGTCTGTTTTTTATTTCCTTTAGGGTAGTAATATTTGCAGGTTTAACTTCGCTCATAGGTTCTATTTTTAATTCCCTTGTATATCCTCTTTCTTTTTCAATATCACTTGAGATTCTATTTGCAGGTTTAATCAAGACGTTTGATTGGATTACAATTTTGGGTTTGATACTATCAGAGTTTGGTTTACTTTTCTTAATTAACTTTAAATCTTTGGCTTTGTTCTTTTTCTGTATAGTTTCAGCTTGTTTTTTTTCCTTGAGTAATTGTTTCTCTTTGGCTTTCTCTAGTCTTTCTATTCGTCTGTTCTCCTTTTCTTGTATCTCTTTCATCTTTTTTTGTTGTTTTTGTAGTTCTACAGCTTCCCAATCTTTACTAGTCAAAACAAAAGAGCGATGTTCTGTACCAGCTTTCTGAGTTTTAATTGGAGTCTTAGGTAACTTTAAAAAATCGTTTACCAATCAGCTCTACACTTTGACGACTGGTGGATGGAATAGGTATTAAATCTATTGGCGTTATTGACTGGTTTTCTCTTTGAAATTCGGAAATAACGTCAACCGTTTGTGCAGCTTCTGGTATTGAATCGTTTATTGATGAATAGATTATACAGGATTCTAAAGGTAATTCTTCAACCACCTGATTCTGAAGTTCAACATGCTCTCCACCTATTTCGTGTCCTGAGGTTTCTGAATAATCGACAACCATCGTGTTTGCTTTAGATATGCCAGTGTCTTCGGATTGAGGTTCATGGGACAGTTCTGGTTCATTTAGCAAAAGTTCTACTTCTGTTGGCATTGTCGTTAATTCATTAAAGGCTGCCATTGTGTTCAAATCTTCTGAACCATCGTTGTTTTGTTCATTTAAATTGCTCCTGTCCTTGTGTTGTATTAGTTCCATAGAAGTTGTCTCTTGTTGTGGTTCTTGTGTTGAAATTTTTGGTACGAGATATTTATACAAGTCATAAAGCTTTTTATCTTCTATTGAAAATTCTTTTTCTATTGAAATTTTCTATTTATTTTCTATTGAAATTTAATTCTATTGAAAAGAAGAGGAAACCTTAGGTGGATATAGTCATTGGCACAACAAAAAATATATAATGATTGGCAGTGCCAAGAATTCGAATAGAAGCGAAATCAAACTTATTTAGCAACCCAATATGGTCTATTTTGATGAAAATGTAATTTAAACAACAAATACATACACATGCCACCAAAAAAAAAAAGTACAATCATTGGCATCTCTGCAATCACTGTACCACTATACAAAAAAAAATACAGTGATTGGCACCAATGCCAATGGTTGTACGCTTATTTTTCAACACTGAAAACAACAAAAATAGCAAGATATACCCTAATTTAACAATATCAAATATAAATTGGCGTAGAAACTTACACAAAAATCACTTTTTCACGTGCACTTCTATCCTCCAGCACTACACTTTTTACTATAAAATCAACACGATCACGACCTCTCGATTTCCGTTAAAACTCACAAACAGCTGTGAAATAAAAATGGCTGACAGCAGTGTTGCCACTATAGAAGATTAGATATTCTACCCAATAAGGTATTGCAGCCGTAAATAAACAAAAATTGTCTCTTATTATCTGGATTTTTATATCAGAGTGCCAATCACTGGGGGGGTGCCAACAATAGTATGGTTTACTTTTAAGCAAATAAAAAATATTTGTTTACTTATTTTGGACCCCCCGAAAATGGCCGGGTCGCAAGTATCGATAGGTGCGCTCTGCTCACCTACCAATCGTATTATTTACCTTACACATTTGTTTTGTTAGGAAACACCATCTAGGTGTTCTAGATAGTATACCTTGGTGCTATGACTGAAAAACTGTACATAATAACAGTACATAGCCAGGTTTAAAACAGTTTCACTCTGAGATGGTAAATACATGCATTTTTGCTCAAGTAAGTAAATAGATATTTGGTTATAAGCGTTTTAGCGCTTCTAGGTGACCTGGAACTGTGTCCAGGCCCTATATATAGATGGCATCTATGTAATTCTAGTACATGGATCTTACTTACTTGAAATAATGTGTCTGTATGTGCCAGCATGGACGTTTCTACGCGTCTGCCAGAGGGCCCACTACCTTCAGACACACTTGGTGCCTGAAGGACTATTGATATGCTATCTGAAGCATTACCTTTAGGGACCCTCGGGCACACGCCTGGACTCAGTCACAACACATAGCTAATATATAGCTACACATACACACACAGAGGCGTTAAAGCCGTGGAACAACACGATATTTACTATTTCGGCCGCTTCCCGGCAACAGAAGTCCCAGAAGGGCTGGTGGTACCACCATTCGATAGCCCAATTCTCCAGCTTCCCAACCACATTTTCGGAAGGAGTCTAGCTCTGGTGGTTAGGGAACTAACCGACTTAATATAGTAAGAGGTTCCATGGTTTTCTCGCATCGTCGACCACATCAGAGTGAATACTGGATCGAGGGTTGGAGCTGTATCCACCGGACTTCCACCATGGGGTAGAAGTGATGGGGTAGTAGCCCATCGCGAGGGCTATCCGATGACTGTTGGTGAATGCGGATCCGCCCACCAGCTCGAGTACAAACTCGCTAAATATGCCGAAAACAGGCACAGAAGCTATGTTTTCGCACTTTCACGTGGCTGTGCCCGTGAAGGTGACAGATGAAGCTGTGGAACTCTCACAGATCGATGGTCCAGGAGTAGGACTACAAGTCCCTCGCTGGTACCCTGGCACTAAAGTGCACCATTGTCTTGTAAAATAGCATATAAAGCTACAAACTGACAGAACTTCCCCTTATTAGGCGTTCTCCACGCAAGAGCTCCGTGAGGGTAGCAAATATGGACCTGGACCAAGGTCCGGAGGGAAGGTCTTCTCAAGACCTATCCAGAGACACAAGTCTCATCAAAATCGGTTCAGTAGAAAGGGGGTTTCTGTTGGTTTTCAGCGACTAGTCATAAGGTATTAATTTTATAATTAAAGTTTATGCGCGGTCGTTGTTTCGAGGTCCTCGTTACGGTCAAGTGTGGTAGTAGGATAGTGCGCTGAGACACCGTCCTAATTGTAGCCATTATTTCTAAATATTAAATCCACGTCACTTTGCGTAACGAAGACCATGAAGAGACGACGCTTTTGGACATGAAAACCTGAGTCTTTTTCTGAACTGGACATCACGCCTTCCCCTCAACATCCTTGGCAGCCTTCCAACCACTGCAGAGTCGGTATTTGCTCGAAGACAACGAACTATAGGTGCAAGGGGCGTCAACGCGTTCGAGCTGGAGCCTTACAACCTCCAGTCAGCCTGGGGCCTTGAACGATCACGTCCGTCCCGCACATTTGCTGGTCCTGTCGAGCCGAATTTTTGAGCAAACGACCTATGCAGCGTTCCAGTGAAAGTTCCAGTGAACAAAGAAGCCTGGCGTCCTGGGTTCCAGTGAAAATACAGGCCAACATTGAAGAGCTTAATTCCTGAGAACAAAGAAAACCGTTGTCCCGTTCCTGAGAACAGAGAAGCCTGGCGTCCTGGGTTCCAGTGAAAATACAGGCCAATATTGAAGAGCCTAGTTCCTGAGAACAAAGAAAACCGTTGTCCCGTTCCTGAGAACAAAGAAGATTGACGTCCCGTAACCTTGTTAAGTGGGGTTACATTCCTATTTCTTTATCGAAAGTCAAACGTATCGTTCCTGTGAAGCTTGTGCCTGAGAACAAAGAAAACCGAGGCCCAAGCCAGTGAAAATTCCTGAGAACAAAGAAGCCTGACGACCATTGCTGAGAACGTATGTATCCTCAATATAAATCTGGTAAGAGTACACACCCACACAAAGTACCGACCGGGGTACGTAACGTTACGTTCGTGAGAAAAGTTCCAGTGAATAAAGAAACCTGACGTCCCTCTCGTAAACCTTACAAGTGTCGAGGTTAAGATCATATTTCTTTAACAGTCAAAAACAGTGTAGAAACCCAGTAACTGGGAGATTAGCGTCGTCAAAAGGCGCGCGTACGTTTGACCTTGGTTAGTAGAAGCTTCTAGAGCGACTACCAGAGTGAAAAGTGCACGTGTGGTTGGGACCCACGCGTGGACTAGCTCTAGAACACAACCATTTTGCTGGGACGCAACTGCCCTTCCTGAGCCGTTTCCTGTGGTGCCTAGCTGCTTCCAGAGAAGCATTTCGTTCCGATTAGATTACCGTCGCAAAAAGACGGAATTTTGAGTTGTCTCTGTTGTGTAACTTGCATACTGAGAAACAGTAGTATCTGAGAATACATAGAAACTGTATCCTGAAGGAACAAGTAGATTGCCTGAAGAGTTATCGCTGAAATTTCAGAAGCGGAAATTTCATATACAGCGTGTCGAAAGCTTGTTTAGGAGATAGAACGAACATACAAACGTTCATAGAATTCCTGAAGGATTACGGCTGAAGGATTATCGCTGAAGCGCTATCCTAGAGGAGGCTTACACACAGAGGCATATTGTTTAGTCGTGTGGGCGACTTGTTCTATAAAAAATAGAACGAAAAATAGTTCCTGTAAATTTCCTGAAGCGTTATAGCTGAAGACTTATTATTGACTTAGAATTTGTTTGGAAACAAATAGTCATATAAGAGATAGAAGTTCTCGATCGAAGCTTGGACCTTCGATAGCTGGAGTCTGGACTGACTACTAACGTCAAGTGTTAGACAGAAGGTTCTGCGATTGGTATCAGACCAGCTGGTCATCCTTGGAGGCTGCTGGACAGGTTGACACGTATAAAACAGTAAGTACAGTGAAAACTTACTCAAGTGCTTACCCCTTGTGGGTCGATAGTAATATAGTGAACCTGTGTCGTGTCAACATAGCAGTGTTGAAGCTGATTTGGGACTTATAGTTTTGAAGACTGAATAAAAACTTATAGTCTGAAGGATAACCCGGAGTCAAGAGGGCCAGAGTTAACCCGGAGTTAAAAGTTAACCCGGAGTTTAAAAATATTTTTTAAATTTTGGAAAAGGAAGCGAACCCTCTTCGAGTCAACGATTTAAATTGGACTTAACCCGGAGTTACGACTTAGGTTTTTCAAGAAAAAACTTAAAGTTTGGACTTAGCTGTTTCGAGTCGACGTCTTGAAGTGAAGACTGGACTTGGACATAGCCGTTTGGAAGCTCGAAAATAGACTTAACCCAATCATACTGAAGTCTAGAGTTGGACTTAACCCGTACGAGTTGACGTTTTGTACTGAAGTCTAGAGTTGGACTTAACCGTTTCGAGCTGACATTTTGGACCAGTCAGAATGCCGATAACCAGATCGCAGGACAAGAGACCTGAGGCGTGGACAGTCGCCATGGAGCGACCGGGTGCAGGCATACACCATCCATTGCCCCCACGCTCGCCAACAACGACTGATGGGACTGAACAGTCCGTACCGAACAGGAGCCCAACCGTGTCACAGATAGGTGACAATACGCCCACACACCAAGAGGAGGAACCACAGGAACCGAGCACATGCAGGAAGGCATCGAGAGAAGAAGGATCTTCAGAAGGAACACTGAAGCCTTCTGATGGAAAACAAAGGATCCAAGACAAGACCTTTGTACATGGAGAAATAATGGCTACCCGGGGTGACGCCCGTAATGAACATAAGAGACCGCCGTCTACAAGCAAGACGACCCGGTCACAGAGAAAAATCTCTAAAGCACGCGAAGACTTACTGAAGATTAAGTTGGAGCTTGCACAGTTAGCCCTTCAGAGAGCAGAAGAAGAACCTTCTGAAGCGGAATATATGGATGACAGAGACTCGAATGAAGAGTACGTGCGTTCCTGGCTCGAAGAGGCGCCAGAGCCCACACCGTTGAGGGAGGACGACGTCGCCAATGGGAAGCAAGATAGGCCTCCACCTGCGAGCGGCGACGCTGTAGCGGACTCCCAGACCCATATAGACCAACCAGAGACGAGGGCTAACATCGAACCGCCTAGGACAGAGCCGTCCAAGGCGAAGCCACCAGGGCAAATAGAAGCGAAAGAGTCACTCCGTCCTTTTCTAACGGAGTTGACATCCGCTATAGTGTCGCTAGCCGACAGAAAATTCGAACCATGGACGCCTAACCGAACGGCGTCGCAGGTTATGTTCACTCTGCCGAACTTCGGTGGAGCTCACACAGAATGGCTGACTTTTCGATCCATTTACGAGGCAACTCATGCCTACTTCAGCGACATTGAAAACACAGCAAGACTCATAAGGAGCTTGCGTGGTCGCGCACTGGAGACAGTGAGCTCAGAACTCATCGGGAACGCGAAACCGGATGAAATCATGAGAGAATTGGAGCTACAATTTGGACGTCCCGACTCAATAGCTCAGGCTGAAACCGACCGACTCAGAGGGCTGCCACGCTGCAGCGAACAGCCCAAAGACATATGCACCTTTGCAAGTCGGATCAGGAGCGGAGTCGTCACCTTGCGGACCCTCAAGAAGGGGCACTACCTACTCAATGCTGAGCTGATGCGCCAGTTAACTGAGAAGCTGCCCAATTCTCTACGTGTACTATGGTACAGGACGTACACAGAAAAGTACCAGTCGCTGCCAGACTTGTCACTCTTCAGCGACTTTATAACAGAGCAAGCTCACTTCTGCAGTGCATTCGCACCACCCGAGAACATTAAAGAAACGGACTCGGTGGCGGGAAAACGCGTCATACAGAGGACGCACGTAGCTACCGCCAAGCCGGTAGGCCACTGTCGAATTTGCGACAAAGAGGGTCACTGCTCGTCTGATTGCATAAAGTTCACAGACGCAGCATGTGACAAGAAATGGGAGCTAGCCAAGCAATACAACTTGTGCTATCGCTGCCTTAGATACCGTCGTAAGAACCACAGCTGCAGCAAGAAGCAGTGTGGCCTCAAGGGGTGCACCGCCACGCACAATCGACTTCTTCATTACAATAGGAAGCCCACTGTCCCAAAAGCTATGAAGGAGAAGTCGCAGGAAACGGTGGCTAGTTTGCGAACTAATTCGAGTCAAGCTTTCCTGAAGATGATACCGGTCCGGGTCATAGGACCGGCGGGAGAGGCAGACACATACGCACTCCTTGACGACGGATCTACCGTCTCGCTGATCGACGAAGCAATCGCTCAGCGAGTAGGAGCAGTGGGCCCAATTGAGCCACTGAAGATCGATGCCATAGGAAACAACAGGATCGATACTCCACTATCGAGACGAATAACAGTCGTTCTCACAAGCCAGTTGAAGAATCGGGTGCCCTTCAAGGCGCGCACCATTTCGAAGCTCAACCTGTCTCCACAGGCAGTCAATCATAAGGACCTGGCACGATGCAGGCACCTTCAAGACTTGACGTCTGAGCTTATATATCCGGCGGGAGTACCGAAGATACTCGTCGGACAAGACAACTGGCATTTGCTGCTGGCCACTGAGGTCCATAGGGGACCAAGAGACCAACCCATCGCGTCAAGGACCATGATGGGCTGGACATTGCATGGTGCACACACCAGAACACTGGGCCAGCGGGTGCATTATGTCAACGGCACTCAGTCCGTTGTAGGGCGAGACACGGAACCAAACCGGCGGTCCCGTGAAATCTTTGCCATAGCTGTACAGCCGATTTCTGACCCTCAGAAGAAGGCAGAAGGCATCCTGAACCGCGACCTGATCCTGACCGACATAAGGCGGTTCGTGTCAACGGGATTCGGACCGTTGACGCAAGGCAAGATGAGGAACTGAACGAGCAGCTCCGTGAATTCTTCGCCAGCGAATCGATAGCTGTACAGCCGGTTTCTGACCCTCAGAAGAGGGCAGAATCCAACCGCGACATAAGGCGGTTGGATCATATCAACGGGACGCAGTCTGTTGAAGGGCGAGACACGGAACCGAACCGGCGGCTCCGTGAAATCTTTGCCATAGAATCGTTGGCTATCAATCCAAAGAAGCCAGCTTCTGACCCTCAGAAGAGGGCAGATGACATCCTGAACCGCGACATAAGGCGGCTAAAGAGCGGGCACAAAGAGACCCCTATGCTATGGCGGGAAGAAGCCATAGAAGTGCCCGATAGTAACGAGACAGCTCTTACAAAGCTAGTCTCCATCGAGAAGAAGCCGGGTAGGAAACCGGATCTTCGGAGAAATATAGAGGGCGTGAATGATGCCATCACACGGCGCTTTCACCGACCAAAAAATAGAATATAGAGGGCGTGAATGACGCCATCACACGGCGCTTTCACCGACCAAGAAATAGACCGATAGAGGGCGTGAATGACGCCATCACACGGCGCTTTCACCGACCAAGAGATAGACCAATAGAGGTCGTGAATATCGCCATCACACGGCGTTTTCACCACGAACGAGACACAGACAGAGCTCCGAGAGGCCTTCCGAGAGGAGGCCAGTCGCCGAGGCATACCTGCCGGTGCTCCAAAACCGGCGGGAGCCCATAGCTGCGGGCCTGGCCTGCAGGAGGCCACCCCGCCCTCGTCGCCGACGGCCAGCCGCCACGCAACCCGTGGCCGCGAGGCCGCATCCAGGCCATATACCCTGGGCCTGATGGAGAAGTCCGGACCGCTGAGGCGCGCACCACTGGCGGCACTCTAAAGCGTCCGGTGAAGAAGCTCATTCCACTACCGAAATGAGCGTAGCAGAGTTCCCGCGGCGAGAGCAGAGCGACGTGTCGCTGAGCGTCGTGGCACGCGCGCTGCCGACGTGCGTCGCTCACTATGCGTGATGCAGCGCCGCGTCAACACATCGGGTCGACACGACACTGCACGGCGGGAGAGATGTTCGCGACGAGGCATCACAAACAATAGTAGTATAGTTTGTTGTAGATATAAAATGTTATGAACAAACATACGTCTGCTTACCCCAGCGCGCTAGCTCGTACTAAACAGTTTTAGACGAGAATTTTTCTTTTATAGTTTTTTCAAACATAAAATTTCGACCACTTTTTGAGGCACTAAACATTATGTTTTAGTGTATATGAGTATGTATTGAGTAAATATGGGGTCTAAAGAGTAAATTAGAATCGTTACATACATACTAAATGCGGGAGTTACGGAAAGAAAGCAAAATCAAAACAAGTCAAATTCCGTAAAAACGACCGGTCGCCACGACCGTTTAGTTCGAAATGAGCAGTCGGTTTTTTTTATATAATGCGTGGCGTCTCGCAGTTCGGCCAAAGTAGCCGTCCTCTGCTTAACCGGACTAACCTGTGGAGACTAAGCTATGTAGCCTCCGGCCAGGCTTAAAGTTTCTAAACCTAAAGCGACAGCACTAAGGGCTACCCCAGTTGGGGTCGGACCTCGGCTCAGGGCGTCGCTTGGGGGATGGCAAATGCCGGATCTGATAAAGTGATTCTACCATCCGTTCGAAAAAGCCTACGTGGAGAAGAACGGACAAGAAACTCCAATAATATCTGACTGGTATTTAACTATGGCTCAGCACGCGGGCTAGCTTGTAGAATCGAAAAGGATTACGCGACGAGCCTCTGCGGTGAGGACGGAACGAATATGTACATTAATCTTGTATGAACGGCGGGTTCGTACTATTTACGAACCCACTGACCGTCCTTGTAGACAAGGCTATCGAGCTCCTTAGTGATGGACTCATACCTCGAAAAGAGGTTGGCGCATTCAGCGGGAAGGAGAGAGCCCGCATTCCGGATTTCAGTATCCAGAGCACGGGCTTGAGGGGTCATGAAAATGGAGTACGCGCTAATTATATTTTTAGCGACGCATACATATGGCTTTTGCCCGGAGGGGGCGACAGGGGGCTGGCACTTAGCAGCAGGGGTGGTGGAAGCCACCTTCTGGCTTTGTGCGGTCATAGGGGCGGCCATAGGGGCGGCGGGGGGCATTGAGTCGGGGATAATAATTGGCGCTGCGATGGGAGTAGCCATCAGCGCTGGAATCGGCTGGGAGCAAGACTGAGGAGCCACACTTTGGTGGTTCAGCTTGCCCCAGGGTGAAGGCCTCTGAGGGGCTAGTCTGGGGGGGGGGTTGAGTGGTAGGGGCTTGGCGCGCGTCATTACGCCTGGCCATTTTAGGCGCAAGCTTAGGGGCTCTTGGGCAACCACGGTAATTAGCCGGGTGCCCGACTTGTCCACAAAGCACGCAGCTGGGAGGCTCCGTGCATTGTGATCGGTCTTTTGGACGGGAACAGTCCTTGGTATTGTGCTCTCCCAAGCACTTAACGCACCTGGGAGGAGCAAAACAATTGGTCTGAGAGTGACCGTAGAGTTGGCAGTTGTGACACTGACCAACGAGATGGGAACGGTATGGCTTTTCAATGGAAATGCCTGACAAGTTACATACGGTACTGACATTGAAAATGGGATTGTGACCCTGAAAGGGGAAACACACGACAAGGACCATGTCGTAGAGATCTCCGCCTCTTGCTTTATGCAATCGGTGGACCTTTGACATAGGGACTTTTTGCGCTAATAAATCCTCTCGGATTTCTTCCGTCGGGATTTCCTTCGGAACGCGCTTAATGACAACTCTAGTATACTTTTCCTCCGGAAGGGAGTAAGTATGGAAAGATACTTTCCTGTCTTTTAGAAAACGAGTTAAACCTCGATAATCATTGGGAGTGGGGACTTGAATTCTGATGCCTTGTTGGCATGCAGTGGCCTTGGTGAAATTAATTTTACGCGCTACACAGGCGCTTGAAATGTCGCTCCATTTCCCTTTATCTTGAAGATAAATGGGTGGAGGAGGAGGAGGCTTCCTAGTGGTAGTATTATTTACTACTACCATAGGGCTAGGCGAGCGGTTTGACCGCTGAGAAGGACTAGCGGGGGCGGGGGCGGGGGAGGGTTGCCTGTCGGGCAAGGCCGGCGGCAGAACTGGCTGGGGAGAGGTCTTAGCTACTGGCTTTTTGGCCTTGGTAGCGTGAGGGGGACTTTTCCTCATTTTCCTCTTTCCTCCAGAGTGGACTATGAAGTCTCTGTCATCAGGGTCAGAAGAAGAGGACATGGTGGCATGGTCCTCTGACAAATCGGGCTTATTGGGGTCAATTGGTAACACCTGATCGATGTGGTCAGCTACTGCTGCCCATTCATCGTCGGTACTAAGGGCTGTGTCCATATCGATGGGAGAGTCACCTTCCTCATCGACCCAAGATTTGGATCGGGACTTAGTGTCCGCGTGAAAAGCGGCTATGCGCTCCTTGTACTTTTTGTACTGGAGACGGTCGGACTTCCTACGAGGAGGAGGCTTAGTAGCCGAAGTCTGGGGCTTTAAAGGGCTACGGTCTCTCTCAGAGGGAATTTGATCTGACTTTCTAACCTCGCCCTGGGAAAGGGTGGGTGATCTAGGCCCGGAAGTGGGCCTGACGGGTGAGGTGGGTGATCTGGGAGAGTCCTTCTCCCCACATGGCACGGGGGCCATGCTTGGTTCGGGTTCCAGTACATCATCCACGGTCGGATTTATGTTTGGTACTAGGGTTTCTAACACTGTGCCAAAAAGAGTGGCGAGCCTAGCTCGGAGATGACAGTCCTGAGCGAACCTCTCCTTAGTTGTTTTAATGGCGTATTGCGCATTTTCAGGGAGATGACAAAAGTCAGAATAGGGCGGGGGGACAGGGGCACTGTACGGTGCACATCTGGCAAGAGATGCAAGAATGATCTTAAATCGGGCCTGGTTTTCATGACGCGGACTGGGATCGTCCGACATCAAGTCCTTGACGAGCTCTATCAACACCTCAACGGGATGCATCGTTGTCGATAGAGTCAGAACAAGGAGAAGAGAAAAAGACTAAAAAACTACTAAGGGGCTGATAACCTTATTCCTCGGGTGGATGGGCCCGGGGATGTGTGAATCCTACCCTCCCAGCCGGGTTAGACTGGGAGGTGAGTATCTGGTGAGCCCTAAGCTTGTTATCCTGCCACCAATCTTATTGGGTGGCAGGGGTCCTAGGGTACCGGTGAACCCACCGAAGGTGGGCCACCCTCCTCCTGTGTACCGAATGTCTGGCACGTCGGGGTTGAGACACCCGACCGTGCCAGGTGAATCGCTGTGGGGCAGAGACAGGGGTTGACTAGGCTATCTACCAAGGCCAACTACCCTGCTCCCGACTCCTTCTGACTGCCGTGTCCAGACGGGACTTGGCAAGTGGGCGGGTCACCACTTCACTTGGCTTCGTTAACACCGTTAGGTTTCCACCAAGGACCACTAAGTCGTGGTTTTAACCCGGAAGGGGCCAAAAAAGATATCCCTACTAGTAACCAAAGTTACTAGTAGCGACACCTGTGGGCGGCGCGCGGAGACGCGGCGACCGCAGTGACGTCACGCAGTGGCGCGACGAGTCGGAGAGAGGGGCGCGGCGGGGCGCGCGGTGGGGGCGGCGAGAGCGGCGGGTGGCAGCGAGACGTCCGCTCGGCGGCGATGGCAGGCGAAGAGTGAGCAGTCCATCAGTGTGGAGGCGAGCGGTGCCGGAACATGGTTCCCAGCCCGCGGGTGCATTGCCGGGGCTCGCAACAGCGAACCCGTCCTTTGGTGGTCCACTGGACTCGGCTTTTTGCGAGCGCGATTTTGTAAAAATCAACGCTCGCTATGTTTGGCTTGCTGTGTGTGACTGTAGGCGCGCCTCGGTGGCGAGCGTTTCTGAACGACTCGCCCCCTTTTCACGGTCTCTGGCGGTCTACCTCCGCCGAGTGAGACCCAGGGCGTACCCTGGGAGGCTCAGCGAAGGTGACCTGCGTCATGAGTACCGACTTGGGCAAACCTACAGTTTAGTTATGTAAGCGACTACTAGCGCCGCCGTTTATGTATGTGGGAGCGGCAATGTACTGAGTTACACCGCTCATGTGCCAATAGCGCGCTATATACTAGCAACGCTATTCGGTGCATGTGTACTCGCGCATGTATAGTTATGAGTGGCTGTTTACGACGCGAAGCGTGTCTATATTAACTTAGAACAAACTTCACGCCGTGGGTGTAGTGTGGGGTGGGCAGTGTTTTTGTTTGAGTAAGCAACGTGTAGACTGTTATTGCTTACTCAGGCGTCAAGTCCGGGAGGTGGATGGGGTACACAGTCAGTAGTGATGAGATCGCGTGGGAGACGCTTTCTGTCGGGCGGGCGCACGTGCCATGGCGCTATATCAGCGATATGTGGCCAGGCAGATGCGTCGGCCCGCGCGAACATTGATGTTGCAAGGCGCCCTATGAATTCATCCAGACTCTCTATCCCTGTGTCACGTTGTATGACGTCATTTCTGACGTATCTGGGTGCGTTCATGACACGGCGCAGTGAGATGTTTTGTTGCGCGCGGAGCTTATTTTTATTTGTTTCGCTCGTCATGGCGTACCAAGCTGGGGTAGCGTAAGTTAGTATTGAGCGTATGTATGTTTTGTACACGCCCAGCTTGGTGCGGGCGGGGAGGCGGGATGAGAGTACTGGATACAGCAGGTTTCGGGCATTGTGTCACCACTCTGGTGACGTGTAGCCCCATCGTGAGCCGGCGGTCGATGGTTACGCCCAGGTATTTGGCCTGGGGCGTCCACTCGACGTCGGCTCCTTGTAGTTTCAGCGGTGGTGGCAGAGTTCCAGCTCCTGTAACAAGTGCCTGCGTCTTACCCACGTTAACCGATAGTCGCCATTTTGCTAGCCACTCGGGGATGATGTCGAGGGCGCGCTGCATCTTGCGCGCTGCATGCTTGGCGTTCATGGAGGTAGCGATGTATGCCGCGTCGTCGGCATACAGCGCTAGCGTCGTCTCGGGCGTTTTGGGGATGTCGTCGGTGTAACGTGTGTAACACGCAGGCGATAAGCAACTGCCCTGTGGCACGCCCGCCAGAATTGGGCGGGGGGCGGACAGCGCTCCTTCTACCACCACCCTGAAGGTCCTGTGGGTGAGAAAAGATCGAATTACACTGACAATGCGACGGGGCGCGCTGGACTTGGTCATCTTGAACACAAGCCCATCATGCCATACGCGGTCAAAAGCCTTCTCCATGTCGAGGAATACTGCTACCGCGTACTCCTTTCTGTTCATTGTAGATGACAGCTGGTGCAGTACCCTCGACAGTTGAAGCGTCGTGCTGTGTTCCGCGCGAAACCCGAACTGTTCCTCGCGTGGCGGTATGTGTGGTGTGAGATGTCGCAGCAGGAGTGACTCGAACACCTTGGAGATAGTGGGCAGGAGAGTGATTGGCCGATAGCTCTCCGGTTTCAGGGTATTCTTACCCGCCTTGGGCAGCATGATGACGCGCCCTTCTTTCCACGAGGCCGGGAAGGAGCCCGTGCGGAGGATCCCCGTGAACAGGCGCGCCAGGGCCGCTACCATGCGGTAGGGCAGGTGGCGCAGCGCTGTGTTGGTGATTCCGTCGGCACCTGGGGCCTTCCGGGGCTTCGTTGCCAAGATGGCGCGTCTGACTGTCCCAGGCGAGAAAGAGATGGCGTCTTCGTCGGGAGCTATCGGTGCAGCGAAGTATTCCTCCAGGTGTTTCTCCACTGCTGCGACATGTTCGTGTTCTGTGGTCGGGTTCGGTTGGAACTGGCGCTGAAGATGTTCAGCGAAGACTTCTGACCGGTCCTCTGCTACATATTTCAGTGCCCCGTCGCTGCTCTGTAGTGGGCGCACCGGAGCTGGGGTGTTTTTCAGTTGTCGGCATAGTCTGTGTAAGGAGGGCCAGTCGCCCTCCGCGGCATCGATTCGTTCCTCCCAGCTCGCGGTGTTTAGAGCTCTCAGCTCGGCCTTCACCCTCTCCGCGAGTTTGTTTAGCTGCGATTTCATTGTTGGGCAGCGCACTTGTTGCCACTGCTTGCGTAGGCGTCTTTTTTCTGTTATCATGCGTTTAATACGTGCCGGCAGGGGCGGCTGAAGCACTCTCCCCTGCGGCTGCGTCATCGTTGCTGCATCCAGTGCGTTTTGTATGCAAGCAGTGACTTCAGCGGCTAATGTGTCGACGTCCTTGGCAGAGGTGATAGGCCGAGTTGGTGTCGTGGATTCGATCTTTTCTGCGAATGTTTTCCAGTCTATGAGTCGACGTGGCGCTGGGGGTACTACTCTTGTCGGCATGCCCGACAGGATGACGAGTACAGGGTGATGATCCGACTGTAACTCGTCCTCCAGTACCTGCTGCGTGACCTGACAGCAGTGTGAGTGAGCAGTCAGATGGCGGTACACGTATATATAGTCTGGCGCGTAAGCAGGCAAATTTGGTATTTTAGAATAGCGTTTTGAGGGCTTTATAATAGCCTATAGTACCTAAAATACGGTTATCTAGTATTATTAGAGTTAATATACTTCAGATAAAATGTGTAAGTAGTATTTTAAGCAAATAAAAAATATTTGTTTACTTATTTTGGACCCCCCGAAAATGGCCGGGTCGCAAGTATCGATATGTGCGCTCTGCCCACCTACCAATCGTATTATTTACCTTACACATTTGTTTTGTTAGGAAACACCATCTAGGTGTTCTAGATAGTATACCTTGGTGCTATGACTGAAAAACTGTACATAATAACAGTACATAGCCAGGTTTAAAACAGTTTCACTCTGAGATGGTAAATACATGCATTTTTGCTCAAGTAAGTAAATAGAAATTTGGTTATAAGCGTTTTAGCGCTTCTAGGTGACCTGGAACTGTGTCCAGGCCCTATATATAGATGGCATCTATGTAATTCTAGTACATGGATCTTACTTACTTGAAATAATGTGTCTGTATGTGCCAGCATGGACGTTTCTACGCGTCTGCCAGAGGGCCCACTACCTTCAGACACACTTGGTGCCTGAAGGACTATTGATATGCTATCTGAAGCATTACCTTTAGGGACCCTCGGGCACACGCCTGGACTCAGTCACAACACATAGCTAATATATAGCTACACATACACACACAGAGGCGTTAAAGCCGTGGAACAACACGATATTTACTATTTCGGCCGCTTCCCGGCAACAGAAGTCCCAGAAGGGCTGGTGGTACACCCATCAGGGTACCACCATTCGATAGCTCAATTCTCCAGCTTCCCAACCACTTTTAAGGAGTCTAGCTCTGGTGGTTAGGGAACTAACCGACTTAATATAGTAAGAGGTTCCATGGTTTTCTCGCATCGTCGACCACATCAGAGTGAATACTGGATCGAGGGTTGGAGCTGTATCCACCGGACTTCCACCATGGGGTAGCCCATCGCGAGGGCTATCCGATGACGGTTGGTGAATGCGGATCCGCCCACCAGCTCGAGTACAAACTCGCTAAATATGCCGAAAACAGGCACAGAAGCTATGTTTTCGCACTTTCACGTGGCTGTGCCCGTGAAGGTGACAGATGAAGCTGTGGAACTGTCACAGATCGATGGTCCAGGAGTAGGGCTACAAGTCCCTCGCTGGTACCCTGGCACTAAAGTGCACCATTGTCTTGTAAAATAGCATATAAAGCTACAAACTGACAGAACTTCCCCTTATTAGGCGTTCTCCACGCAAGAGCTCCGTGAGGGTAGCAAATATGGACCTGGACCAAGGTCCGGAGGGAAGGTCTTCTCGAGACCTATCCAGAGACACAAGTCTCATCAAAATCGGTTCAGTAGAAGGGGGGTTTCTGTTGGTTTTCAGCGACTAGTCATAAGGTATTAATTTTATAATTAAAGTTTATGCGCGGTCGTTGTTTCGAGGTCCTCGTTACGGTCAAGTGTGGTAGTAGGATAGTGCGCTGAGACACCGTCCTAATTGTAGCCATTATTTTTCAACATTTAAATCCACGTCACTTTACGTAACGAAGACCATGAAGAAACGTCGTTTTTGGACAAGAAAACCTGAGTCTTTTTCTGAACTGGACATCACGCCTTCCCCTCAACATCCTTGGCAGCCTTCCAACCACTGCAGGGTCGGTATTTGCTCGAAGACAACGAACTATAGGTGCAAGGGGCGTCAACGCGTTCGAGCTGGAGCCTTACAACCTCCAGTCAGCCTGGGGCCTTGAACGATCACGTCCGTCCCGCACACCCCTTTTGAAAGTTTCCCACCGATAAAAAAACCGGCCAAGTGCGACGGACTCGCGCACCGAGGGTTCCGTTCAAACCTCAGCTTAAAGGTATTATAAACCTGAGTATTTGATATAAATTTCAGCTTGATACCTCTACGCGTTCCTGAGAAAAAGGGTCTTGACAGACAGACAGACGGACGGACAACAAAGTGATCCTATAAGGGTTCCGTTTTTTCCTATCGAGGTACGGAACCCTAAAAAATAAAAAGTACCGCAAATTAAACGTGGTATCTAAGCAAGGGAAACTATCTGAACCAAAAACACTCATGAAAAAACAGTACAATTTGTCTTTACTATTTTGAAAGTTATATTTCATAATGATAGTAACTTATTAATTAAGTAGTGCAAATTTGAAAAAGCTAGCATTGTTCTTGTAAACGTAGGAAAGTTTTCTGGAGCGTAATGTGCTAAATCTCGAACCTCCTACTTCCACAGCTAAACTTTGACCCCGCTATTAGTTGATCCGTTCAAATTATGCTTCTTGTCTATAAATAATAGTGCTTTAATTAACTGGAATGTTATTGATTACTCTTTCATTATTATTCTTCTAACCTTTTTGTCTTTCCTGTTTTCAGATCTTACAATGTATCATCTATTGTTTGTGTTGTGTTTGTTGTTGTTTGTTTCTGAATGTCTTATTTTTAACTGACTTCCAAAAAGGAGGAGTTCTATGTTCTAGTGTTATTTCATGCTTATTTAGATGAAAATGTATACACGTGGACACTGATGGCTGACAGACTAGAAGTCATTTTGAGGGAAACTTCATCCACTCCAATCAACACAGTCGCAGTGACAATGGAAAAACCATTATCATAATTTCAGCCAAAAGATGTCTACTATTGGACATAGGCCTCCCCCAAGCGTTGCCACACTGATCGGCCCTATACGTCTCGCATCCACCGGACTACCGCAGCTCTGACCAGGTCGTCGTTCCACCTAGTGAGAGGCCTTCCAACGCTGCGTCTTCTGGTACGCGGTCGCCACTCCAAAACTTTTCACTGCCACTTAAGTTTTGCAATTCTTCGGGCTATTTGTGTAGTGTACGGAAAAATGCCTTCGATTAATGTCCGATAATACTCGTAAGCTAAGCTAAAACTCTCAATTTGATAGATTCGAGTGTTTTATCACTTCTCGCGCCGTGTTTATCATTACTGAGGGCCGTTGCTCCCCCGGCAGGCGAACAACTTTTATTTTATAATGTCTCCATCATCATCCGATGATCATCCATCTGTGTTAATCCTAACTTGGCGTTCTGGAGTACATCGTCCAGTTTGGTGTTGAGAACGCTCCCGTTCAACGGAACGGGTTTGGTCAGAACACCTGATCGGGCTGCAAGGCCATCGACCTTACCAGTAATAATCCCTTATAATGATAGCAAAATTTTATTTCCGTAGTAATTCTTGTCCCACACTTCATAGAAGGTCGCTAGATTTGTTCTCAACAAAACAAAGTAATTTTTTCGTTGTTCTCTGAAAATATTCAGCCTTTGATGTCGAAAAGGGTTATTACAAGTAGATTGTGTCCATATTTATTTTAAAGTAAATTTAATTTACTTGTTAGTTTATTTTGTAATGCTAGTTAATATTCAGATTTTAGAAATATTTGCTTCATCTCGTGTTTTATTTCAAAAACAATCAACAGTTTATATTTTGAAGTATTGAAATAATTTTCATATTTAAATTGTGAAATTTTGTGGTGGGCGGTAAAAACAACAATGTTTGGATAGAAAAGCAAGGTTTGCTTTTTCATTCATTTGAATAAAGTAAATACCGATCGATGTGCATGCACCTCAAGCAAAACTAAACAGAAAATTAATAAAAGATGAACAAACATGGTTACAGGTTGTATTTTCGTTTGTTTTTAACCCCCGACGGAAAAAGAGGGGTATTATAAGTTTGACGTATGTACCTGTGTATCTGTTTTGTGGCAACAAAACTCCTTAACAGATGAACCGATTTTGATTTCGATTTTTTTGTTTGAAAGGTGACTTTATCGAGAGTGTTCTTAGCTATGTTTGATGAAAATTGGTTCTTCAAAAGTTATTGGCGTTTTACTGTTTGAATCGGGGTGTTCTCAGGATATCGTGTTATAATTAGGTGTTCATTAGACTTTCGATCGAAGCGTGTCTACTACTAGAAAAATGATTGAGTTTTTTTTAATATTTAAATTTTTCTTGTTCTACTGAAGATCGAAGCATTTTTGCCACATATATGTACAAAAATCTCACTAGCATTTACCTTATGTTGCAGTCTACCTTGAGTATCATCGGATGCAGCTAATAACGTGTATTTTACAAGGAGTAGCTATCTGTATGGCGACTAAAAAACCCGGTTATTGGAAAAGATGATAATCTTTAGTAAAAACTTTTAACAAAAAATTCGAACCATCTTCCAAAACAAAACACTGCAAAGCAAAAAATAACTTTTTTCCCCAAAGACACAAAAGGTACCAAAGACACCGACTTCGAAAAAGAAAGTTATGTTTCACTTTGTAGTGTTTTGTTTTGAAAGTCAGTGTGCGATGGAATTGCATGAACTGATCCCTCCTAGCCCGTTCAATCATCGGACTACAAGACGTACGGTGATGCGTCATAGATACATGGTGGACATCCCACCCATACGCAAATGTTTTGGGAATACTTTTATTATGCGCAGAGCAAAAGAGTGGAATTCCCTGCCGGAGTCTGTATTTCCCGATAGCTACAACCTGGAAGTCTTTAACTCAAGAGAAAATAGGTTTCTTCTAGGCAAGCGTGCTTCATCGTCGACCACCATCATTGCTTACCATCAGGTGAGATAGTGGTCAAGCGTAAGCATATTAATAATAATAAAAAAGTCGGTTCGATATTTTGTTAAAAAGTTTTTAATTTATCTCTTTTTAGTTTTGGTAGGTACCTCTAATTGCCATGAGAGCCATTGCCAAACTATATCTCATGAAGATTCAAATAAGCCCAAACACGTCTCGGATATATTATTTGATTTCGGAGTAGAGTAACCATGGAGTTTCTTGCCGGTTCTTCTCCATAGGAAACGACCAACCCGAACCGTGCACCTTTTGTCAACATTTTATAAGTATGGGCACTTAACACACGCCTGGCACGTAGGCCTATGTGAAATAAAAAAGTTTGATTTTGATTTTGGAGTTCCAGTGCCTACCTTCCGGCTTCTTCATCAGATCAGTTAGATGGTACCAATTTCATCAGTACCATTTATTTATAAGTACTTTCTTCATCATAGTCGGTTAACTATTCGAGATATACCTGCGACATATTTAGCATTAAGGACTTCCAGTGGCCATCTGTGGTCTTCTTCATTAGTTCCACTGCACTAAATGATACTTTCAGAGTGCAAATGATTGTATTGTTGAAGTAAATACCAAAATCTCTATATATATGCCTATAACATTTGAGGAGTTCCCTCGATTTGTCCAGGATGCCATTCTCAGATCCTAACGTGATAACCATGGGACCACTTGGGAAGTATACTCGTTCAAACAAAAGAAGAATTTTCTTAATCTGTACAGGCGTCTTTTCAAAAAAAGATTCCGACGGACTGAGAACCTCCTCCTGTTTTTTGAAGTCGGTTGAAAACATTGAACTGTCGTCAGTTCATGCAATGTTTAGTTGTGAGAATATCCGTCTCTGTGTACCGTATGTACCGTGCGTTATATGCAATAAACATTTTGGGAATACTTTCATTGTGCCTACAGATTAGGAGTGGATTTCTTTGGCGGAGCCTGTGCTCCCTGATAGCTACAACCTGGGAGCCTTTATATAATATCATATTATCTGTGCTATGGGTTACTTCTTGATCGACCAGATAATTGCTTACCTTCAGGTGATGTAGCGGTCAAATGCGAGCCTATCTATAATAATTAAAAAAATCCTTCAACCACTCTTATAGTCTACAGATGACAACCGGCAAGAAAAATTAAACACCTAATTGGATCATTTATCCCATTTAGACATAATCGTCTGCAACTTCGAGAGTAGAGCAACCAATCTTGATAGGATTGGGTGCTACTTGGGTGTTCATTTATAGACCCACTCTTTCGGAAGCTATACTGAGGTTATTGGGCATTGCACTGAGGTCCTCCATAGTCTCAGTCATGATCACCATATCGTCGCCAAATCGAAGGTGAGTGATGTAATCGCCATTAACGTTGATGCCTAGCCCTCTTCAGTCCAGAACCTTTAAGATATCCTCCAGTGCAGCGGTGAACAGTTTCGGAGGTAAGGCGTCTCCCTATCTCATACCCCGTTGCAGCAGGGTAGGTTTCAAGGTCTGATTATGAAGTTGGTCTGACATAGTGGTGTTTTTGTACAAACACTTCATCACCTCGATGTACCGGGATGACATGACTCTGAGACGTGGTCGCTCACAATGGGCCCCATCAGAAAGCTTGCAGTTAACCAAAGAGCAATAGAGAGGGCTATGCTCGGAGTTTCCTTGCGTGATCAATACCGCTAGAAAGCTAGATTATTGCAGTTACTTAAAAAAAAAACTTCTCAAGTAAAAATTTCTGTTTCCTTTAGGATGAGTCACTGGTGCGTAATTGCGGAAAAATGCTGATTATTAATTTTGATATTTTATTAGATGCCAGATTATCAAAACATTTATATCTAGAACTAGTATTTAGATTTAATGCTACTTCTGAGCAATGACGTAATTTGTATTCTTATAGTACATATACTATACCAGATGTAGATCAACTTCAGTGTTTAAAACAAACATAACGAAGTATTTCAATAACAACGCTTGTATTTTATTCACACACAACAAAATATTTCACAAACAAGATCGACTATCGTAAATATTACCAATTGTTTGAATATTGTTGTTTTGTGTAGGATAGAACTTAAGTGGCAGTGGGCAGGGCACATTGCTCGCAGAACGGATGGCCGATGGGGCAGAAAGGTTCTGGAGTGGCGACCGCGAACCGGAAGACGTTGCGTTGGAAGGCCTCCCACCAGGTGGACCGACGAACTGGTGAAGGTTGCAGGGATCCACTGGTTGCGAGACGCACGGGACCGGTCAAAGTGGCGACACTTGGAGGAGGCCTATGTCCAGCAGTGGACGTCTTTCGGTTGATATGATGATGATGATTGTGTAGGACAGGGATGGCGAACCTTTATTAGAACACGTGCCATTTTTTTTTTATTTTTTTTTATGAGACAAAGAAGTGCCACCAAAAATTTTTGACTTTGTCTTAATTGACAAAAAATAAAACTCTAAATGCTATGAATTAATCAATTCTTTATTTGCACTCAGAAATTCTTACAGCAATCCTAATATTTATTTACAGTTTTATGGTGTATTTCAATAAAAGTTGGATTTGGTGTCATTTCTGCTGTTGCAAATTACCTAGATTCTAAGTAAACTCATTTTAGCGTGCCCAGAATATTTTGTCGTGTGCAACCACAGGCACGCGTGCCACAGGTTCGGCATCCCTGGTGTAGGATATCCCAAGGTTGTAAAAAATTAAAATCATGGGATATCCTACACAAAGCAATCATCATGCATTTATTCGCAATACAAGCCGACCAAACCGATGGTAAGTGGAAGCGCCGCGAGTGAAAGCCCTCGTACTAACCTTCTGACGATGTTCAGATGTGTAGTATCATATAGGGATTGTAGCGCCTTAATAACAAGCTTAATAGCGTTTGAATAGGATTTATTCCATTTCAATAAATCAATGCCGTGGTGGCCCAGTGGCTAAGACCTCGCTCGAGGTCGTGGGTTCAAATCCGGGCAAGTACCAATGTGACTTTTTAAAATACATATGTACTTTCTAAGTTCATCTTGGACATCACAGGCAACGGTGAAAGAAAACATCGTGAGGAAACCTGGACTTATAATTAGTTAATGTACGAGTAAGTCTGAAATAGCCAAGTCAGAGGCCTTTGGGGTTTTCCGGAGGCGGCTTAATTAATTCTGACACCAGAGGTGGCCACAACTCACACGAAAAGAAGAATAAATAAATTTGCCATTTTCTCATGTTTAGGGTTCTGTACCCGAAGGGTCCGAACAGAGCAGTACAGTCTTCAAATTTCAACAGTATAAGCATCTTGTTGACTTACAGCCGTACAAATCGATAAAAAAAATGTTTAAAGGTTTTAGGGGGCGCTCCCATAAAGCTAAAAAAGGCGCGAAGAAAAATATACCTACCCTATCGAGTGGAGTATCGTTATTTAGAACTCGTTAAGTAGATTAATGTTGTACTTTTATTTATAAATATTGGAAAACAAAGGAATGAGAAGCCTCCAAAGTTAGCTTTTTTTTTTTTAAATTTCTTCCGAATAATTTTTAACTTCCTATTGACCTAAGAACTTCAAATTTGGTGATAATGTTTATTATTATACAAATATATTGATAAATCAGATTTTTCCTTTTTCCAATTTTTTTTCTATTAAAAGCAACTTGTTTTTGCGGTTTGGAACGGAACCTTAGTCAAAGCATACGTAATCAATCTGCCTTCTCCCAACAATGATTGGTTGGCTTGCAGTCTAACCGGATATAGCTGAGTATCGGTATTTTACATGAGGCAACTGTCTATAAGACTTCCGCAACCCAGTAACTGGGTAACACTGCACCCCTTGGCAAGACTGGTGTCTAATTATTCGTGACGACCTTCAAAGATCTATAAATGACCAACGTCTTAAGGCTCAGATTATACTCAGTAGCCGATTTTACAATGAGAATTACTTCTACGGCTAGTCGTAATTTTTTGGTAAAAGTATATATGTTACATTAGATAATTTTCTTTAGTACATTGTGTATTAAGGGCGGTAAGTAAGGAATTACGATCGAGACTCTAGTCGAGGCTTTCTGAGTCGAGGTTCGTAATTCCCGTACCACCCGTGATACATTCAATGTTTTTCATCACATTTGCGAGTAATAATGATGAATTATAGCTTTAATACACAAGTCAGCACAGCTGTTATTACGAAATACGTGAACTTTTTTTAAGTGGTTGGCGAATTTTCGCCCACACCCCAGATTATACAGTGTTTCGTTCAGAAACTTTAAGGGCAAATACTTACGTAGGTATACAGCCATGACGGAGTGTAAAAAGAATTAAATAATTTCGACGTTTTCATACTATAACTATTAAAATCGATTATTAAGAACATTAGTTGAGTATTTAAGTAACATGTAGCGAGATTGCAAAGAAATTCCTGTTTAGATAACATTTTAAGACAATATTTCAATTGCGTGTAAACTCCTTGCTTGAACTTGCATGACCTGTATGCTGTGCCATAAATTAAAAAAAATATTACTTACCGCCCTAGGGCTTCATGACAAAAAGAAAGCCCGAGGGTTTTATATGGGGCATTACGGCCAAGTTAACCTGTATGTTTAGATACTTTTTACGTGCAAGTGTGATGAAAAATAATTTGATCTATGAAATTTTTTAGTTTTATACTTAAAAATAGTGTAATTGATTTGTAAAGTTATGTCTAACACAGACAAAAACGACAAACGCACCGAAATCACTGGGCGTATTTATATCAAAATTTTGATCTAATGCTTTTTTTAAAGACCGATATAAGCTTTTGATAAAGAAGATTATAAGGAAAGTACAAAAAACTACAGAATTTTGGGTCGCGCGGGTGTAAAACGAGTGCGCGTTTTGTTCCTTCAAGATCGTTGTGCGCCTGTCGTCGTCATAACGCGCTTTGAGGCAAAGAGGAGTTCCTGTACATAATGCATGGTCACCCATCCACGAGCTGACTTCGAGAAGCACTCCACGAGATAAACCTCGAAGACCGAACCGTGGGACTGTTATTTCTAAATTCGTATGACTGTTAAAAACCAACTTGATCTATTTTGTACCGGCAGGCAGGTTAATCTAGTTGGTTTAGCTGTGCCATAAGATCCCATGTTTTTTTTATTCGGGGATAGGACCTACTTCAAACCTTAGAATAAAGCTTATATTCAGTTATAACTTATTTACTATATTATTCTAGTATTGCTATAATATTGCATAGGTACCTATAAGTATGTTACATTTATAAAAAAACATAACGCAGTACCTAATTTATTCTAGAATAATTAGAACTTATA
Source organism: Orthosia cruda (assembly GCA_964057195.1). Classification (NCBI taxonomy): domain Eukaryota; kingdom Metazoa; phylum Arthropoda; class Insecta; order Lepidoptera; family Noctuidae; genus Orthosia; species Orthosia cruda. Next base: position 20,875,919 of record OZ059832.1, read on the forward strand.
ATCGTCCTAAAAATCTCATTTAAAACGAACTTTCAATGAAGTTACAGTCACGTTTATTCGATCATTTCAATTCGTCACAAGAAACCTTATTTTTAACGTAAAAATTTCTTTGAAAACAGGCCCAAATTCTTGGAATGATTGCCATTGTAACTTGGAACAATGAAGAGAGCTCAAAAAAGTTTACAATCAACCGTGATGTGATTGTTTAAGTACGCGATAGGAACAACTTCATTCGCACTCAATTTTATCGTTAAAAAATCTTGAAAGACTTTTCTGTTCAAATTCATTTATTTCGTGAACACAGGGTACATACAGAAGGTGTTATAATACAAAAGATTCGAGCTGTGTCCCGCCCAAAGGCATACAAAATATTTCACAATAAAATAAAATAAAAATTATGTCACTAATAAAATAATTGATTTTTCACTAATGTAAGAATGTCACTAATAATAGAATATAAAATAATGTCACTCATTCATTAATAACAACAATAATCAAAATTAACACAATTATCCAGTATACATAACATAAGAATAGATTGAATTTAGTCAACAGGTATTATAATTAAAATTTGTCATTTAAGTATTCGTCAACAGAATAATACACCTTGTCATTTAATAATTTAAACTAATTTCTTTTAAATTCGTTAATGTTAATACTTGAGATAACTTGTCCTGGTAACTTATTGTATAGTGTTTGAGCCATTGCATAAAAACTGTTACTATGAAATTTAGTTTTTGTTGCTAACACCTGCAACTTTTTTGAGCGCCGTTTACTTTCTACAAATCTATGTAAATTAATGTTGTGTTTCACAAAAATACACGCTTCATAAATATAGAGTGACGGTAAAGTTAATATTTTTAGCTCATGAAAATGTGGCTTGCATGATTCTATTTGTTTTATTTTACAAATCGCTCTGATACATTTTTTCTGTGCTACAAGTACTTCTTGAATCTTAGGGGCATTTCCCCAGAATATGAGGCCATACCGCAGAGCCGAGGCAACATAACCATGGTACGCTGCGAGTAGGGCAGTCTTATTCGCAATTTTACCCAGCATATAAAGAGCATATGAAAATCTACTAAGCTTTGCACAAACACTTTCAATTTGGGTTCTCCATGTCATGTTATTGTCAATATATAGTCCAAGAAATTTTGTAACACTAGCTTCAAGTATTTCACTCCCTCTATAGTTTATTTGAAACTGTGATTGTTCTTTGTGTCTAATTTTAAAGTTCATAACTTTAGTTTTGGTTAAATTTATTTTAAGGTTATTAGCGTTTAACAAGTCGATAATATGAATAAGGCTATTGTTTACCTGCTCTTCTATTTCTTTTATAGTGCCAGTATCATAAACAAAAGTGCTGTCATCGGCAAATAGTGACATTTGATGTTCGACTACTTGGGGAAAGTCATTAATATAGCAAATAAAGAGTAAGGGTCCTAACACAGAACCCTGCGGAACACCACATGACAGTATTCTATAAGTATATATATCAGTATTCTATATAGTAGAGGAGTAAACTATCTCAGTTTTGGTCTTTATATTTACTTTATTAATTTGTGTAATTTGACTTCTATTCTCCAAATAAGATTTTATCAGATTAAGCACGTTACCTCTGATACCATGTTAATGAGAGTCGGTTACAATTTTTGTAGGAGAAGGACAAATGGAAACATTAAAACGGCATTTTATTGTTTCCATTTGTCCTCATCGATGATGATTGTCTTGATGTTTTCTTTTTTTGTGAAAGTAAAATATGATTTGTGAATTTAATGTACCTTCTGTAGTAATAAAATTACAAGCCAGTCAGCAAGAAAATACAGCAAAGTACGCAAAACCCCTGTGTAAAGCGTCGTTCCATGCAGCATGCATTAGTAGGTTATATAAAAATGATCATGAAAACTTCTATAAAACCTTCTCCGTTTAACCCAAGCGTGTACCTGAACCATCAGAGAAACGGTCTTCCTTTAAGGATAGAAATTCTTTAAGTGGTTAGCATGCTACATACGGTAACCACAATTTGGCAGGCATCGGCGCTGCACGCCATATTCCCTAAGATATTTTAAAAGTGTAATAAATGATAAAAAATCTTGTCAGTATAAGCTTGAAATTGTAATAGAAAAGTAATTTTTTTTAACCGAGCCCTATTGTTGTCACTCACGTGACCATCTGTCTTTCTGTCGTCTGTCTTAAATTTTCACCATCTTGTTGACACAAAGCCATATAAATTGTAAAAAAATATGTTTAAAGGTTTTTATGGGGGGCTCCCACACAGCTAAAAAAGGGGCGAAAAAAATAATTTGACCTGCCTATAGATATAAATCTAACTAGATGACGCTATTGTATATACTTCGCGTATGTAGTATTATCGGCACCGGAAATCGATCGAAATCTAGAAAAATGCCTTTTTATGCCATATTGCCTTTTTTCTGTACAGAAAAAGTTGGCCTCAGCATTGAAAATGTTTTCTTTCATTAGTAAGTTAATTCTGTTTTAAAATTGTTTGTGAAAAAGTGGCACGCTTGCGTTTCATAAAGATAGAGGGACATGCGTTATCTAGTTAGATTTATGTGTGTGGACCTGCCCCATCGAGTGGAGTATCGTTGTTTAGAACTCGTTAAGTAAATAAATACTGTATTTTTGTTTTAAAAATATTTGAAAACAAAGAAATGAGAAGCCACCAAAGTTAGCTGTGTACTATTTCAATGAATCTGCTTAGTCTTGTCCCAACTATGTGGGGATTTCAGTCTAACCAGAGGCAACTGAGTACCAAAATTTATATTTTTATATATTAGTAACAACTAAAGTTCTTAATAATATCTAGCCTAAACAGACTAATAAGCAATTTAACTCTAACTTATTATTATATTGTTATGAATAAGAATAGTTTCAATTTGCACTTATATACAGTTTGGTAGTACTTGCTTAGAGTCTGATACGTTAAAAACACTAAGTTCACATGTTACATGTATGAACAGTATTGTTGCTATTATGTTTACCCGACTAACGAAGGAGGGTAAGGTATTTATCAGTTTATGTATGTATGTACGATAGTTCCTATGTGGCATTCCAGAGACCGCGTTGGCTGATTTCGATGATTCTTATGTCAATCGATTCGTCTTAAACTTGCGAGTGTCACTGGCTACATTAAAATTGGAAAATAGAAAAACCGGCCAACTGCGAGTCAGACTCGCGCACGAAGGGTTCCGTACCATTATAGCAAAAAACGCCATAAAAATCACGATTATTGTATGGGAGACTCCCTTAAATATTTATTTTATTCTGTTTTTAGTATTTGTTGTTATAGCGGCAACAGAAATACATCATCTGTGAAAATTTCAACTCTCTAGCTATTACGGTTCTTGAGATAAAGCCTGGTGACAGACAGACGACAGACGGACCGCGGAGTCTTAGTAATAGGGTCCTGTTTTTACCCTTTGGGTACGGAACACGAAAAATGGTGGCTTTTGGGCGCCTTTGTGGGGACCCAACTTTTTTTTTCTTCCAAACCCATTTGTGGGGTATCAAAATAAACAGTTTGACGAGTTGATTTCAAAAATATATAACACTTATATGTTTAAATGTATCTAATTCGGAAAAAAAATGTTAACTAATAAAGATCAAAAAAGTTCGATTGTAAAGCAGTCGGGTTTTTTTGTTCCACTATTTATACATTACACTAACTGAAATGGTTTAGTTATTTTTAGTTTACGCACTATATCCGTGTTATCTACCACCTGGATTGCCTTCACATTCACATATCGATGAAGTACGTACATTTTACATAGAGTGTCGAGCGTGTGACCTCCAGTAACACTTCCCTTGGCAAAACTGGTGTTAGATTTCATGATTCTGACTACTTGAAACGACAGCAGTATACTGCTAAAATAAACTGCGTTCCGTAAAGTTGAAAAACAGTACCTACCGACGGAAAGATATAAAGGAGATTCGTTGATATCTATTTACGCGAGTTTTCCTGGTTGAAAGTTTATTCGGAGTATATTATATAAAAAAAAAAACTAAATATAAAAAAATCCGGTCAAGTACGAGTCGGACTCGCGTACGAAAGGTTCCGTTCCCAGGGTGGCGTCAACTATGTATGTATGAGGACACCTTTTAAGGGGCTGAATACTCAAAATAGGCTTTCTTTTAAACATTTTTTAGCCAAATCTATTGAAGATGTGGCAGTGGAAAAAAGATTTGTTAATCTTGATCATATTTCCGAAAACTTTGTTGTGGCCGAAACACGTTTACGCACAAAAACCTCGATACAATTGAATAGCAAAGTAACCTCTTACCGTGATCTTCAAAATATTTTTCCGGTAATACTGACCAGCGTACATTTGTACAATTAACAACAATAACGTATCATAAATAGACGCAAAACTTCATTGTCTTATATATTGAAGTTTCATTCATTATTTTTAAGTAATTCATATTATTATGTTTTGTAAAAAAGTCTATACAAATTCCATCGTGCTTCTCTATCCATCCAGTGCAATTCGACAGTGACCGCTTTGTGGCGTTGCTAGGTGGACGTATGTCGCTTTTTTCCGCAAAAAGCAAAAATAATATTCAATTTATTTCTCGTCAATTCAATCTGTCAAAAAAATATCAGGTATAATGCAGCCACATCATGTAGCCTGATGGCTTTAATTGGAACTAACGAAATCACAAGTAATATTGTCAAAGTCTGTATTATTTTTATTTTTTGGCACTAGCGCTGTCACTGGCATCTATATTTTTGTTGTACTATAAACGACTCACGTCGTTTAGTTTACTTACTAAGTCCATAACTAAAAAGTATTTGAACCTCTTTGAAAATACAACAAATGTCATCTCAATTTGAATTAAACAATATTTAAAATATAGGTAAGGTCGAATACTATTTTAACCTTCTTCGTTCATGTGAAAACAATAGAAGCAAAAAACACAGAACATGGAATGGTCGTACCAACCACGCTGGCAGTCTCGAAATGACAGAACTAATAAAGTTCTTCGTATCCATTTGTTTCAATCTTTGTTTCTTTCTAACATACGGCACCTAGAACTGACCAAAAAATTTCAAATTCGTGAGAAATGATAATCTATTTCTCACGAATTTGACATTTTTCGTCGTTTCAACCAAAAATCGTCCACATGTGGACATAAAGCACACCAAGAATCATCACATTGATCAGTCCTGTATTTCTCGCAATTAACTATCCCAATTCCAATAACGGGCTACAATAATAGTTTGTTAGTCTATTAATATTGTTAAGCTAATTATTAATTTATCTTATCATTTTGCCAAATCGGCACTGACAATTCTTATTTATTAACAAAAAAGCCGCCGATCGCCCTGGAGAGTAAACTCAAAGACTTACACTTGGGGATTGCCAGAGATTTACGCAGCATTCTGGATGTAAAAAGAACAGACCGAATATGGAACACGCTGTGTTCCCAAACGGGCATAATAGACGTTGGTAAAAAGGCTGTTCGGCTCAAATGGGCCATGCAAATTGAGCACTGGGCAAGCCTCCACAATCTTGAAGATGGAACGCACCGTTGAGGCCGGTCCAGAAATAGGTGCCGAGTTGATTTGGACGCATACCGTGAGGGCTGGTTCTAGACGGTGCGGGAAAAGAATGTCTGGAATGACTTAGGTGTACTCTTATGAATTTAATTGGGGATGGATGAAGAGGGAGGGGCGGCCAAAGAAAAGATAGATGGACTGTGTGAGGAGTGATATTAAAGAAAAGGGAGTCAATTATAGTGTGGTGCGGGACAGAACGATATGGAAGAAGAAAACGTGTTGCGCCGACCCCAAGTAACATGGGACAAGGGAAGGTAGATGATGATGATGATGATTTCAGACTTTTACCGGTAAGACTTAGTAAATCTGTTTTACCGATAAATAATAAGTTTCATCATAGTTTTTTTTTTTAAACTGAAACAACAGTTCGGATTTTACAGTAAGTATACGTGGTTGTGAGGCATACACTGTTTTTAGTATTTATGTTTTCCTTTTTAGGGTTCCCTAGCCAAAAGACAAAAAACGGGACCCTTATGGATTCGTCATGTGTGTCTGTCTGTTCGTCCGTATGTCACAGCCACTTTTTTCCGAAACTATAAGAACTATGATGTTGAAACTTGGTAAGTAGGTGCATTCTGTGAACCGCATTAAGATTTTCAAACAAAAATAGAAAAAAACTGAAACTCAATTTTTTTTTTCATCCTACCTGTACGTGTGGGGTATCTATGGATAGGTCTTCAAAAATGATATTGAGGTTTCTAATATATTTTTTTCTAAACTGAATAGTTTGCGTGAGAGACACTTCCAAAGTGGTAAAATGTGTCCCCCCCCCCTGAAACTTCTAAAAAAAGAGAATGATAAAACTAAAAAAAATATATGATGTACATTACCATGTAAACTTCCATCGTTCCACCAAATTGGGTTGAACGAGATCAAGTAAGTAGTTTTTTTTAAATACGTCATAAATCGTAAACCACAACTTAACAAGTACGGAACCCTTCGTGCGCGAGTCCGATTCGCACTTAGCCGGTTTTTTTTATGGCATGCGTTGTGCCTGGCGCATATAAACAATAGCAACAAATAGTTTCAGCCGTTCTCTAGTGAGACGCTTACAATCACATACAGCATTTTTAGGGTTTCGTCTATCTCCCTGTCTGTCTATCACGAGGCTGTATCTCTAAAATTCTAAATCTCTGTAAATTAATTTTTTTCCAGATGGTGTATTTCTGTTGCCGCTATAACAACAAATACTAAAAACTGAACAAAATCAATATTTAAGTGGGGCTCCCATACAACATACGTGTTCTTTTCCGTTTTTTGCGATAATGGTACGGAATCTTTGTGCGCGAGTGCAACTCGCACTTGGCCGGTTTTTTTTATTTATATAGATAGATAAAGTTTACATGACCGTGTTTTTTGCGCCCTGTCTATTTGTATTTTAACTCTAATATACAGAAAAGCGGCACCACGTGACCTCACCACAGAGGGCTGATGTATATCAAAACCCAGTAACTGCTTTGTAATTATTATATTCCAGGAGAGCGGAAAGTCATCTTGTATTAGTAACTAAATGATATATTAAGATTTCAAGAGAATACTAAACAAGGAATATGAACCTATTAATTGTACAAATGATATTAATAGCGTCATACATTCTATTGCATATTTTAAACATGCCTAAAAAAGACAATTCCAAACCTAGTAAGTTTTGGTTATTTGCTAATTTAAGGTGTCTTTACAATTTGATGTGACTTTCCTATTATAAATAATGATAAAATTGATTACTGAAAGCACCAAATCTCAATTCAAATTTAAAGTTTCCAGTTTAATATTGCACAGTCCATTTCAGTATAGTAAAACTCATTAAAATAATATAAATAAAATTATCTAGCTATTAAACCAATATAAAAAAATGTAACGTACTGTGTTCTTATATGTGGCAGTCGCATAGAAGCAGACATAATTATAATATTTATTCAATTTGCACGGCAAAGACTCGTATGACACTAGCCAGATTACCTCTTTTAGTGATCTTTATTTTCGTAGCAATAAGGTTGCATTCATAGGCAAAATAACAGTGAACGATATGATGTCAGATGCCAGCCGCCAGTTTGAAATAAGAACTTGCGCAGTAATGTTTTTGTAAAAACTATCGGAAGAGTCCGTTTATGATGCGGGCCTCTGTGGTCGGCCTTGTGAATTTAATTTTCAAATACTTTTCGCTCCAATTTAAAGTTTTACCCTAAGCTGTCAATGACAGTGGGCGTGGCTTAGAACCTCAGATGTCGATTGTCAACTGTTCGAATACAGCCCCTTAATGTTCAACTTTTTTTATTTTTTGGATTTTTTCCTTTATTGGTCCTGTAAGACTTTACTTTTCGCCAAATTTCGTGATAAAGGTGATAAGGTTTTTGCGGTTGACTTAGAATTGTCCATTTTGGTTAAAAGCAAGGTCTTTCAGCAGAGGTAAAGGGAAAATTCAGAAAAATTAAATCTTTTTATCGTGTTGACTCAGTACCTTGATTTTTATACACCTGATAGGGGGACTATAAACCTCAGTATCTGGTATAAATTTCAACTTGCTAGGTCCACCCGTTCCTGAGACAATCGGTAGTGACACACGGACAAGAAGATCTTATAAGGGTTCTTTTTTTACCTTTTGAGTTACGGAACCCTAAAAATAGGTATAGCAAGAAGCATCAAAGCTCAAGCATCAACAGCTTTAGAAAAAACAATTTGCAGTTAATGCTAAACTCCCATTCAATTAACTTATTTTATCTGTCTTTACCACGTTCTCATTACTCGTTCTTAAATCCTCAACAAATTTTTAGTGGTTTATCGGTTGTGCTAATCTGGAGGTTCCTTCTAGTTCAGTGCTGTCAGTTGCATAGCACTCGTCTCGTAATATTTTGATATTGGGTAAAATTTAACAGTTGTTGGGTAATTTGTAAAATAAGTAACAAAAAAACACAATCTTTGGACTAATATAAGGCTTGGGCAAAATTAAGTAGCAGTCCCTAAGTATTATGAAACATTTTAGATGCAACCTTCATTTTGTTTTTAAGTGTAATGAAAAGCCTTACCTACAAATAAAATATGCTTTTATTAAACAGTGAAAATGCGTAGTTAAAAAAATCATGTACGAATTCGTTTTCATTTTCAGTAGCCGTTTATTTCAGGCGGATGATACGCATTGTATGGTCAAAAATAAACAACGAAATATCTACTCATCGTCGAATATTATTAAAACAAGATTGAGGTGTAAAATAATATATTATTATGTTAAACACAAAATATTGTTGTTAACTTTAAATTAAAGGAATAAACATCAATGTGTATTAAAATAATTCTGTGAAATAATTATTTTATACTTAAGAGGCACAAAATACATATTTGATTTCAAAGATATAGTAACACGAACCTCAGACGAACGTCAGAGAAAACGTACTCTGTTTTTTGCGATGCCATGAATTAAGCCCAAACATTTGGTAGCAGACTGGCTAGGGAGAGCTTGTCACTTCAACCTTTATCAATTGCACTTTGAGTATAGATTATTTAAAAATATAACTTAATTTAAAAGATGTTACACAAAATAAAAAAATACAGTAGAATAGAATAGAATATACTTTATTGTACACCAAAAACTAAAGTTACACATCTCTTCACAGTACAGTAAAGTTTCATTTTAAAAAAGAAAAAAGATAGAATCGTGTTAGTTAGAGAATACTACAAAGTCGAAATAGTTTCTTTCAACCAGGTAGAAAAAAAAATTGAATGTTAATTAGTAACTCACCTAAGTAAAGAAAAAACAAAACAATTATACAAAGATATGCCATTCTCAATTTTCTTAATAAATAAACATCTTGGATAAATATGATCGAAGATCAACACAACCAAAATTCGGATCGCACCTAATGTCTCCTCCAGCTTGCAACCAATAATTGTAGATCAATGAATGGGTCAAGACCAGGATCGTTGACGTCACAGCTTCGAGAGAGGGTGTGGAATTATTGACACACTCGTGCTGACTCCCGGCGTCTCGTGCACTTACTTAGTAATTTATGTTAGCTGTGTCTGTGCAATCTGCATAAATATTGCTGACGGTAGTCTGTGGATTTTCTGTGTGAGCAGGTTGAGTTTCTGCGAGGCTTCAGAATGAAGGGATTGTTTAATCTTTCCTAAATTTTACGATGATAATGTTCTTAACCAAAGCCATAAATAGAACAGTTAATTATTAAGTCATGTTTTCGTCACCGTCAAAGTGATTGCTAGATGGTTATTTTGTTGTCACTTAGAAGCAACTTAATTTCCAATAAACAGTTTTCAGGATTAAAGTTATCAAAGAAACTAAGTTATTCACAATGTTCTTGAAGTTTGAAATGCGTCTGTTGTTTAGATTCCTCTTATCGCTGCTAAACAATATTTAGGCATAACCACTTACCAAACTTCGTCTTTTAAATACTCACTATCTGTTGTGTCCAGGGTGTACTCACTTCTGTAAAACTTTGAGCTTTTATATTTGGAACAAAAGCGCCGGTAATAACTCCCCTTCTTACTTCGGGCATACACAACTGAAACAACTCTATAGACTTCTTGGACCAAGCCCATTGACGTCCACGGAGGTGTGTAGTTTTGGAAACTTTTTAAAGGAAAAACTTTTGTATACCGCTCGGAGAGAAGTCCTTGGTTATAAAAAATCCTTTGATGTTGGCACACGGCTTTATTTTTATATCATTTGTTATTTTAAGAAGTGCGAATTGTTTATCTAAGATAGTGCTAGAGTACCTGAAAGTATTTGTTTATTAACAATCTAATCTAGAAATAAGAATAAAAACAGAGTAGTGTGGCGTAGAATCTTAGTAAGATTATACGTATTATTTAATACACAATGCGAAAAGTAGTAAACAAAGTATTGATTACGAGTAAACACTCACGTATTTGTTTTGCGCTTGATTTAATGTTATTTTAAAGATGAAACATACTTAAATATGTTCTTTTATATTCTTTGTTTCAGATATTCAGATATGTATAGGAGTTCTCCGGCATATAGGTACCTACTATATAAAAAAATCGTTTTACTAATATTGTTAAAGATTTTACGAATGCTTTGATTGAAACATTTTTCCAGTATTTTGTTAGGTCAAATATATATTCAATATAAATTTAAACAATATTTCATCCAAGTCATGCTCTCCAAATCGAGTCTATACAAATTGAAAGCTAATCATTTAAATTTATTAATCGAGAGTTTTTTTTTAGTTTTCATGGTGACTAAGACGAGTGGAGGGCCTCTAACAGGTTCACAGTCCAAGGCCCATAAAACAATGGTTAAAACAATACAATGAACAGGTTGGACTGTGAAGCTGTTAATCTGACTTGGAATATGGGTCTTAAAACCACTTCAATGAAGATTTAGATGTTACATTGTTAATAAATTGATTGCACGTGGATTGAGCAGTGATCAATCAATTTTGATCTAAAACGTATAGTGACGAGATCAGCACGTGGTAAGATTGCGGTCCAAAAGTCCAAACTGCAATTTCTGCAATTAAATAAACGTGAGTACATAGTATCTGGATATTCCTTATCATGGAGATTATTCACGATTCTTGCGGTTAAAACGTACATCACAAAGTACTTATTTTTAAATAATTACCGATTCCCACAATTCAACTCTATTGTAAGCACTATGCACGCCTTAATTGCCATGTGCTTCAGTCCCCTAGTTATTGAGATTGTTCTTAACATGTGTAATGTGCTCCAAAAACGGTTAAGGTAAACATTTTCTGGAAACCGGCATGTCTTTAAACTAAAAATTTGAAGACATGTGACATCTACCAACCTGCCCAGGGCCCGCGTGGTGGGTTCCCTCTCATAGGGAGGAGGCCTGTGTCCCAGCAGTGGGATTGTTAAAAGGCTGATTGAATATGCTATGCTTTTGCTATGTGCAATGTATGTGATGTGACTGTACTTAATATAAAGAAATACTCTACTTCTACCAATAAAGGCATGAACACAACAACATCAATGCACTTTATTAACAATTCAATGTATCGTAAAGTAGCTGTAGTACAGTAAAAGTTGGGAACACACGTAATATCCAAGTGTGTCGGAGACGTAACGTTATTGCGTTATAAAACTATAAGAATCCCCTGTGAGTGCACTTGGAGTTGAGTTTAACTTGTGAACGATCCCCCAGTATGAACTGGACCTAGTACCACGTTTTGAGTTGTTCGCCAACTACAAGATGTGAATTTATTGGACATTATTTATTATGTGCTTCAATTGTTTCTTTGTAAGTATTTTATCTTGTTTGCGGTGCAGCATTCGAACAACAGAGGCTCTGGACAAGGGTAAAGTGTCGTGATAGTGATTGGCAAAATGCCAAAAATTTCTTACATTTTGCCAAAGCCATCGCCATTGCTTTTAGAATGACACTTTGTTTAGGAAAATTTGAATTATTTATTGAACTAATTGTTTTTTCTTTTTATGCTTTCGTTGAGTGGCACCTGCCATGCCATGAAGACACAAGAACTGATAGAAAATGTCTGAAGCATTAAGGCCGCTTTTACAAATACAGTTTGTTTTACTTGAGCATAAGGTTTTGAGAAAATAAAGTAAATAATTACAATTAAAGGGTTTAAGTAAAGGTACAAATTTTAAATTTGATACAGATTTAAATTGGATTTAATTAAAATTAAATAACTCCCGGCAAGTATGTGGTACAGTGATCACGTGCTGCCTTGCAAAGCGAGACTCAGGGGATTCTTCTTTACAGTCTCCACAGGTATGTGTCTTAACAGGCTTTGCACAAAGGAGGTATCAGGGTGGTTGTTCAAGAAGTCACGGGGCCACTTCGATGTGATCATCGGGAAGTTTAAGTGACGTAAAAAACTCACACTCCCTCGGTCTTTTTCCCAAAAAAAACCAGACCCCTTTTGAAGGTTTCCCCCCGATAAAAAAAACCGGCCAAGTGCGAGTCGGACTCGCGCACCGAGGGTTCCGTTCAAACGTTTTGGGGACACTTTAATTATGCGTACAGCTAAGGAGTGGAATTCACTGCCAGAGTCTATGTTTCCCAATAGCTACAACCTCGGGGTTTTTAAGACAAGAGTGAATAGGTTTCTTCTAGGCAAGCGTGTTACACCGTCGACTACATCGTCGCTTACCATCAGGTGAGATGGTGGTCAAGCGCAAACCTATCAAAAGTAAAAAATAAAAAAAACCTCAGTTTAAAGGTATTATAGACCTGAGTATTTGATATAAATTTCAGCTTGATATCTCTACGCGTACATGAGAAAAAGGGTCTTGACAGACAGACAGATGGACGGACAGACGGACGGACAGCAAAGTGATCCTATAAGGGTTCCGTTTTTTCCTTTCGAGGTACGGAACCCTAAAAAATAAAAAGCACCTCAAATTAAACGTGGTATCTAAGCAAGGGAAACTATCTGAACCAAAAACACTCATGAAAAAACAGTAAAATTTGTCTTCACTTATTTTGAAAGTTATATTTCATAATGCTAGTAACTTATTAATTAAGTAGTGCAAATTTGAAGAAGCTAGCATTGTTCTTGTAAAAGTAGGAAAGTTTTCTGGAGCGTAATGTGCTAAATCTCGAAACTCCTACCTCCCCAGCTATACTTTGACCCCGCTATTAGTTGATCCGTTCAAATTATGCTTCTTGTCTATAAATAATATTGCTTTAATTAACTAGAATATTATTGATTACTCTTTCATTATTATTCTTTTAACCTATTTGTCTTTCCTGTTTTCAGATCTTACAATGAATCATCTATTGTTTGTGTTGTGTTTGTTGTTATGTGTTGTTGTTTGTTTCTGAATGTCTTATTTTTAACTGACTTCCAAAAAGGAGGAGTTCTATGTTCTAGTGTTATTTCATGCTTATTTAGATGAAAATGTATACACGCGGGCACTGTTGGCTGACAGACTAAAAGTCCTTTTGAGGAAAACTTCATCCACTCCAATCAACACAGTCGCCGTTACAAAGGAAAAACCATCATCATAAATTCAGCCAAAAGATGTCCACTATTGGACATAGGCCTCCCCCAAGCGTTGCCACACTGATCGGCCCTATACGTCACGCATCCAGCGGACTAACACAGCTCTGACCAGGTCGTCGTTCCACCTAGAAGGAGGCCTTCCAACACTGCGTCTTCCGGTACGCGGTCGCCACTCCAAAGCTTTTCGGCCCCTACGGCCATCCGTTATGCGAGCAATGTGCCCTGCCCACTGCCACTTAAGTTTGGCAATTCTTTGAGCTATGTGTGTAGTTTACGGAAAAATGCCTTCGATTAATGTCCAATAATACCCGTAAGCTAAGCTAAAACTCTCAATTTGATAGATTTGAGTGTTTTATCACTTCTCGCGCCTTGTGTATCATTACAGAGGGCCGTTGCTCCCCCGGCAGGCGAACAACTTTTCTTTTATAATGTCTCCATCATCATCCGATGATCATCCATCTGTGTTAATCCTAACTTGGCGTTCTGGAGTACATCGTGCAGTTTGGTGTTGAGAACGCTCCCGTTCAACGGAACGGGTTTGTTCAGAACATCTGATCGGGCTGCAATATCGCGGCCATCGACCTTACCAGAAATAATCACTTATAATGATAGCAAAATTTTATTTCCGTAGTAATTCTTGTCCTATACTTCACAGAAGGTAGCTTTAGATTTGTTCTCAACAAAACAAAGTAATTTTTTCGTTGTTCTCTGTTAATATTCATCCTTTGATGTCGAAAAGGGTTATTATTACAAGTAGATTGTGTCTTATTTTAAAGTAAATTCGATTTACTTGTTAGTTTATTTTGTAATGCTAGTTATTATTCAGATTTAAGAAAGAAAACTTAAACTTCATCTCGTATTTTGTTTCAACAATTCATATTTTAAAGTATTGTAATAATTTTCATATTGAACTTATGAAATTTTGATGCATATTGTGGTGGGCGGGAAAAACAAAAATTATTTGATAGAAAAGGAAAATTTGCTTTTTCATTTATTTGAATAAAGTAAATACTGATCAAAGTGCATGCACCTCAAACAAAACTAAACAGAAAATATTAATTAAAGATGAACAACATGGTTACAAATAGTATTTTCGTTTGTTTTTAACCCCCGAAGGAAAAAGAGGGATGTTATAAGTTTGAAGTGTGTATTTGTGTGCGTATCTGTTTGTGGCATCAAAACTCCTAAACGGATGAACCGATTTTGATTGAAAGGTGACGTTCAAGAGAAGAACACTCTTAGCTATGTTTGATGAAAGTCGGTTCTTAAAAAGTTATTGGCGTTTTACTGTTTGAATCGGGTTGTTCTCAGGATATCGTGTCATAATCACTTGTTCAATAGATTATCGATCGAAGCGTGACTACTACTAGATAAATTATGTAGCATGATATAAAAATGTAAAGGGGGTTTGTCAATTTTTTTTTAATTTTACTGTTTCTTTTCAAGATCGAAGGATATATGTGAACCGAACCGGAAGACGTCGCGTTGGAAGGCCTCCCACCAGATGGACCGATGACCTGGTGAAGGTTGTGGGGATCCGCTGGATGCCAGACACACAGGGCTGATCAATGTGGCGACGCTTGGGGGAGCCTCAGCAATGGATGTCTTTCGGCTGATGAAGATGATGACGATATGTGCAACAATCTGACTAGCATTTCCCTTATGTTGCAGTCTGCCCCCAGTCTCATCGGATACAGCTGATAACCTATATTTTACATGGAGCGGCTATCTGTATGGCGACTGAAAAATCCGGTTACTGGGAAAGACGATATTCTTTAGTATCAAAGGTGAACTGACGAATGGATTGTTGTGAGAATATCCGTCCCTGCATACCGTACGTACCATGCGTTCATTGCACTAAATGTTTAGGGAATACTTTAAAAATTGTGCGTACAGCTTGGGAGTGGAATTCTCAGCGTCGCCTGTGTTCCCTGATAGGTAGCTATCAGGTTGTAGATCCTGGGGGTCTATAAGTCAAGAGTGTATAGATATAGTAATATTATATTATCTGTGCTATAGGTTACTTCTAGGTCGAACATATGCCCCCCGGTGGGTTGCCGCATTGTCGAGGCGGGGGGGCTCAGTAGCTGTGGCTTGGTCACCCACGGTGAAGTGAAGAGGAACCCGAGGAGGGGCCGCTCTTCAGGGTTTTTGCCGACTAAGCCGACGACATAGTGGCCAACTAGTAGGTTGCGGTGCCGCTTGGTAATAGGCAACATAGCAACTGAGGCGGGCCGCGATGTCTTATGAAGCGTCCTAGGTCAATTATGATATAGCGGCTGAGAGTTAGAAGCCGCGGCGGGAGAGGAGTGCCGATATCACGGTGCGCCGCTCTCCCTACCTTCCGCCGTCTGATGGTGGACGCGGTGGGACCGCAGGAGAGGAGGAGTGTTGATATCCTCTCCCTATCCCCTGCGGCCGAAAAATGGTAGGTGGCGGGGTCTTTGACCTTGACCCGTCACAGAGGAACCAATGGTGCCATACACGGGGTCGTCGGGCACCCATGTGCTGGTTTGGTCCTTGGGGTCCTCAAGGCGTACAGAGTGTTCTGGTGCGCCGGTGAGGGAGGGTACTTCTCAGAGGAGGGTCCGGTGACGGACAGCCGCTGCGGGTTCGCGGTGTGTGCTAACGCGTGCCCGTGTTCCCGCCATAAGCGGCACAGGAGGACACCGTGGAGTATTAGTGGGTTGGAGTCCCACTTAACTGCACTATCTCCCCGTGGTAGTGCAGTATGCATGAGCATTTCTCCACGCAAAAAAAAAAAAAGAATTAACTGCAAATTGTTTTTTCTAAAGCTGTTGATGCTTGAGCTTTAATGCTTCTTGCTATACCTATTTTTTTTAAGTGAGGTTGTTGTTTATATAATTATCTCCGAGTAAACTATCAATCAGGAAAAGTGCACTATCTCTACGTGGTAGTATAGTAGGCATGAGCAGGTCAGCACGCAAAAAAAAAGGTCGACCATATTATTAAATTAAATTAAATTAAATTAAAAGACATTTATTTCAGAATCACTTCCATATTTGTTAGTAACAATTTAAACTTATAAAATAGTGTTAGTAACATTTTTTTTTTTTTTTTACATTTATTACACGCTGTGCGAGGCACGCCGATCCTGGGGAATGTCTATTTGACTGCGTGCAGTCGTATCCATCGCCCCAAGATCGGAGAGTCCCACCGATCAGCCAACGTTCTAAGAATGGTGTTGGGGCTGGCGCGAACACGGCGTAGTAGAGATGCGCATCTCTTGCGCATGATGGCCGCAAAACTATCAACGTCCGCGTCGGCAAACATGCCAGACGCACTACAAAAACGCGGCAGCCCCATCAACACCCGGAACGTGTTGTTATATTGTGTGCGCAGGCCACCATATGCCCTCTGCGTAAAGTTCACCCACAGGCTGCACGTGTAAAAGGATTGGCAGTAGGCTTTGAAAAGCGTCACCTTAACCTGAGCGGTACAACGTGCAAATCTGCGGGCCAACATCCCACATCGAACAGCCAGCGACCTGCGCTCCCGTTCTACATCAACGTTATCTTTCAAGTCGTCTGAGACCCAGTGACCCAGATATTTAAAACATGCAACTCTTTTTAGAGGTCTGCCGCCAAGCATAACTGGTGGAATCGTGCTGTAGCGCTTACTGGCTGCTTTAAATACCATCAATTCGCTCTTTGCTGCATTATATTTGAGCCCATGGGTCGCAGCGTACGATTCACACACCTTAATGAGTTTCCTTAATGCCCTGATCGATGGGCTCAGCAGCACCATATCGTCCGCATAACTTATATTATTAATGCATATACCATCAATATGACAGCCGATTCCAGTACTGCTAAGCTCATCGATCAGAGCATTCATGTACAGATTAAACAACGCGGGCGAGGACAGCCCCCCCTGCCTCACCCCACATTTAAGCCTGTATTCAGCCGAAAAGGAGTTTGCCCATCTGACACGGTTCTGTTGATTAGAGTACCAGAATTTAAACAAATCTATTACTTCCCGTGGCACATCTGTCTCATGCTGCAGTTTGCCCCAGAGTAAATCATATGATACTAGGTCAAATGCTTTTGACAAATCCAGGTAACATGCAAATACTGGTGTCTTTCTTGCTGTATAGTATTGCACAGTCTGCTTCAAGCCAAGTATAGCACTCTCTGTAGATAAACCGGGCCAAAACCCGAATTGAGCGTCGTTTATTTTTAGATGTTTATCAAGTTGTCCTACAAGCAGACTGTCCAGCACCTTAGCAATTATCGTCGCTAAAGAAATAGGTCTATAGTTTGATAGCACAGACGAATCACCAGTTTTATTTTTGATGATCGGAACAACAGTTGTACGCATTAATTTTTCAGGTAAATAAGAATGACCTAGGCATAAATTTAAAAACATACATAACACTCGTGGCAAGTGTATCCCAGCATGCTGCAGGTGCTCGATGCTGAGACCGTCATGCCCGGGCGATTTTCCTCTAACCATGTTCTTAATTGTAGCGGCAATCCGTTTAGCAGTAAACGTGACGTTTCGCGCAGGACAGACGGTCCCAGAACCAGGCGCAGGCAGCTGCGACTCATTGTCTAAGGGTGATTGTACTCTAAAATGCTGCCGAAACAGATCCGCAATACTACCCTGCTCATGTACACCTTCGACGCTCACTGGAAGGCTCGGCTTATGATTTAATTTGTTTGTTGATTTCCAGAACTTACAAAAATCTTTGTTTGAGTGGTGTTTTGCAATTATATCCATTTTAATTTGGTTTTGATTTGCTTGACACCATTTTAATTTACATTTGAATGTTTTTCTGGATTCACTCATATCATTAAAAACCGGACCAGAACTGGGCTTACCAAACGTTAACCAAAGCTTATAACAAAGTCGCGCCCTCCCGTGAGCGTCGCGAACATATTTATTCCAGCCAGTTACATGCCTACGTTTCGTTATATTTTTAAGATAATAACTGTATTCAGCAGCGTTCACAAGTACACGTTCAATAGTATTATACATTTCATCCAAAACAGGTAAGTGGCAGGAATCATTACACATCCTGTCTGCACACTGACTAAATTCGCTTGGAAAATCAATTTGTTTCAATTCCGAGTGACAATAGTCATGATATTTAGCTATTTGTTCATCATCACGTTCACCCCATATAACTTTGTTTACATGTGCGTACGGCGGGGTCACCATAGTGTGCATTTTCATGTTATTAAACTTACATTCTAACATAACAGGTAGGTGATCCGACCAGTATGAGTCATACAATACCGACACGTTGAGAATAACGGGCAGCGCGGCATCTGTCACTACGCAGTGATCGAGCCAGCGCAGGCACCCGTGTGCGTCGCTTACATATGTATAGGTGTCCGACGGAAGTACATTCATATCAACGCACGACCATAACTGCTCCGCACAGAACGAAAGCAGCTCGGTAGCAAACAGACTACCCGGGTGAGCGTTAAAGTCACCAAGAATAAAAACTGACTCGACACTATTGTTTTCAATCACCGCGTTAATCTCGCTTAAGCACTCTGTAAATTCTAACATATTCTCACCACAATCCGTAGGCATGTACACTGAGAACACCATGAATGACCGATCACTGAGCGTTATTTTAACAGCTGCAAGACGCACACTACTGCAGGTGATCACTGTCACCGCAGGGAACGCACTTTTTCGCCAGAGGAGGGCAACCCCTCCGTATGGTCGCCCCCGCAGCACGCCAACCGAGGTATCCACTGCCGAGGTGCCCGTGTAGGCAAAGTTGTCATCTATAGTACCCAGAAAAGACAGGTCGTGTGGCAACAGCCATGTCTCCTGCAGCGCTATTAAATCGACTTCTCGACAAAGTTGTCGTATACAGTCCACTGACCTGACAACATTTTTACAATTGAATGTTATTATTTTGGTGGTCGTCATGTTGAGTTGTTAGTATTTAACTCGTTAACCCGTAAGTCGGTTTTGTTTCTAAATTCAACAAAACGTCGGTACGCAATGCCAATAGGCCAAAAGTCTGCATCCATAAATAAATCTATCTTTTCTTTAGGCACAAAAATTTTGAAGGAATTGTATCCTTTTTCCAAGCTCATCTTCATCTTTTCAACAGTGACATTTATGTTCGACTTACTAGTTACATAATTAGTGATGTCACACACGGACACATCCTTCGCCACGTTATAAATATAAATCGGTACCTTTATTTCGGCAGCCTTGAAGTTCATATTTATTTCAGCCACAGCTTTCCCCCTGTTACCCGCGAAACGATTTCTATGTCTTCGCCTTTGAACCGTAATCCAGTCATCATTCTGTTTCTCACGCTTCCATTCGCCGTCCTTCACTATGTCCGCCATAGTCTTGTTAACGTTCATCGTAGCAGGTTTACCGAACGCATTATCCGTATGTCTCGAGTTACCAGTTGTCGGGCGCACGATCAGCTGAGTTGGGTGATTCATCGTATCGCTCGTCGAGCGCGTGAGCTCGGGGGTATCGCCTTTCGAGTGAACAGGATTATGACACCTGTCGCGTGTAGTGTAAGGTTGAATTTCACTAGTTGTTGGGGTCTCCACAACAGTTTGAATAGCCAGCGACCGTTGCGTGTATGTTGGTCTCGAATCAGAAATACCCTCAGATGGAAGTTTATTCTCCACAATTTCGCAGTATACTGTTTCTGGGGAAGATAATATGAGACTCTGATTGCTCACTCTAACATCTCCCAGGTCAGATCCCAGAGGATCTTCGGCATCTTCACAACTCTCCATTCGACACGCTCCACGTCGAGTGTTTATATTGCGTTCATACGTGTTGATTGGAGAAGTATGCTTCAACAATTCTATCTCACATTTTAACACATCTAACTGTTCAGTAGTAGCAAACTGTTCCCTGATACGGCTGATATCCTGCTGCAGAACCAGTAGATCTTTCAATATCTTCGTTACGTCCACATGATCGAAGAGTATTGGGGGTAACTTTTGAAGCTCGCGAGCGACGAAAATAGGTATTTCCTCAGGATCTGTTACCTTGAGAGTAGAAATAATATCATCTATATTTCTGAGCGTTTTCCCGTCTCTCTTCCTGGTTTTCTTCTGCTTTTTTATTGTTGGTATGGATTCAAAAAGCAGATTCTTAGCTACCACTATATCATCTTCAGAGAAAGCAGAGACGCAGATTCGACTGATACTTTCTTCGTCCATCACATCTAGTTTATTGTTCACAAATGCTAGCACTTCATTAATCACGATATTACACTTTGAACATTTCACACGGTTGGAAGCCATATTTGCTTACGTACGGTGCGCGCGACCGTATCTACGCTAGGCGCGTGCGCGACTGATATAGTAAATAATTAAAAAGTAGATAATTATTGCTTACCATCAGGTGAGATGGCGGTCAAATGCGAGAATATATATCTTTATTTTTTTTAATATTAAAAAAATCGTCCAACCACTCTCATAGCCTACAGATGACAACCGGCAAGACAAATAAAACACCATAGGTACCTCAAATCCCGTAACTCGATTACACCAATAGCTACAAATCCTATAACTAAGACGATTGGGTCTCCAAACACACTGGTTCCAATCTGCATAGATACCTCGAAAGGGAGGGAGATAACTGAATCTTGTTGAACTAGAAGTTAGTTATCTTGTAGAACCGATAAACATGACTTTACTATTCAGCAATCCACCGATAACCTACCAAAATGTGTACCTCTTACTTGAGGTAGCCTGCTTCAGTAAGTAGGTTCATCATTTTAGAACACCCCATTAAAAATGGCTATGTAGAAACATGCTTTTTAGAAAGTTTTGTCTCAACTAAATTAGTGACTTGACTCGTGTAAACAGGCATTCAACTAACTGTACCTGACTATATTAGATCTAAACTTTCCTTTTTTGGAAAAACTGGCATCACAGTATCACAAACGTGTTACACTCGACTAAACACTAGAATCTTGTAAACGGACCGAAGCACTTACACATAGTGTGTTTACGCTTCAATACTGATCCGTGGGATTAACAATAGTCTATTAATTTAGTGCAACGCTGGTCTCAGATGGTGTGAACCAACCGTCCATTACTCGCAAAGCTGAGGATAACTCTATAATATTGCGTCGCACTACGATAATATGCACTGCATATTACTTGTCATTAGGCACAAGCCACGTAGATCCGGTAATTAGTTCGCCCAATGAGGGTATAATTGTCAGTAGTACATTAGCTATGGGCGATTAAATAAATACTGTAATATTAGGTGTTTGCGGAATCGCGTTGATTCAATTTTGGATATCGTAAATTAGATTTTACGGGCTTGTATGTAGGTGGCCATGATAATATGTAATGGTGCTGTTATTAGGTAGATATGAAGTGCTTAATATATTTCGCATCAAGGGTGGCCGGTAGATATAAACCATCGGGAAGTCAGGATGTATTCCTTTTATATGCAAAACTAAATAGAATAATTAGAAATGGTAACAAGTTTAGGAAACAACACAAGTTCTTTATTAAAAATATTCCACTCAGGAAAGAACGTGTTGACCTAGTTAATAAATTAAATAATTACCAAATTAAATTAGAAGACAGCAAGAAAATTTATGAGATTGACACTCACCGCTTACAGTTAGAAATGCAGGTACTTGAGAACAGACTTAGTTCTCTTTACAATAAATATACAAATTCAAAATTACAAATTAAAAAACACATTTTGGCCGCAAATGAGTTAGTGAGGTGTCAGTGTAACTGCCAAACAGTCTCAAATCTAATCGCAGTCCATCCTGATGCTACAGAGGACCCGGTCCAAGCTGAGAGGGTGTCTCAAAACAGTGTCTTCGTACAAGACATATCAAATGTAGCACAGGATTTGCCTCAAGTAGACCGGCCTGAGAGTGCTGGCTTTTCATCTAGTAAAAGTAAAGAAGGTTTTCATTCGGTTATGTTTTCAGACGGTATTGGAAAAGGTTTCGGTAAATTACCAAATGGCAATCAGAGTCATTCCACTATTACACATTATTGCATGCCCGGGCCATCTTACAATCTTATACAATAAACTCAGACATAAGTAGTATGTCGAAGTATCCAATTATTATTGATGTTAGTAATAGTACTAATTTAAAGGTGGTCAATACCTTGAATAACGTTAGCAAAAATGCTATTAATATTTATTCTTTAAACTAGTTGATAGGACAAGGGAGGGTATCAATAACGGAATAGTTACGAGTATATCCACCATCAAAAAGGTACCTTATTGCTCGCAAAAAATAATTTAAAAAAAAGGTCTGAGCAGAATTCTCTGAAATTATTTCACCAAAATATTCAGGGTTTTTCTTCAAAGGAATTAGAAATCGAACTGTTTTTAGAAAAAACAATGTTTGAAATTGTTTGTTTCACTGAGCATTGGCTGAAAGATTATGCAATGCTAATCAATTATGAAAATTATACTGTGGGCAGTTGTTTTAACAGAAATATTATGTTGCGTGGGGGTTCACTTATATTCATTAAAAATGGTATTAAATAAAAACCTCGTAAAGATATAGTAGACCTCTCAGTTGAACATAGTGTTGAACTGTCCTGTGTTGAGCTGGATAAGCATGTCATAGTGTGCGTCTACAGACCCCCTAATTATAAGAACTACTCTATATTCGAGTCAGTGATGGAAGATGTTTTGGCAAAACTCGCAATGGGTAATAAACTAGTAATTGTCTGTGGTGACTTTAATATTAATATTCTAGAAGATAATTCAGATAGAAGTAGGTTATTAAATCTCTTTAAATCATTTAATTTGTCCCATGTGTTTACGGAACCAACCCGAACTACACTGACTTCTGATACATGTATTGATAATGTTTTTATGGATGGATCATAGTGGGCTACTTGTGACATTTGAGTCCAATATGCTAATAAAACAAGTGCAGATTCAATCCAGACCAATAAGATGCGGTAAATTAAATCAATTTAACAGCACTTTAATCGCTAAGTTAAGCGATCAGGACCTCACAGTGAATGATGGTAATATATTGTATGATGAAGTTTTTTCAGTGGTTCAAAAAGAGTTCAACAACACTTTTAAGAAGATAACTAAAACTGTATGCCCTAAGTTTTTATTCAGTGACTGGGTGACTACTAGAAAAAGTAGGGAAAGACTTTACGAGCTATATGGCCTTAAGCCTTGTATTAACACTGAAACGTTTAATAAGTATGTTGCTACTTACTCGAGAATATTTAAAAATACATGTAAGGCAGCTAAAGCCTTGTACATTAGAAATAAGGTTAAATTAGCAGAAAATAAAATCAAGACTGTTTGGAAAATTATAAATAATGAAACGAACAGGAAGTCAAAAGAGTCAGGAGAGATAACAAAAAAGTTGCGTAAGAATTTGTTTTTTTTTTACCAACATCCCAATTAAAACTACTGAAACCTTAAATTCTTCGCCCGCGCTTGCTTTTGGATTATTAAACGCGAACGTTTCTGTCTGCCCGAATGTATTTAACTTTTCACATATAAACCCCATAACAGTAATAAAAGCTTTTAAGCAAATCAAGATCAAACCGACTGAAGATCTGTGGGGAATGTACATCAAAGCTTGTACCTCCATTATTCAGACTTTAGCGCCGTACTTAGCTGTAATTTTCAATTTCTTTGTGTATCAAGGAGTCTTTCCGGATCTAATGAAATATAGTAAGGTTGTAACACTTTTTAAATCCGGGGACAGTAAAGACACAAATAATTATAGACCAGTATCCGTGTTGCCGGTTTTCAGCAAGGTATTTGAGAAGATAATGCTTAATCAAATGCTCATTCATTTTAATACGAATAACATCTTGCATGATAAACAGTATGGTTTCACCAAAGGACGTTGTACAACTGACGCTGGTGTCACCCTATTGAAACACATTTTTAATGCGTGGGAAGAGTCGCAGGATGCCTTAGGTATCTTCTGCGACCTGTCGAAGGCGTTTGATTGCGTTAATCATGAAACATTACTTCTGAAACTTGAGCATTACGGGCTAGGCCAATCAGCGTTAAGTTTGGTTGAATCTTATTTAGGTGATAGACAGTAATTAGTTCAAATAAACGGTGTGAATTCGTCGGGGTTAAACGTGAAAATGGGGGTACCCCAGGGCTCAATTTTAGGTCCTTTCTTATTTTTAATATACATAAACGATTTACCCCGTTTATTGAAAAACAATCTAAACATGGTGCTATTTGCTGATGACACATCTTTAATTTTTTAAATAAATAGACGTACTTGTCAGGTTGACGACGTAAATAACGCGCTACGGCAGGTACAGGATTGGTTCACTGCCAATAATTTAGTTTTAAATGGTAAAAAAACCAAGTGCGTAAAATTTTCCTTGCCGAATGTAAAAAGTACTGATTGTGACATTATATTAAACAAGGAGAAGCTAGAATTCGTCGATAAAACGGTTTTCCTGGGGATCACGCTAGACTCAACGTTACAATGGGGTCCTCACTTAATATCACTTGCAGGGCGGCTAAGTTCGCCAGCTTATGCTGTTAGAAAGATTCGTCAATTTAGTGATGTAGATACCGCGAGGCTGGTCTATTTTAGTTATAGCTGGTCTTTCATAGTATAATGTCTTACGGTATTTTACTATGGGGAAGGGCTGCAGAAATTGAGTAAATTTTTATTCTGCAAAAACGAGCCATCAGAGCGATATACAATCTTCGCCGGCGCGATTCTCTAAGGGAACTGTTTAAGGGCATTAACATCATGACGGTTCCTTGTCAATATATTTATGAAAACATCATGTATGTGAGAAAGAATTTACATATTTTTAGTAAAAACGGAGATAGACATAATTACATTACTAGAAATAGGGACCAATTAGTTCAACCAGGTTTCAGACTGGCTAAAGTAGCCTCTTCTTTCATGGGGTACTGTACAAAATGTTACAATAAAATTCCTCCCCACATTCTAGAACAGAATGAGACGAAATTTAAAACTTGTTTAAAACGCACACTATGCAGTCAGGCATATTATAAGTTGGGGGATTACATCACTGATAAAAATGCTTGGCTCAATGCTAGTCTTGCTCCACAACCACTAGGGCGCAAAAACAAGTAATATGTTGAACATTATTGTTTTGTAGAATTGTTGGACCTGCTGAAGGCTGTATGAATATATTTGTATTATATAGACTCAATTTCTTTTAGTATTGTATAACTGCGCAGCACGTGTGTGAGTACTATGTACCCAACTGTAAATCTACCATTTGCTGTACCTTGGTGTCGTTCGTTGACTTGTGTTTGCCCTGGCAGTTGAGTGTGTCATGCTCTCTCAAATGTCTCTCTGATGGTGGCGCGTGTGTTGGATCATTAGGTTCCCTTCATGATGGTTGAGCTGGATGGTGCCGATTCATGCGTCATGAATCGGCAAAAGATCGACAGTTATTCTACGATGTCTTATCTTTGAGGCGATCAGTACTCAACTGCCATATTCTGCTGTTCCCACTAAGCAAGTGGTTAGAAAAAGCGCGCCAATGCGTAGTTGTTCCACGGATATAGATGGTGTTAGCAGGGACTTGCAAGTAAAAGAATTTACTCGGTTCGTGAATACTTTTTTTTTAAATACAGAAACGATTTGATTCTTCTTCATTTCTTTCTTCGATTTCTTCTTTCTTTCTTCTTTTTTTATTCTTTCGTTCTTTTTGCTCGTTTTTACAGTTTTATTGTACCAAAATGTGTTACAAAACAAATAAAAAAAAACCGGCTAAGTGCGAGTCGAACTCTTAACTCAATTCAACTCAACTGAAACTAATAAAGCTCAAACTTCTAAATAAGATAGGTAGCTAAAGATTTGTTTGAAAACTGGGTAACATATCAAATCAGGGACATAAATGTAAACTTTGCCTACGTTTCACCGCACTGCAGTGCGCAAGAATAAGTATCCAGCACAGCTGAATCTTTATTTTACTTTCGAATAATCTTTCTTTTTTGTAGGTTGGGAAAAGATGATGTGGTTTTTATACTTGGTGGGATAATAAGCCAGGATAGTTAACAAGTTATTCGTATGTGTTGCTTTATGCTATTCGAGAATTGCCTTGCTTTATTTCTGTTTATTTTTTACATTTCATGGCCATCTTTTGCTCTCTCTAAGTTTTAACGCGACCCGATGTATGTAATTATGTGTGTATGTCCATTAAAGGTCTATCCATCCATATCTGGCCCTGTCACGTCCCGGGCACGGCCCTGATATGTGTGGATAGACCTTTATATTGCATGCTCTATAGCCGAAACGGCTTGACAAATTATTACGATCATGGTATAATAATAAACTCTGTATACTTCTATACCGTGTATGAGATGTTGCTGGATTCCTCTCAATTGTGTGAGTGACAAAAACCATATAATTTTTAAATATAGTGCCCCTCCTTTAAAAAGTGTATGATACAATTTTTTTTTTCGTATCATTACAGTATAGGTATCAAACGAAAGCTACTAAATAGACCATCCGATAAGTATGTATATCGTAACACTTTTATGTTACTATTTTGGCGCAAATTCAAGATAAGCGTGATAGCAATATAAATAATCTTTTACCTCATAACTTATTTGGATAACTCGTTAATTAATAAAACTAAAAAGAAAACAAAATATTATAAAAACGAATAACCGGACTGCTAAAAAATAATTAACTGAAAAGAGAAAAACAAATACTAGGTATAATTTATACATTAAATGTTATGAGGTGCTACAGTCCCCGCCTGTAGCACCTACTAAAACTGCATTGTCGGTTTTTTTGTTTTTATAATCATTTGTTTTTAGACTTGTATTCACTAAGTTTTGTGCTTTTTGGACTCGTTCCTGACGGATTGGCCGGAGAAGGCAGGAGATAAAGTTGTCTGGAAAGTTATGGGGACCTATGCCCAGCCGTATAAAATAAACATAGACTAATAAAAACGGAATCTGTGATCAGCGCTTTGCTAATACGCTTCTCTGTTACCTTGTGAGTATACTGCTATTGTGTTGTGTCTGTGTCGAATAACTAATCTATTCTACGTTTTACAAGAAACTGTATTAAAGCCAAGAAACGAAATAGATTAAATTACGCATGCACATTGTTCCCGAAAATCCAACTTCTGTAAACAGCTTTCCTACTAAGTAATACATTAAAATGTCAAGTGTGCCAAGTGGATACATAATGTACGTTGTTAAAATAAAAAAAAAACAGGAGCACGTCTTTTTGGGCAGTCTCAAGCCCCATCAGTATTCCGTGCAACATCGACGGGACGAAACAAATTCCCAAAATTGAATTTTCGGAAACGAGTTGAATGCGACACGGCTGCGTATGTATTATACAAACTCGAAAAACGAATCGAGATTTTTATCATTTTAACAATGACTTTTATGATTTGTTTTACGACAGTGCCGACCTTTATTTTGTTTCATTAGTTAGCGGTTAGCTGGATTTTGTTTATTTGAAAATTTGGCAATTGGCGATTTCGTTTTTTTTTTTGCACTTTGGCTGTGAAACTATACGGGTTTGTTAAAATTATGATCGCTTTAAGAAGATACAATACATAAATAAATAACACTAACTTCTTTCGCCTTTCAGAATAATCACGCTACAATTCCTTCAATACCATACAAAATATTGTTTATGTCTACTCAAATGTAATTCAATAAATATAACAAGCCATCTAATAGTTGACAAGCCCGAAATAAAACCAAGGGCACTGTTATTCCTCTACAAAAAAAGAACTACTTACAAAGTCATTTATTTTTAGATCTCCAAAACCAATTAGGTACTTAGAAAATTTAAATAGAGAAGGTTAAGGTTGTGCTACTAGTACCACTACCTTTATGATCATCGGTAAAACACTAAAATATTAATTTTAAAAGTTATATACACATTTCCATAAATTATTAAACAATTTGGTACATTCAGTTACTTATGTTTGTACAAGAAAAAACAATTTCTATAATAAAATATGAATACCCATTTGTATTATTTTTATTAGGCGCTTTGTATTATAGTGGTTATTACACCTTTGTTGAGCATGGAGTTCTTTGTTCGATGCCCGGGTCAAGCAAATTCGTTTTTAAATTTTCAAGGAATTTCTCAGCGTTAAAGGTGATTTATAATATAATTCATATTTGTAAAACTACTGGTACTTGTTAAATAAATTCTAAGTTATTATTATTCTTAACTGCCTTGTTTTCTCCAAAAACAAAGTCACTTACCTACGTATCTAATTATTATGTAGGTTAAATTGATTTAATTAAGTTCAAAAGCAAGCCAAAACAGTGTGTCAATGGAAATTACCATTAAAGATGACCACTTAATAATGAAGATTAATCTTATATAAAACTGTATTTTGTTGATAAAACATTGTATTTTTACAACGTTAACAACGATACGAATTGTTATCAGAAATTATCATCATAATTTGGTTTTGTATAAATTCGTGATATAATTGAACACTTTGCTTTTATTAGTTCGAGATCGCATAGTCAATACAACATCACGCTTGGGCTGAGGTGTGCTTACAGGACTCCAATGTTTTTAATGTTTAAGTCCAGCATTGAACCAAGATTATTGGTTCTATAACTCTGTCTTTTAAATAGAGTTAATGGTACTATGCTCGACCCACTACTACTGTTACCTAGTATCTACATGGGACCTAAGTATAACTAGTGAATTATAGTGGTACCATACCTTATCTTTTTGATAAGTGGAGGAAGGGAGGAATACCTACGGCATTATATATTTAAAGTATATAGTAGTATAATAAGGATGCGATGGAAATGAGCATGCTCAATATAAAGAAAAGCGACAAAATAAGATATAAGACAATAAGAAAGAGCACGAAAGCAGACGATGTCATAACCAGGATTCGTAAACTCAAGTGGGCATGGACAGGCCGTTTAATGAGAGGTACTGAAAAATGCAGTAAAACCTTAGTTTTTTGGTATCCCAGGAACGCAAAAAGGAAACGCTGAAGACAATTTCGAAGATGTGATGATGACATAGTAACAAAATCAGGGAAAGCGTTGATTAGGAGGGATAAAAGAGAATGGAAAGAATTGGAGGAGAGCTTTGCCAAATATGGGCAAACAGACCAAGTTGTCGATGTCGACTCACCAGAATCAAAATTTAAGTAAAATAATTTTGTCAAAATGTAAATGTGTCTGAATAAAAGCTTATATTATTTTTATATTTCATACTCATTATTATCCAGATTCACCAACTATCCTAAACCCCTTTAACATGAAAGCGATGTATTAACGAAGGTCTTGACCCAACAACTTAAAGTTGAGTGGGATCGGGGACATTATAAGGCCCGTTTGAATTTTCATATCTCTGGCTGAATGCAAAGATTTGCTTGCTCAGCTTGGATGCGCTCGGTATTGCCTGCATATACCTAGAATTATTATGGATATACGTACTTACAGACCGTATATCTATGAGCTTGAGTCTTGGAGAAGTATGTGGAGCTCCAGGCTAAATAATAACAGCCGTATGGATCGATCTTCGAGGTTAAGCAACGCTTGCCAAGGTTGGATTACGGATGGGTAACCATCCATTAGATATCAATATCCCTCTGTGCCTCGGAAAGCAAGTTTTTCCCGGGGGTCTTAAGTCCATTTTTGACAGTCGTTAAGGCAAGACCGAAGTCAGAAAATATGACACCAGTCTTGTCAAGGAGTATATAAACCCAGTTACTGGGTCGTGGCGGTCAAATAGACAGACGCTCATTTTTAGGATTCCGTACCCAAAGGGTAAAAACGGGACCATATTACTAAGACTCCGCGTTCCGTCTGTCTGTCTGTCACCAGGCTGTATCTCATGAACCATGATAGCTAGCCAGTTAACATTTTCACAGATGATGTATTACTTTATTGTAGGTATTGTATTTGTTGCCGCTATAAAAACAAATAATAAAAACACAATAAAATAAATATTTAAGTGGGGCTCCCATACAACAAACGTGAATTTTTCGCCGTTTTTTTGCGATAATGGTACGAAGGGTCCGTTCGTGCGCTAGTCTGACTCGCACTTGTTTTCTCATTCAGCTGCATCTGGTTAGACTGTAAACCGGTCCCAAAATTGTTGTAAGCACACTAGGCAAATTTTGACCTCTTAAGGTTACGGGCTCGGTTACGTCCGTGTCCGTGATCCGTGTCTGTGATTTGAGTTTAAAATTTTCTGCATTATGACGGATAGAGTTCGGATGTAGTGCGTAAGCTTCTCTACAAGATGTACTACCGCTTCTTCAGCACCAAAATTTTAAGGACCCGGATCGGATGTATTGCGTATGCGCTCTAAGGCTGGTATTATACCAAGTTTTGCTTGACTCCATTCATTAAAAAAATTACTGCATTATATCAAGCAGGATGCCAAAAGACTGAATAAAATATTGGACTGAAACAAAGACTTATCAGAGTGAACTAATTTAATCTTATTTAAGTATCCTGACAGGGACAAGAAAAATCAAGGTATTAAGTCTTACAAGTTAAAGTCCGTGGATAAGTCTGCCCGGGCATTAAATTCTAGTATTTGTGCAATTTAACTACTGCAGCTGAAGAGATAATGCTCTGAAAGTGATTTCACACAGTTTAGCTCTAGACTACGTGAGGTATTAGCGAATTGGGGTGTGTTAATGTTATTTACATATCTCTTGCTCTGTAAGTACACCCTTACACCGCTGAATGCCGGGGTGTATGACTATCATTACAGCATAGGTTTTGGAATTTGAAAAAAGAACTGTCATACTCATACTGCACGAAGAATATTTTTAAAAAGTTAATATTTTTTTCTCGGTATCCATTAATTACTCGAATCGGAATCTAGACAATTTATTTTATAAAGATTTTATTTTAAATATGGAACTATTTGTTTCCACATCGTATGTTAGATGGAATCGATTTAAAAATCAAACTGGCCAGCAAGATTTGACGCGCTTGCGTGCGTGAAAAAAAAAAAAGGCAGTCTACCAGTAGGCGCGAAAGCATCGCGAAAATAATTAATTTTCTTGTTTGAGTTCTTTTTCAAAAGTTTTAAACATGTCTAGTGACGAAGACATAGATCTAACGCCCGATTTTATTAAAGAAAGGGCAAAAACAGTTGTCGAAAATATATTACCGCCGAACTCGAAAGAAAGATATGTAAAGGCATACGACGAATTTATGAAACGGCGGTCAGAAAAAAAAGTGAAATCTCTTTCTGAAAGTGTTTTTATATCATATTTTGATGAATTATCTAAGAGGCTACAACCTTCCAGTTTATGGTGCTTTTATTCCATGCTAAAATCTACAATGATGACAAAACATGACGTGAATTTGAAAGATTTTTCTAAACTTACTGCTTTCTTGAAAAGGCAGTCTGACGGCTTTAAAAGCAAGAAATCGAAGGTAATTACTGCAGAAGAAGTACATAAATTCTTAAATGAAGCTCCGGATGAAATTTATTTAGCAATAAAGGTACCTACGTATTTACTTGCCCTTTTTAATAAGTTACCAAAATATTTCACAAAAATACTATGCGAATTTGGTGCCTTTAATACAACTTATGTCTTTTTTACAGGTTGTTCTATTTTTTGGGATATCGGGAGCCTGCAGAACCGTGGAATTGACAAACTTGACAATAGAAAATGTAGAAAAACATAACAAATTACTACTCATAAAACTGCCTAACACGAAAACTAAAATTGACCGGTCATTTGTTGTGCATGAAGAATTTGCAAATTATGTTGAAAAATATCAAGCTCTTCGGCCTGAAAACGTGGATACAAATCGTTTTTTTCTTAATTACAGTAAAGGAAAATGCCACAGACAAGTAATAGGAAAAAACAAATTTACAGGCATGCCAAAGCAAATAGCCACATATTTAAAACTGAGTAACGTAGAGTTATACACCGGGCATTGCTTTCGCAGAACATCAGCGACTCTATTGGCTGATTCGGGAGCCAACCTCACTCTGTTAAAAAGGCACGGCGGCTGGAAGTCCAGCAAAGTGGCCGAAGGTTATATCGAAGATTCGATGGCAAACAAAAGCAAAATTACTTCTAAAATAACAGAAAATATAAACTTGAAATCACCACGTCAAAGCACATCATCTGAGCCATTTTTTAATGAAGAAAATGGTACCAGTCAACTGCCGCCATTTACGATGCAAGAACCTCAAGTCACTCAAACTCAAGTCTTATCATCACAAACTCATATTCAAACTATAAATATTCCTAAAAAGAACGTGACCATATCTCTTACAAATTGTATTAATTTTAATTAAATACGCAGTTTTTTCTTCTTAATAAATGTTCATTGAAACCTGCTGTCTTGTTGTTTACTTACCTCACAATCGATATGTAAAGCAGAGTATTTATCTCGGGCGTAAGCATCAATTGCACTTGGTTAATAATCTACTATTAATTTCTTATAAAGTTTGTATAACGAGACTTACTGCCATACTAACGTAAAATCGGGAATCAGAATCAGTTATTATTGTCCTAATTTTGGATAAAAACCGGCCAAGTGCGTGTGGGCTTTCGCAAATTTAGGGTTCCGCACCAAAACCGCACAATCAAGTTATAGGAAAATTAAGGAATTTCAAAGAAGAAAATTGATTTATCAATATATTGGTATTTGTTAGTAAAAAATACGTAATAATAAACATTATTACCAAATTCCAAGTTAATAGGTCACTGGGAAGTTAAAAAATTCTTCAGAACAAAATTTTTCAAAAAGAGCTGACTTTGTTGTCTTCTCAATCCTTTCTTTTCCAATATTGTTTTAAACATAAAATACAGTTTTTACTGAATGAGTTCTAAACAACAACATCCCACTCGATGGGGAAGGTCAAATCCTATGTGCTATTCCAGACTATAATAAATCTAGAAGAAGAAGAAGTAAACTAGTATCTCTGTGCCAAATTTCATCCAGATCCGTTCAGCCGTTCTGGCGTGAAGAGGTAACAAATATACAAACACACACACTAGACTCAAAAACTTTCGCCTTTGTAATACTCAATACATTTATTGCTTCCACGTGTGAATATTAGTGAGAATCATTTTTGTAAGCCAAATCAATTCACTGCTTGGCAAATGAATGTGCAAAGACATCTAACTCACTACTAAATGTCAAAGAAATGTCTAATTAGATTCCTCTAAAGCAGGGCCATCCAACATACGGCCTCCGGGCCACCAAGTGGCCCGCGTAAGTCCTCCATCCGGCCCGCGACCTAGTTAAAACATTATAACACATCAATAGATATATAACGCGAACAGTATTAAATTCTCCAATGTCAGTTATTCGATGATCTATTTATCGACTTTGAGTAAAATGAACATGTTTGTAGGTATTAAAAACATGTACAAGGTTTCGCCAGAAATCAAAAAAAAAAAAAAAGCTTTACAACTAATTTACCTACAAAATAGCGCTTGAGCGTGACTGCACACAATGATTGCCTTGATTTTACAAAAAGTGTATTAACCCAATCCAATACCCAAACCTTACCAAATTAGCTCTTCAACAAATTTCCTTATTTGGCAGTACATTTATACTTGTGAACAGCTTTTTTCTCGCATGAAACATAACAAATCAAAAACGAGATCACTCTCATCAGACAGCTATCTCACAGGCATTCTACGCATAGCCACTTCAAAAATATCAGCTGACATAGATGCAAAAACGATGTCATATGCATTATAGGAAAAAAATATAGTTGGTAAAACTGGGGATTTCTTTTTTAATAAATGATTTATTAAAAAAGAAATCCTTAGAGAGATTTATGAAAAATACCTTTATTTTTGTCTCACTTTGGCATTGTACATTTCTTTTGGCTACGGTTACAAAAATATCAAACCTGGCCCTCCAGAAGATTATGTTGGACACCCTTGCTCTAAAGTAAACTCCAGTAGTTAACGTATCTAGAAAGTTAAAACCACTTGACCGATATAAACTCTGGATAGCCGTAACATTCGAGGGTGGGAATTGCAATAGCAGCAGTGAACAGGCCGTAATAGGTCGCTAGCCACGGATTGGACACCACAATGGGCCATTCCCCTAGTTGAGTCTAACAACTTGTGTGAGATGACAGGGTTTAGCGAGAGAGGGAGAGAAAAGTGTTGGGGGAATATTAAAGATTTGATTGTAATGTGATAATTTACGTGTTTTTGTAAGTGTAACTGCTTGCGCTTGTTTAAAATTGATCATTATTATTTCCTTTATTTAATTTATTTTCTTATTGTCTACATTTTAAAATATAATAAATATAATAGAAAACAAAATAAAAATATTAAACAATATTAAAAATTTAAGCGGGAACAGGGTCCAAATTACCGGCAGCCAGCTCCAGAGAGAGGAACCTCCTAACAATACGAGCCGTGTCCAACCTCGCGAGCCAATTCAAGATACTTGAATTGCTTATATGTCTCGGCTTTCATGAGGTTCCCGTCATGCGGGATAGTAATGTCTACAATGATTGCACGCCTCTTGATTCGATCCACTACAACAATATCAGGCTTATTGGCTACAATAGTCCTGTCAGTGATGATGGACCGGCTCCCAGTACAATGTGATATTGCCATTTTAGAGAACTGAAGAAAGAATTCAGATTTTTCGAATCAAACCGACTTCCGAAACAAAACACTACAAAGCGAAAAATAACTTTCTTTTCCGAAGTCGCGGTATCTTTGGTACCAATATTTTTTTCCGTTTTTCGACACAAACTTCGGCAAAGAAAGTTTTTTAGGTTTGGTTTGAGAAGTCGGTTTGATTTTTTGTAAAAAAGTTTTTTATTTATCTCTTTCTAGTTTTGATAGGTTTCCCTCTAATTACAATGAAAATCATTTATAGTCAAAGTACATCGCAAAACGATGCCAATAAGCCCGAACACGACTAGGATACATTGTTTTATTTCGGATTCCAGTCGACCTGCCGACTTCATCATCAGATCAGTTCGAATAAACCATTTTCATCAGTACCATTTATGTATAAGTATTTGCTTCATCATAGTCGGTAAGCTATTCGATATATCTTATACCCGTGACATACTTACCATTAAAGAGTTCCAGTGGCCATATGTGGTCTTCTTCAGCAGTTCCATAGTTTCGGAATGCAAATGATTGCATTGTTTATTAAAATACAAAAATCGCTATATGTATGCCTACAGTTTATGAGGAGTTCCCTCGACTTCTCCAGGATCCCATCATCAGATCCTGTCTTGATGACTATAGGACCAACTGGAAAGTATACTCTTTCAATCAAAAGAAGAATTTTCCAAATCGGTCTAGACGTCTTTGAAAAATTAGGGAAAAAAAAAAAAATATGCGACGAATTGAGAACCTCCTCCTTTTTTTTGAAGTCAGTTAAAAATAGCTAAGAACTCTCTCGATAAAGTCACCTTTCACGAAAACAAAACCAGTTCACCCGTTTAGGAGCTACGATGCCACAGACAGATACACAAATATACGTATACGCCAACACACAGGTACTTACGTCAATCTTATAAAACCCTTCTTTATTCGTCGGGAGTTAAAATCCCTCGATTAATACCAATAAATAAATAAATAACTTTCAACTACTGTATTCATACTAAAAGAAAATTACATACAAAGATACATAACCGTCATTAGATACATCCAGTCACGTGTATTTTGAGCCGCGAATTCTCCGCGTGATCAGCTTATGATTAGGGGCTACGTTTGAGTTCAAAACTATGTACGAGTATGTAGTTGGTTAGGCAATCCCACAACAAGCACGTGAGGAAACTGACAAACTGTTCTAATCATATCAAAATGCAGCTTCTGCCACTAACTTTTATTGCTATTTGTTTTTTGAAAACTTGATTTATTTTCTGATCAGCAAAGGCTCGACCAGACAGGCGTGGTTTTCATAGATACTGTTTTATCTGTTGATGGAACTAACCGGCATAATAAAAACTTATTCACAAAAAAAACCGACTTTTAAAGCAAAACATTAAAAGTACCAAAATTACTTTCTTTTTGGCAGTTGGGGTCTTTGGTACCTCTTGTTGTTACCCGACTGCCGAAGGAGGGTAATGGGTTTATCAGTCTATGTAAGTATGTTTGTTCCTATGTGGCATTCCAGAGACCAAACGCGTTAGCCGATTCTGATAATTCATACGTCAATCGATTCGTCGTAACCTTGCGAGTGTCACTGGCTACATTAAAATTGGGAAATAGAAAAATGGCGGCTTTTGGGCGCTATATTGTGTGGGCCTAATTCTTCCATACCCGTCGTGGGGGTATCAAAATAAAGGGTTTTAAGCGGTGATTTAAAAATCATATAAAACTTGTCCGAAAATAAAATAACTAAAAAGTTATAAATAAAAAAAGTAAATTCAAAAATTCAAAAAACCCGACCGCTTAAAAAGCGAACTAAAAAGAAGAAAATCATGATGTGCAGTCGGAGGATACATATAATTCGCTAGCTGGCTGACCGAAACCAGATGTATCCTCCGACTGCACAGCATGATTTTCTTCTTTTTAGTTCGCTTTTTAAGCAGTCGGGTTTTTTGATTTTTTGAATTTACTTTTTTTATCTTTTTTCAACACATTTGTAAAGTTCAAACGTACGAACTTGTGTTTTGTGGATCTTGACGATCACCATATGTGACAAGAATAAAGCAGTATATATTTAATGTTAGTGTTGTTTTATTTATAGTAAAAATACGTAAGACAATTAGTATATATCGGTAATTGACATATAATTTTCTAACAGTGAAATGTCTCCATGGTAACCAAACCATAGAGTTAGTTCACCATGAGGTTCACTATACTTCACATACTCGGAAGTTTTAAGAATTTAAAGATAAATTCTTCAGTCCCATTCTGAAACTTAAATCTGATAGTCTGGGCCCGAACAGAGGCTTTGTAAGCATATCAGCTAATTGAATCTCAGACGGAACTTGATTGACATCAAAATCTCCATTGGCGACACATTCCCGAACAAAGAAGTGTTTCAGTTTAATATGCTTCGTACGTTTATGAAATTCGTACTTTGGGTTGTGTGCGAGATAAACGGCTGACTTATTGTCTAAGTTCAAGACAGGTTTCTCTATTTTGGTCAGATCATTGAATAATCGATTCAGCCATAAAATTTCCTGAGCAGATTCACTCGCTGCTATTATCTCCGCCTCAGTTGAAGATATCGACACTGTAGGTTGTATCTGGCTTTTCCAGCTTATAGCGCCACCAGAGAATATGCACACTATACCGGATGTTGATCTGCCAGTTGTCTGGTCTCCTCCATGATCTGCGTCGCTGTAGCAGACCAAGTGTGATGGTGAGTTCTTCGAGAATGTCAGGCCCTTATCTAACGTCCCTTTTAAATAGCGGAAGACGCGCTTGACAAGCATGACGTCCTCCTTAGTAGGTGCTGCTAGGTTTCTGGATGCGACTCCAACAGCGTATGTGATGTCAGGTCTCGTACCTACTGATAGGTAAGCTAAAGCACCCACAGCTTGTCTGTAAGGGAAGTTCGTCTTGATATTTTCATTTACTCCCGTTTCATTTTCTTTAATGATGGGTGACGGTGCTGGCTTGCATTTGGACATTCCAAATTTTTCTAGGACTTTCTTTGTGTATGCCTTTTGGCACAAGGATATGGCACTATCCTTTCGCACGTTTATTTCCATTCCTAGAAAGTACGATGCAGGTTTGGTAGTAATTTTTAATCTTCCTCTAAGTACATTCAAAAACTCTTCGCCTGCTGTTGTCGAGTTGTGCGCTACAAGCCCATCGTCTACGTAGAGAGCTACAATTACTTTTGATCGGGCTTTCATTCGGACAAATAAACACGGATCTGCGTCGCTCTGTTTAAATCCAGATTTTAACAGGAACTCTGCAATGCATGTGTTCCAGCAGCGTGGTGCCTGCTTTAGGCCATACAGACTGCGTTTTAATTTACAAACCCGTTTCGTCCCATCTCGATAGCCTTCGGGCTGTTTCATGTAGATATCTTCCTTTATTTCACCGTTAAGGAAGGCGGTGGTTACGTCGAACTGAGTCAGTTTTAGATTTTCGCGAACAGCCACTGCTAGTAGCGACCGCACAGTGCTCAGTCGAACCACTGGACTGAACGTCCTGTCATAGTCCACTCCTGGTATCTGAGAATAACCCTTAATGACCATTCTGGCCTTGTACCTTTCGACGGAACCATCGGGGTTCATTTTTATTTTGAACACCCACTTGCTTGGTAGGGCTTTGCGTCCTGTAGGAAGATCGACTAGGTCCCAGGTGTGATTGTCTTTTAATGACGTTATCTCGTTTTTCATGGCTTTTTGCCACTTGTGTTTATCGGGAGATTCCATCGCTTCTTTGTAAGTGTCAGGTTCTATGGGCTTGTACAGGTTTTCAATCTCTTCAGCAGCTGCCATGATAAACTCATCATATCGCTTAGGAGCTAAGATTGTTGATCTGTCTCTCAAAGTTCTTGCTATGGTTTCCTCAGCATCAATATTGGCAGGTTCGTCATCATCGACAGGATTGGAACTGGAGAGGGATTCGTAATCGCTTTCATTGTTTACGTGTTCCAGTTGTTCCGCTAGTTCAACATCTTCAGTGCTGTTGACCAAATTTTGTTGCAACGTAGTGTCGAGATTTTCATTATCAGGTTTGCTAATGCTGTCAAGTGGTGAGCCGTCTCCATCTTCAATATCGTCAAGGTGTATTGTTACTTGCTTACGTTCTGTTTTTGACGTTTTCAAAGGTTTTGGAGGTTCATCGTTGAAGAGATCGGTGATATTATGTTTGCTTGTTTCGTTGTAAAACATGGATTTCATCACGCGGATATCTTTTGATGTGACCACTTTATTTTTGGAAGGTAATAGAATTTTGAACGCTTTTGAGGTTTCAAAGTATCCAATAAACATGCCAGGTATTGCTTTTGGTGCGAATTTATGACCACTAGTGCCTCTGATAAGAACAAACGTTTTGGAGCCAAAGATATAAAGGTGATTAATGCACGGCTTTCTGCCAACCCATGCTTCAAATGGTGTTTTGTTCTGGATGGCACTGTTCAGACTCCTGTTAGATAGGTAGTTTGCAGTCATGACAGCTTCGCCCCAGCATTTTAAAGGTGCTTTGGCATCGATGAGTAAGGCTCTTGCTTTCTCGATCAGAGTGCGGTTTTTCCTTTCAGCTACTCCGTTTTGGTGCGAGGTGTAAGGCGCACTAAGCCTTCGTTGTATCCCGCAGCGTTTCAGGTAAGCGTCAAATTCTTTGTTAACATATTCGGTGCCATTATCCGATTGTACGGCTTTTATTTTCTTTCCTGTGTGAGTTTCTGCCATCTGTTTGAACTCTTTGAATTTCTCTAAGACTTCGCTCTTGTTTTTCAGCATGTACACGCGACTGTAGCGACTGTAGTCATCAATAAAGGTGACGAAGTATTTATTGCCGCTTAATGTGGGCGTTCGGATAGGTCCACAGACGTCGGTGTGAACGATTTCTATGAGTTCAGATGTACGTTTTGTTGTTTTCTCACGGGGAGCTGGTACTCGGTGCATTTTAGCTAGAATGCAGGTTTCACATTCCGGTAGTGTTTCTGATGCATTGAAGTTCAAACCGAGTAAAGTTTGGTTTTGGAGTGCATGTTTTAAATCGTTGGCGTTCATGTGCCCAAGCTTTCTGTGCCAGTCATAGATGTTCATGTTTGCCGAGTCCGTTTTTATTGAGGATGTCGGAGCTACGTCATCTTTTTCATTGGCCAGGTTGTTGCACTCATGCTTGTTTGGTTTGATGTGGTAGAGACCATCTTCTTCTTTGTGAGCAGTTAGAGTTATTCCAGCTTTTAGATTGCTGACTGTCGCTTTGTTCTTTGTGAAGAGGACAGAACTGCCGGCATCTGTTATCTTGCTAACTGACAGTAGGTTAGTGCACAGACTAGGTACGTACAGCGTGTACTTCAGGTGAGTGAGAGCTTCACCGTCTCCATTTTTCGAAAAGAAAGAGACTGTACCTTTACCTTCTATCTCTGCAGTGCAATCTTCAGTTGCAAAGTTAAGTTTTTTGGATGTTTTCTCGATATTTTTAAATAGGTCTCGTCGAAAAGTCATATGTGATGTGCAACCGCTGTCCAGGATCCAAATATTGTTCTCAGGCTTCTTGTTGCGTGTAAGAAGGCACTGTGTAGCATAATTGTTCCGATGAGAGTCAGTGTTTACTTTCTTAGACCTCTCTTTGTTTTTCTTCCAGCAGTTTGTACATACTTTGTGATTCTTGCGTTTGAAAATGTTACCTCTTCGTTTGCAAATTCGGCAGGACGCGTATAATGCTTCTTCTTCATATAAGGATTCAGGTTCGTTGATATTGGTCAAGTTTTGGTTGTGACGTGCTTCAAATTCTTCTAATATTTTGGTTTTAAGCTCTTCTGGCTTCGGAAGACTGTCGCGCGATTCAATAGCAACTCTGAAGTTTTCATAATCAGGAGAGAGACTGTATAACATCATGATAGTTAACAAGTCGTCGTTAATGATAACGTCCATGTCGGCCAGTTTGTCCACTGTATCCATAAACTTGATCTGGTGACTGCGTACGTCGTGTCCTTCTAGTTTCGTAAGGATCATTTGTTTTAGTAGAGACGCCTTTCGTGCAGGTCCCTTACTGGCATAGGTATTTTTCAGTTTGTCCCAAACATCTTTGGCAGTACCGCAGTTTTTAATTTGTTTAAGCTCAGATGGAGCGATAATAAGGACCAGTTCAGATTTAGCTAATCTGTCCTTATCGACATCGTCGGCGGTTGCGTTCGAGGACAAGGGTGTCTCAACGTATTTCCAAAGTTTTTGTCTCACTAGGACGGCTTCTGCTTGTATCACCCATGTATCATAGTTTTCTTTCGTGAGCGCGTCTATTTTTGCACTCGACATTTTGTATGGGTACTTACATTTGGTATTCTTGCAACATCAAAAGCTCTGCTACCATGTAAAGTTCAAACGTATGAACTTGTGTTTTGTGGATCTTGACGATCACCATATGTGACAAGAATAAAGCAGTATATATTTAATGTTAGTGTTGTTTTATTTATAGTAAAAATACGTAAGACAATTAGTATATATCGGTAATTGACATATAATTTTCTAACAGTGAAATGTCTCCATGGTAACCAAACCATAGAGTTAGTTCACCATGAGGTTCACTATACTTCACAACATTGATGAAACTTGCATTGTTCCCTAAGTTGAGAGATACTTCATCATCATCATCATTTCAGCCGAAAGACGTCCACTGCTGGACATAGGCCTCCCCCGCACCTACGATACAGGAAGAAATTCCTAGTGTGGGGCAACGTTTAAAAAAAAAAAAACAAACAAACATAATATAAAGAATAAAATAGAGATACTTAATCCAATAAAAAGAATGATCAGGATCCGATAAGAAATTTCAGAGAAATACGTGGACAAACAAACATATATACACTTATGAAATTTGGCACATAATTCCAATTCCAACAATATTACATAGCTTGTCGAATTGATTAATTCTCTTTTTTTAAGTCGGTAAAACAATTATAAAGTAATTAGCTGACATGGTATT
Source organism: Orthosia cruda (assembly GCA_964057195.1). Lineage (NCBI taxonomy): Eukaryota > Metazoa > Arthropoda > Insecta > Lepidoptera > Noctuidae > Orthosia > Orthosia cruda. The sequence goes on from OZ059832.1 coordinate 20,917,966, forward strand.
AAACAACTAAAAAATTTCATGAATCTTTCATAAGGGGAATAGTATAGATAATGATTGCTTTATGATTATCGAATTTTATTTATCTGCTAAATTCCAAAATTATCACAACATTATACACTACAATCTGCACATCATATCTTAAGGGAGTGTATTCTTTGGCAGAATGAACGCAATATTATGTTGGATAATGTACAGGCTGCATCCGGAGTTATTATACGGACCTTGTGGAAACTAGAACAAATTTCCGTACGTTCAAGCGTTTTTGCCATACCTATTATTATTGGAATCAAATATAAAAGCTTACAATGTTAGGACCCATTATTATTAATGTTAATTTTTATCCGTGGTGCTAGGCACACTTGGTGCTTATCCCAGCTGTAAACGACCCTTTGTGCCCTTTAGCCTTGTTTGTTCTGTCTCCTGCTTGATATGAAGGGAAATGGAAATTATGGTTTTGTTTTCCTACTCCTCCGTTATTTTTTTCTGATTAATTACGTTGCAGGATCCAAGACAGTTAAATTCATTCTCCGAGACTTTGTCGTGCTTCATTGTCTCAGTACTTTTCTGTTGGTCGCCACTGTTAATTCTGGCTTTCAGGAGATGCAGTGGTTTGATAGCTTAATTCCACTTTCTAGGTCCTGTGGTCTATCCTATAGAAACCTTACATTTATTTAGCAAGAACCTAGCCTATGGCAATCAGTGATAGAGTGGCTTTTGATCAATAAATGAATTTTAGTAATACGACATACATTCAGATATTACTCCCAAAAAACAATAAATTTTATCCCGTTTTAATATAAGTTTAGACACCCGGCCCTCTCCACACTTTCATTTCCAAAACCACAGGCAGCAGAGGTAGATAGCCCAGTAGTAACGGCCGTGACTTACAAGTTGTAGGTCGTGGGTTCTAACCCAGGCAGTTGCTTTAATGTGTAAATTATTTGATTACCACTGCTATCAAAACGGTGAAGGAATGTATAGGCAGAAAACAGTTCTAGACGACGACGAAAATGTCTTAGAAACTAAAATTCGAAGATATGTGAAATCCACTAACCCGCACTGGGCTTGCGTGGTGGATTACGGCCCATTCCCTTTTAAAGAAAGCCTGCTCACACAACAGACCAATTGGGAGTCTAATTGCAGAAAAGGGGTGCATCTATCCTATCCTACCAAAGCCGCAGCTAAAATAAAAATTCAATCAATATTTAAACTTACTATAGCGACTTGCAAACCTCATATTGGTACCACATCACATAGTCTAATACTGACCACGAATAGCTTTAGTAAGCTTACAAATTGATATTATTATTCAACTAGCAATGTATGGCCGTGCGTCGAAATATAAACAGAGCTAACGTAGCCTTATTTCAAACCGAACTTTGGTTTCAGATTCATAATCGCTGTTGGAAATTTCATTACAAGACCCATGCTTTTACAGTCTGATTGGATTTTATAGTGGGATTTTATTCGCTTAGGTTGTAGATCCTTGATTTTCCTCTTGAAGACATTCAGAGAAGGGCTGTCGCGTAGGCAATGTGGTAGAGAGTTCCAGAGACGCACTGCAGTAACAGACAAGAAGCCATCATAGCGGCTGGATATGTGACGTTACCCCACGTCGAAGGAGAAGAGAAGTGGAATTGCGACAGGGTTTACCCATCGGGATAAAGTACCCAAAGCGTTGACGAAGGTATTTAGGAGAATTAGGATTGTGTAGGATAGTATAGAGAAGAAATAGAATATGGGTATCTAGACGACACCGAATCGGCAGCCTCTTCAATTTAGTCCGAAACACCGACACGTGATCGTACTGTCACATTTCAGAGCAGTATTATGTCGAAGGTATGTTCCGTCGAAATAGAAATCCGCCGAACAAGTGCATATCGAAGAAGGGTTCTGTCGAAGAACTATCGAACTACTGCTAGTCGAATATATGTTCTGTCGAAGCAATGAGTAGTCGTACTATGGTTTTTCGAAATAATTAACTGTCGTAATTCAGAATGACACTCTTAAAGATTAAAGTTTTGAAAATTTTAATTTTAACTGAAAAAAAAATTGAGAGCCTCCTCCTTTTTTGAAATCGGTTAAAAACAGAAAAAAAAGATAGATTCGTGTTAGAGAATACCGCCACAGTCAAAATAGTTTCTTTCGACCAGGTAGAATTTAAATTAAAAAAAAATACGTTTATTAGTAACTTACCTAAGTAAATAAAAAACAAAAAAAAATACAAAGATATGCCATTCTCAACTTTCTATATAAATCAACACCTTCGATATATAAGATCGAAGATCAACACTACCAAAATTCGGATCGCACCTAACGACTCCTCCAGCTTGCAACCAATAATTGTAGATCAATGAATGGGTCAAGCCCAGGATCGCTGACGTCACAGCTTCGAGAGAGGATGTGGAATTGTTGACACACTTGTGCTGACTCCCGGCGTCTCGTGCACTTACTCAGTAATTTATGTTAGCTATGTATGTGCAATTTGCATAAATATTGGTGACGGTAGTCTGTGGATTTTCTGTTCACACAGTTGTGTTGAGTTTCTGCAAAGCTTCAGAATGAAGGGAAACTGCGGCACATTTTACAATAATGATGTTCTTAACCAAAGCCATAAATAGTACAGTTAATTATTACGTCATGTTTTCGTCATCGGTTGTCGTGAAAATGGTTGTTAGATGGTTATTTTGTTTTCATACAATCAATAAATTAACAGATAAAGGTTGTGGTATTCTGCTGAACAGATCCACATCTTTTAGTCGTTTATAATAAATACGTTTACGTTTATAATAAGATACAAACCACATCATTTTATCTTTTGAAATTTTATCAACTCATGTAACTCACTTTTATGTATATATGTTAATTTCTTAAGCCATAGACATAACATACCATGGACACTTCTTCTTCTAGACCTTCTCTAAGCTGGTTGTACAATTTTCATAATAAGGGCAGCGGCAGACTGCCCCCCTGTAAATCATTTTTTATTCGTTCTGGTCATGATTTCTTTTAATTGGGATTTGAATTTGAAATTCAGAAGATATGACACAAAACGAGGAAAAACGGGCGTCAGCTTTCTAGTTTGATTCTGGCAATGAACGCCGAAAGTCTTGTTGACTACTTAGTACTACCAAGTGTACTATAATATCTAAAAACTGTTTAATCTGTTATATATTTAGCCTGTGAATGTTTATCAAATCTTTGAAGTGCATTAAATATAATTTATTGAGTGTGGTATGTGTGCATTTTTACTGGTACATAATTCTCGTTGGTCATCGCTTCGCATTAAAGGGCTCGCTGTTCGGCGTATGAAGCCACAGCGGGCCTCACCCCTTACTGCCTGCGTATCAACCTGCGTTACTGCCTACCTGCCCGATTGCCTGCCTAGTAGTTCAGCTGCCTACTGAACGTACTATCTACCCATGTGCCTGCTTGTACGTCGTGGTGCCTACTCACCAGCCTTCCTCGAGCATTCCACGTAATGGTGAAGTGCCTGTTCGTCCTGCTGCCTGCTTAGCTGTCATTCCCGAGCAACCCACGTCGTGCGAAGCCAGCCCTTAGCTTTTTTAATCTCAATATCCTTTTTCTTAGTTTTATTTTATTAATAACTCTTATTTTTACTAACGTGGCTTACAAGGTATCTGTCCCACTTAGAAGCAACTTAATTTCCAATAAACAGTTTTCAGGATTAAAGTTATCAAAGAAACTAAGTTATTCACAATGTTCTTGAAGTTTGAAATGCGTCTGTTATTTAGATTCCTCTTATCGCTGCTAAACAATATTTAGGCATAACCACTTACCAAACTTCGTCTTTTAAATATTCGCTATCTGTTGTGTCCAGGGTGTACTCACTTCTGTAAAACTTTGAGCTTTTATATTTGGAACAAAAGCGCCGGTAATAACTCCCCTTCTTACTTCGGGCATAGACAACTGAAACAACTCTATAGACTTCTTGGACCAAGTCCATTGACGTCCACGGAGGTGTATAGTTTTGGAAACTTTTTAAAGGAAAAACTTTTGTTTACCGCTCGGAGAGCAGTCCTTGGTTATAAAAAATCCTTTGATGTTGGCACACGGCTTTATTTTTATATCATTTGTTATTTTAAGAAGTGCGAATTGTTTATCTAAGATAGTGCTAGAGTACCTGAAAGTATTTGTTTATTAACAATCTAATCTAGAAATAAGAATAAAAACAGAGTAGTGTGGCGTAGAATCATAATAAGATTATACGTATTATTTAATACACAATGCGAAACGTAGTAAACAAAGTATTGATTAAACACTCGCGTATTTGTTTTGCGCTTGATTTAATATTATTTTAAAGATGAAACATACTTCAATATGTTCTTGTATGTTCTTTGTTTCAGATATGTATGGGATTTCCCGGGCATATAGGTACCTACAATACAATAAAAAAATACTTTTCCTAATATTGTTAAAGATTTTACTAATGTTTTGATTGAAACATTTTTCCAGTTTTGTGTTAGGTTGAATATATATTCAAAATAAATTTACCCAATATTTCATCCAAGACTCCAACTCAACTCTATCTCGAATCATCAAGTTGACAATAATTGTCAATTTGATGATAATTTTTTAAATTTATTAATCGAGTTTTTTTTGTTGTTACTGCGACTAAGTCGAGTGCACGGCCTTCAAAGTGACTTGAAATATGGACCTTAAAACCACTTCAATAAAGATTTAGATGCAACACTGTTTGTAAATGTATTGCACGTGGATTGAGCAGTGATCAATCAATTTTGATCTAAAACGTATAGTGACGAGATCAGCACGTGGTAAGATTGCGGTCCAAAAGTCCAAACTGCAATTTCACAGAATTAAATCAACGTGAGTAAATAGTATCTGGATATTCCTTATCATGGAGATTATTCATGGTTCTTGCGGTTAAAACCTACATCATAAAAGTGCCTATTTTTAAATAATTACCAATTACAACAACGCAACTCTATTGTGGACACTATGCACGCCTTAATTGTCATGTGCTTTTGTCCCCTAGTTATTGAGATTGTTCCTATCATGTGTAATGTACTCTAAAAACGGTGAAGGTAAACTTCATGAGGAAACCTTCATGTCCTTAAGGCATATATATTCCCCAATGTTAACGCAGTACTGGCCAGACTACTGGACAGACAGACAGACAGACAGAGACAACAGACTGGCGCAGAATATCAATATTGAACATCTTTTTTCACAGTTTTGTTTGCAAAATATTTTTTTCTCAAAAATGGTATGTAATGTTGCCATAACATCTCTAAAAAGTATCCAGAAAGTGAATTCTACCGGAGACTTATTCACAACTGTCCAGTAAGAAGCGAGATTTTAAATTTGGAATCTCCTACTGTCCAGTAAATAAGTATGTAATTTACTTACTGGACAGTAGTAGGGATGGGTCCGATATATCAAAACGTAACTTATATCGGATATGTGTTAGATATCGTATCATATCGATATCTATATCAAAATAACCGATATTACAAAAACTGTATGTAATAAAAACTTTACTAGCGTGCGAGAACGAATAAGTCAAAAATTAAAACCGTAACAATGCAAAAACGTTAAAATTACGAACAAAACGCAAACTTTACAAACTATAGGAACCATATGCGCTATATTTCTTTCTAAATATTATTTCGCGTTCGTTGTACTACTAGTACGTTGTAATACTCATCTAAATAACATGTTAACTTTTGCAAACTGTACTACTGATATCGATATTTGAAAACCGTTTTCGATATCGATATGAAACTTTATATCGGTTACATAACAGTACCAGACACAGATTAGAGTTTAGCCATTATAACATGTTAATAGGAGGGAGGCTCCAAATATATATCTATCTCTCTTCTTGGTAATATATCTATCTCATAAAATGTCATATTTTATGAGATAGCTATATTTTCGAGTACATTAATCCAGATGTACAGCAAATAAATATAAATAAATGCCCCCGGTAAATCGATCACAATATCTATCAGCAATTGCCCTAGTACGAATGTAACCTAATAGCTATTTATGCAACTGTTACGTTATGGACAGTCTTTTAATACGAGTGCCATTTTTCGTACAAGCGTAGCGCGTACCGAAATAGGTGGGCACGAGTTATTATAAAACCAATAATATACAGTTGCATACAAGATTTTATCTACGAAGTAAGGAATAAAACACAGATATAGACAAATAAGTATTTTTAATAGAAACTTAACTACACACTGACTATTGTTTATCCCGCGTCCACTTTTTATTTGATTTTTTTATTTAGTCTTTATTAGGCATAAGGCAAAGATCTTGTAGCCGCAACAGCCAAATAGTGACACCTTTGTTCTAAACTTATTCCATTTTTAAAAACATCATTAACATTGTCTCGATTTCGAAGTAATATTATAGGTACCTACCTGGCTTTATGTTTAGAATGCCTTTGCTTGTATTTTAGAAATTATGACGATTCGCATAATGCAATCCGATGTCGTTATGGGTATCATAATGAAACCGCTGTTAATTTTGTTATTGGAATATAACGAAACCGAAGTAGATAAAATATTAATTAAACGAATTTGTTGTTAAACTTTCTTTCATTTTTGAGAAAAGCATTATACAAGCCTCAACCAGTAAGAAAGCCATCCTGGCCTCGTATATAACCGGACCTCACCTGCGGTTCGGTCCGTTATCTCATACTTGGCCAGGAAGGCTTACTTACTGGATTCTGAAGTAATGTACTATTGATTTACGTTATTTCAGTTATGAAGAGATTCTAGCCATAAATTTGTCTGTGTAAAAATATTTTTAAACATCCCAGACGTTTTGAAGGAGTAACCAAAAGTGGCGATTTTTTTTTAAAGCAAACCTATTAGTAACACGACAAAACCATGTTTCACAAATAATTTACATGAATCAATAACGTTTTTTTCTTTATTTCAAACTTTTTAACCTAGCCATTACTAAGGAGTATGCTTTAGAAAGTTACCGTTATACGGCAATAAAGCGGTGGTAGGCCCTTAAACTAAACATTCGAAGATATGTGGCATCTACCAACACGCATGCGGGCCCGCGTGGTGGATTTCCTCACATAGGGAGGAGGCCTGTGTCCCAGCAGTGGGAACGTTAAAAGGCTGATTGACTATGCTATGCTTTTGCTATGTGTAATTTATGTTATGTGACTGTACTTAAAATAAATAAATACTCTACTTCTACCAATAAAGGCATGAATACAACAACATCAATGCACTTTATTAACAATTCAATGTATCGTAAAGTAGCTGTAGCACAGTAAAAGTTGGGAACACACGTAATATCCAAGTGTGTCGGAGACGTAACGTTATTGCGTTATAAAACTATAAGAATCCCTTGTGAGTGCACTTGGAGTTGAGTTTAACTTGTGAACGATCCCCCAGTATGAACCGGACCTAGTACCACGTTTTGAGTTGTTCGCCAACTACAAGATGTGAATTTATTGGACATTATTTATTATGTGCTTCAATTGTTTCTTTGTAAGTATTTTATCTTGTTTGCGGTGCAGCATTCGAACAACAGAGGCTCTGGACAAGGGTTATTCTATCAAAGTAAAGTGTCGTGATAGTGATTGGAAAAATGCCAAAATTTTCTTACATTTTGCCAAAGCCATCGCCATCGCTTTTAGAATGACACTTTGTATAGGAAAATTTGAATTATTTATTGAACTAATTGTTTTTTCTTTTTATGCTTTCGTTGAGTGGCACCTGCCATGCCATGAAGACACAAGAACTGGAAGAAAATGTCTGAAGCATTTTATGGGCCGCCTTTACAAATACAGTTTGTTTTACTTGTGCATAAGGTTTTGAGAAAATAAAGTAAATATTTACAATTAAAGGGTTTAAGTAAAGTTTATAATTGGTGACTAGCTAAACTAGGAAAAATAAAATCAAGTAAAGTGAGAAGAAATAACTGTTAAAGATTGAACAATTAAATACAAATTTTAAATTTGAATACAGATTTAAATTGGATTTAATTAAAATTAAATAACTCCCGGCAAGTATTGCTACAGTGATCACGTGCTGCCTTGGACAGCGAAACTCAGGGGATTCTTCTTTACAGTCTCCACAGGTATGTGTCTTAACAGGCTTTGCACAGACGAGATATCAGGGTGGTTTTAAAGAGGTCACGGGACCTCTTCGATGTGATCATCGTGGAAGTTTAAGTGACGTAAAAAACCCACACTCTCTCGGTCTTTTTAACAAAAAATCCAGACCCCTTTTGAAGGTTTCCCCCCGATAAAAAAAAACCGGCCAAGTGCGAGTCGGACTCACGCACCGAGGGTTCCGTACAAACCTCAGCTTAAAGGTATTATAAACCTGAGTATTTGATATGAATTTCAATTTAATACCTCTACGCGTACATGAGGAAAGGGATAGTAAGTTTAAAATTATTAAAAATATTTTTGTTATATAATGTTACTAAAAATTTACGGTTTTCGCAATTATTCCTTTATCTGTGCTACAAGACCTTGCTTCGTATCAAATTTCATGATTCTGAGCTCACGGGAAGTACCCTGTAGGTTTTGATTCCCTTGCGAGTGTCGAAAATTTGCGGCAATTTGCGACATAAACGGCTGCATCTTTTGATTGCGTTGGCTTAGAAGTTTGATTTTTCCACAGCATTAAGGAACATTAGACTTGAGTATTTTGTATAAATTTCAGCTTGATACCTCTATGCGTTCCTGAGAAAAAGGGTCTTGACAGACGACAAACGGACGGACAGACGGACGGGGACAACAAAGTGATCCTACTCGTATAAGGGTTCCGTTTTTTCCCTTAGAGGTACGGAACCCTAAAAAATTAAAAGTACCGCAAATTAAACGTGGTATCTAAGCAAGGGAAACTATCTGAACTAAAAACAATCATGAAAAAACAGTAAAATTTGTCTTCACTTATTTTGAAAGTTATCTATACCAATATTATAAAGAGGAAAGTTTTTTTTGTTTGTTTGTTTGTTTGTACCGAATAGGCTCCAAAACTACTGGACCGATTTCAAAAATTATTTTACCGTTGGGAAGCTACTCTATCCCCGGGTGACATAGGCTACTTTTTATTCCTGTATTCCCACGGGAACGGGAACTACGCGGGTGAAACCGCGAGGCGTCCTCTAGTATTTCATAATGATAGTTACATATTAATTAAGTAGGGCAAATTTGAAGAAGCTAGCATTGTTCTTGTAAAAGTATGAAAGTTTTCTGGAGCGTAATGTGTTAAATCTCGAACTTCCTACCTCCACAGCTATACTTTGACCCCGCTATTAGTTGATCCGTTCAAATTATGTTTCTTGTCTATAAATAATATTGCTTTAATTAATTGGAATGTTATTGATTACACTTTCTTTACTATTCTTCTAACCTATTTATCTTTTATGTTTTCAGATCTTACAAAGTGTCATCTAGTGTTTGTGTTGTGTTGTTGTTTGTTTCTGATTGTCTTATTTTTAACCGACTTCCAAAAAGGAGGAGTTATGTTCTAGTGTTATTTCATGATTATTTAGATGAAAATGTATACACGCGGGCACTGTTGGCTGACAGACTAAAAGTCCTTTTGAGGAAAACTTCATCCACTCCAATCAACACAGTCGCCGTGACAACGGAAAAACCATCATCATAATTTCAGCCAAAAGATGTCCACTATTGGACATAGGCCTCCCCCAAGCGTTGCCACACTGATCGGCCCTATACGTCTCGCATCCACCGGACTACCGCAGCTCTGACCAGGTCGTCGTTCCACCTAGAGGGAGGCCTTCCAACACTGCGTCTTCCGGTACGCGGTCGCCACTCCAAAACTTTTCGGCCCCTACGGCCATCCGTTATGCGAGCAATGTGCCCTGCCCACTGCCACTTAAGTTTGGCAATTCTTCGGGCTATGTGTGTAGTGTACGGAAAAATGCCTTCGATTAATGTCCAATAATACTCGTAAGCTAAGCTAAAACTCTCAATTTGATAGATTCGAGTGTTTTATCACTTCTCGCGCCGTGTTTATCATTACAGAGGGCCGTAGCTCCCCCGGCAGGCGAACAAGTTTTCTTTTATAATGTCTCCATCATTATCCGATGATCGTCCATCTGTGTTAATCCTAACTTGGCGTTCTGGAGTACATCGTGCAGTTTGGTGTTGAGAACGCTCCCGTTCAACGGAACGGGTTTGGTCAGAACATCTGATCGGGCTGCAATATCGCGGTCATCGACCTTACCAGTAATAATCCCTTATAATGATAGCATAATTTTATTTCCGTAGTAATTCTTGTCGCACACTTCACAGAAGGTAGCTAGCTTTGTACTCAACAAAACAAAGTATTTTTTTCGTTGTTCTCTGTAAATATTCATCCTTTGATGTCGAAAAGGGTTATTACAAGTAGATTGTGTCCATACTTATTTTAAAGTAAATTCGATTTACTTGTTAGTTTATTTTGTAATGCTGGTTAATATTCAGATTTTAGAAATATTTACTTGATCTCGTATTTTGTTTCAACAATTCATATTTTAAAGTATTGTAATAATTTTCTTATTTAACTTATGAAATTTTGATGCATATTGTGGTAGGCGGGAAAAACAACAATTTTTTGATAGAAAAGCAAAATTTGCTTTTTCATTTATTTGAATAAAGTAAATACTGATCAAAGTGCATGCACCTCAAACAAAACTAAACAGAAAATATTAATTAAAGATGAACAACATGGTTACAAATAGTATTTTCGTTTGTTTTTAACCCCCGAAGGAAAAAGAGGGATGTTATTAGTTTGAAGTGTGTATTTGTGTGCGTATCTGTTTGTGGCATCAAAACTCCTAAACGGATGAACCGATTTTGATTGAAAGGTGACTTTCGAGAGTGTTCCTAGCTATGTTTGATGAAAATCGGTTCTTCAAAAGTTATTGGCGTTTTACTGTTTGAATCGGGTTGTTTTCAGGATATTGTGTCATAATCACGTGTTTAATAGATTATCGATCGAAGCGTGACTACTACTAGATAAATTATGTAGCATGATATAAAAATGTAAAGGGGTTTGTCAATTTTTTTAAATTTTACTGTTTCTTTTCAAGATCGAAGCATATATGTGAACCGAACCGGAAGACGTCGCGTTGGAAGGCCTCCCACCAGATGGACCGATGACCTGGTGAAGGTTGTGGGGATCCGCTGGATGCCAGACACACAGGGCTGATCAATGTGGCGACGCTTGGGGGAGGCTCAACAATGGATGTCTTTCGGCTGATAAAGATGATGACGATATGTGCAACAATCTGACTAGCATTTCCCTTATGTTGCAGTCTGCCCCCAGTCTCATTGGATACAGCTGATAACCTATATTTTACATGGAGCGGCTATCTGTATGGCGACTGAAAAATCCGGTTACTGGGAAAGACGATATTCTTTAGTATCAAAGGTGAACTGACGAATGGATTGTTGTGAGAATATCCGTCCCTGCATACCGTACGTACCATGCGTTCATTGCACTAAATGTTTAGGGAATACTTTAAAAATTGTGCGTACAGCTTGGGAGTGGAATTCTCAGCGTCGCCTGTGTTCCCTGATAGGTAGCTATCAGGTTGTAGAACCTGGGGGTCTTTAAGTCAAGAGTGTATAGATATAGTAATATTATATTATCTGTGCTATAGGTTACTTCTAGGTCGAACATATGCCCCCCGGTGGGTTGCCGCATTGTCGAGGCGGGGAGGCTCAGTAGCTGTGGCTTGGTCACCCACGGTGAAGTGAAGAGGAACCCGAGGAGGGGCCGCTCTTCAGGGTTTTTGCCGACTAAGCCGACGACATAGTGGCCAACTAGTAGGTTGCGGTGCCGCTTGGTAACAGGCAACATAGCAACTGAGGCGGGCCGCGATGTCTTATGAAGCGTCCTAGGTCCCTTATGATATAGCGGCTGAGGGTTAGAAGCCGCGGCGGGAGAGGAGTGCCGGTATCACGGTGCGCCGCTCTCCCTACCTTCCGCCGTCTGATGGTGGACGCGGTGGGACCGCAGTAGAGGAGGAGTGTTGATATCCTCTCCCTATCCCCTGCGGCCGAAAAATGGTAGGTGGCGGGGTCTTTGACCTTAACCCGTCACAGAGGGACCAATGGTGCCATACACGGGGTTGTCGGGCACCCATGTGCTGGTTTGGTCCTTGGGGTCCTCAAGGCGTACAGAGTGTTCTGGTGCGCCGGTGAGGGAGGGTACTTCCCAGAGGAGGGTCCGGTGACGGACAGCCGCTGCGGGTTCGCGGTGTGTGCTAACGCGTGCCCGTGTTCCCGCCATAAGCGGCACAGGAGGACACCGTGGAGTATTAGTGGGTTGGAGGCCCTACATAACTGCACTATCTCCCCGTGGTAGTGCAGTATGCATGAGCATTTCTCCACGCAAAAAAAAAAAAAGAATTAACTGCAAATTGTTTTTTCTAAAGCTGTTGAGGCTTGAGCTTTAATGCTTGAGCTTTAATGCTTCTTGCTATACCTGTTTTTTTTAAGTGAGGTTGTTGTTTATATAATTATCTCCGAGTAAACTATCAATCAGGAAAAGTGCACTATCTCTACGTGGTAGTATAGTAGGCATGAGCAGGTCACCACGCAAAAAAAAAGGTCGACCATATTATTGCTTACCATCAGGTGAGATGGCGGTCAAATGCGAGAATATTTATCTTTATTTTTTTTTATATTAAAAAAATCATCCAACCACTCTCATAGCCTACAGATGACAACCGGCAAGACAAATAAAACACCATAGGTACCTCAAATCCCATAACTCGATTACACCAATAGCTACAAATCCTATCACTAAGACGATTGGGTCTCCAAACACACTGGTTCTAATCTGCATAGATACCTCGAAAGGGAGGGAGATAACTGAATCTTGTTGAACTAGAAGTTAGTTATCTTGTAGAACCGATAAACATGACTTTACTATTCAGCAATCCACCGATAACCTACCAAAATGTGTACCTCTTACTTGAGGTAGCCCGCTTCAGTAAGTAGGTTCATCATTTTAGAACACCCCATTAAAAATGGCTATGTAGAAACATGCTTTTTAGAAAGTTTTGTCTCAACTTAATTAGTGACTTGACTCGTGTAAACAGGCATTCAACTAACTGTACCTGACTATATTAGATCTAAACTTTCCTTTTTTGGAAAAACTGGCATCACAGTATCACAAACGTGTTACACTCGACTAAACACTAGAATCTTGTAAACGGACCGAAGCACTTACACATAGTGTGTTTACGCTTCAATACTGATCCGTGGGATTAACAATAGTCTATTAATTTAGTGCAACGCTGGTCTCAGATGGTGTGAACCGGCCGTCCATTACTCGCAAAGCTGAGGATAACTCTATAATATTGCGTCGCACTGCGATAATATGCACTGCATATTACTTGTCATTAGGCACAAGCCAGGTAGATCCGGTAATTAGTTCGCCCAATGAGGGTATAATTATTGTCCGTAGTACATTAGCTATGGGCGATTAAATAAATACTGTGATATTAGGTGTTTGCGGAATCGCATTGATTCAATTTTGGATATCGTAAATTAGATTTTACGGGCTTGTATGTAGGTGGCCATGATAATATGTAATGGTGCTGTTATTAGGTAGATATGAAGTGCTTAATATATTTCGCATCAAGGGTGGCCGGTAGATATAAACCATCGGAAAGTCAGGATGTATTCCTTTTATATGCAAAACTAAATAGAATAATTAGAAATGGTAACAAGTTTAGGAAACAACACAAGTTCTTTATTAAAAATATTCCACTCAGGAAAGAATGTGTTGACCTAGTTAATAAATTAAATAATTACCAAATTAAATTAGAAGACAGCAAGAAAATTTATGAGATTGACACTCAACGCTTACAGTTAGAAATGCAGGTACTTGAAAACAGACTTAGTTCTATTTATTTATTTAAACTTCATGTACAATAGTGGTACATAGGCGGGCTTAATGTTCTCTTTACAATAAATATACAAATTCAAAATTACAAATTAAAGAACACATTTTGGCTGCAAATGAGTTAGTGAGGTGTCAGTGTAACTGCCAAACAGTCTCAAATCTAATCGCAGTCCATCCTGATGCTACAGAGGACCCGGTCCAACCTGAGAGGGTGTCTCAAAACAGTGTCTTCGTACAAGACATATCAAATGTAGCACAGGATTTGCCTCAAGTAGACAGGCCTGAGAGTGCTGGCTTTTCATCTAGTCAAAGTAAAGAAGGTTTTCATTCGGTTATGTTTTCAGACGGTATTGGAAAAGGTTTCGGTAAATTACGAGTACTAAATGGCAATCAGAGTCATTCCACTATTACACATTATTGCATGCCCGGGTCATCTTACAAGCAAATAATGGAATCTGTGACAAAGAATATTTATAAACCAGACACATATTTAACTGTATTTGTAGGTAATAGTAAAAAAGTAAAAAAAGATGACATCACTGAGTGTGTAAAAGAGATGTTAAAGTTAAATTGCAGTAAAATTATTTTGTGTGCCTTCCCTTACTTGGATAAATTGTCAAGTAGACAAAATAATCACATTCACATGCTTAATAAGCATCTGCACTTTCTTGTGAGTCACTATAGTGACAAACTTGTTTTTTTTTGACATCAACATTTTTGTTGATAAATTAAAGTCGACAGGCGATACTTTGTATCTGCCTCTTAGGGTAAGACATCAAATAGCTCGGCTATTATCTTATACAATAAACTCAGACATAAGTAGTATGTCGAAGTATTATTATTGATATTAGTAATAGTACTAATTTAAAGGTGGTCAATACCTTGAATAACTTTAGCAAAAATGCTATTAATATTTATTCTTTAAACTAGTTGATAGGACAAGGGAGGGTATAAATAACGGAATAGTTACGCGTATATCCACCATCAAAAAGGTACCTTCTTGCTCGCAAAAAAATAATTTAAAAAAGAGGTCTGAGCAGAATTCTCTGAAATTATTTCACCAAAATATTCAGGGTTTTTCTTCAAAGGAATTAGAAATCGAACTGATTTTAGAAAAAAACAATGTTTGAAATTGTTTGTTTCACTGAGAATTGGCTGAAAGATTATGCAATGCTAATCAATTATGAAAATTATCCTGTATTCGTCTTCGAGATTTAAATCTTGACCATGTAGTAGCTAGCCTACGCTTAAAACACGTCGCACAAGTCTTTAGAGTATAAGAAAGAGAAAAATACGTTGTCTCCCTCTAATGCACCTTGTGGCGCGCCGTCCAGGCGACACCTCATTGTTGTCCGTGCGCTCACGGCGTTTGCACAAGCAATTAAAAAAAAAAAAAAAAAAAACACAACTTACGGTTTCTTTCAAGGATGCCTAAACGTAATCGTGATGAAACCAAAGAAGATAGATGGAGGAGAAAGATGAAGAAGTACGAAGATAAAATTCAAGGGAATCGACGCAATGCTCGGCGGATTATATATTCGGACGACGAAGATGATGTCTACCCTCAAGGTGATTTTTGTGTACCCATTGTATTCTTTGGGATCACTATGTTCTTTCTTTGAATCCGTTGTATTCTTCGGATGATTTATTATCAATAAGCAATATAAGTACGCCCGTTGCATTCATCGGGAATCGTACGTTTTGTAATTATCCGTTGTATTCTTCGGATACCTACTAAGAAACTTGTATAAGTTTGTACTGCGTGCGATAAAAGGAACATTTACGGCTCTTGCGTACTGAAAAATAACGCTCATGCATTCATGGCTTACCTAAACCATATAAACTATTATATATGTTGTTGGCATGCTTTATTGAATAAGCTATAGCAGTATAATTATTCGCTATTGCTATAATAATCATAAGTATATAATGGTTTCCAGAACATCTCAAGCTGGATCCACCCGACAACTTGTCACTACCCGCCGAGTCTGAAGGCGTGCTACAAAACTGGAACCACTCAAATGAGATCGAAGATGGTGTCATTACAACCGTTGACGCGGAGACTGCTGACCTCTGTTCGACGGACATAAATCCTGCGACACCGCCGCTGGGTGAAACAACTGAGTCTGACAATTTTGACCCACTATTATTAAAAGCCCTTGGTGATCCCGATATTGACATCGTTGAGTACGGTAATGACCTTCAAGCAGACTTAGCCACTCGATTTCAAAAAA
The DNA here is from genome assembly GCA_964057195.1 of Orthosia cruda. Lineage (NCBI taxonomy): Eukaryota > Metazoa > Arthropoda > Insecta > Lepidoptera > Noctuidae > Orthosia > Orthosia cruda. The sequence goes on from OZ059832.1 coordinate 20,934,098, forward strand.
TTCTTTTATGTGGTTTAAAAAAAGAAACTAAAGAGGAGATTTTAAAGAAACACCTTTTTCCAAAAAATGTTCCTCTCGCTAAAGGTCCTGCTCTAAACCCGGAAATTGGCGCTATGCTAGTCGATACCTGTAAATTAAGGGACAAGCGGCTGCTTGCCAAGCAAGATCAGCTCGGAAAAGCCCTATCAGCGTTAGGTTACGCTATGACATGTCTCTTAAAGAAAACTCCAGATATTCCAGATATCATCCGTACTCTGAACGATGCGGGACAACTCCTGGCTGATTCCCACTACACTGAGACTGATACTCGTCGGTCAGTTATTATTCCATTGATCGATAAATCTTTAACAGATCCCTTTAAAGACAGGAAAAGGGATTATCTTTTATTCGGAGAAAACCTAGGCGATCTAGTCAAAACCTCTAGAAACATAAAAAATACAAGCCAGTTAATTCAAGCATCGACTGTCAATTTAAACCAAAAAGGCCCATCGACTCGAGTGCGGTTCCAACACCAGCGCAGCGGCCAGATGTACGAATCCAGAGCCGGTGGGCCGAAACAAACGACGTCGTATGCGCACTATGCATACCGGGGCCGCAAGCGAGCGCCACCACCGCCACCACCCTCCATGCGTCCCGACGCATGGAGGGTGGTGCCCGCACCGCCGCAGGCCGCGCGCACACCCCAGCCGGCGCCTGCGCCGACCCGAGCGCCGCGGTACACAGCGAACCGTTAAACTCAGAAAATCCGCTGCAAGCACAGGTACTCGCTGGTCAATTAAAATACTATTTTAGTGAATGGCAATCCTTCACCAATGATCAATTCATTTTAGATGCTGTGTCTGGTTACATGATACCGTTTATAAAAAAAACCTAATCAAAAACAAGAAAATTATCCGCGTCGTAGCTTTTCAAAATGTGAATCTGTAACAATGGAAAAAGAAATAGAACATCTTTTAAAAATTATGGCCATTAGGAAGTGTAAACCAATCATTGGTCAATATGTTTCAGATATATTCTTAATCCCTAAGAATGACGGTGGTAGTAGGTTTATTTTAAATCTCAAGAAATTAAATGAATATGTACATACCGAACATTTTAAAATGGAAGATGTAAGAACGGCTACCAAACTTCTTACTAAAGATTGTCACATGATTAATATAGATCTAAAGGAGGCCTATTTCTTAGTTCCTATTCATGATAGTCATACAAAATTTTTACGTTTTTATTTTAGAGAAGATCTATATGAATTCTTAGTTTTGCCCTTTGGCTTATGTTCCGCGCCTTATATTTTTACAAAAATATTGCAACCGGTTATGACTCATCTAAGGTCTAAAGGTTTCCTTTCAGTACGGTATTTAGATGACATTTTGTGTATAGGAAAGTCCCCTAGTGATTGCCTAGAAAACGCAAATAATAGTATTAGTTGTTTGACAAAATTAGGGTTTATCATTAACTATAAAAAGAGCAATTTGATACCTAAAACGGCTTGTAAATTTCTAGGTTTTATTTTAGACTCTAATTCCATGACTTTACAATTACCAAATTCAAAGCGACACAAGATCCTTAAAGGAGTAAATTGGTTATCAGATTCAAGAAGACTTCGAATAAGAGAATTGGCTCGTTTTCTAGGCACTCTAACTGCAGCATGTCCAGCTATTCCATACAGCTGGTTATATACCAAGGCTCTAGAAAGAGTTAAATATTTGGCACTGCTTAAGAACAATGACAATTATGATGCATTCCTAAGTTTACCAGATAATTTACATGACGATTTAGCTTGGTGGAAGAATAATATTTTATCAAAAGTCAATCCACTTCGTCACCATAAATACGATCTTGAGATTTTCACAGACGCCTCCTTAACAGGTTGGGGTGCAGCCTGTGGTTCTCAAAAAACGGGTGGGCATTGGAATACCACAGAGCGAAATAATCATATAAACTATCTGGAATTGTTGGCAATTTATTTTGGCCTCAGATCATTCGCGAAGGATAGAAGAAACTGCGAAATTCTTTTACGAGTTGATAATACTACCGCTATTTCGTACGTTAATAGAATGGGGGGAGTTCAATACCAACACTTAAACGAGGTAGCAAACATGATTTGGAAGTGGTGTGAAGAAAGAAATATATTCATTTTCGCATCATATATTTGCTCTTCATCAAATGTATAAGCTGATACCGAATCTAGAAAACTCAATATTGATACGGAGTGGGAATTAGGATCTAGAGAATTTAAATATATAACTTATAGATTTGGTAAGCCAAACATAGATTTATTTGCTTCTCGCGTAAACACGAAGTGTTCTGTTTACGTATCGTGGAAACAAGATCCTTTCGCTTACAATATCGATGCTTTCACGTTAGATTGGTCTCAATTTTTCTTCTACGCCTTTCCACCGTTTTCTTTAATTTTAAAAACCTTGAGGAAGATTATACTTGATAAGGCGACCGGCATAGTAGTCGTTCCATTATGGCCGTCTCAGCCGTGGTACCCAATTTTTAAATCACTCTGTGTTAAAGAGATGGTATTATTTTCCCCAAGTAAATATCTCCTTCTCTCTCCTTTCAGATCAATACACCCCCTGCATCGTCATCTTTCCCTGGCAGTTTGTGTGTTATCCGGGAAGGTTTCCGTAGACAACACGTTCCCGAATCAGCTTTAGACGTCATGCTTTCGTCCATCTCACAGAATACTATTTCGCAATACAGTTCAAGTCTCAAATTGTGGTGGAATTATTGTATACAAGGAAATATTGATTACTACAATGTTAACGTCCCTTCCGTAATAGATTTCTTGGCCACTTGCTTTCAAAATGGATCATCTTATGGTACTTTGAATAGTCAAAGATCAGCAATTTCTATGATATCTACACAAAAACTAGGCGACGACAGTAGGCTCAGGCGATTTTTTAAAGGCATTTTCAAATTAAAACCAGTATTTCCTCGTTATGATATTACGTGGGATCCTAGTATAGTTTTAAATTATTTAGAAAATATTCAGAATGAATCAGCTGGTTTAGAAACGCTAAGTAAAAAGTTAGTCTCTCTGTTAGCACTTGCTACTGGGCAAAGATTGCAAACTTTGTCTTTGATAAAATTGACAGATATTAAAACGTTCCAAGATCGATTTATAATAACTATTAGTAGTCTAATTAAAACTTCGAGAATTGGTAAATGTCAACCACTTTTAAATCTACCTTATTTCAATCAGAGACCTGGAGTTTGTCCAGCCTCCGTCTTACATAAGTATTTGGCAGTAACTTCAGGAATTAGAGCAGAATCCGAGGAGCATCTGATTTTAACGTTTAAAAAGCCACATAGGGCAGCGTCTTCTCAGACCCTTGGACGCTGGGTTAAGCAGTCATTATTGGAAAGTGGCATCGATACTTCCATTTTTACTGCTCACAGTACGAGGCATGCCTCGACTTCGGCAGCCGCTCGTGCGGGATTAAGTATAGACGCCATTAGGAAGACTGCTGGTTGGTCTGCTCAATCAGAGGTTTTTGCTAATTTCTATAATCGACCAATAGTCACTGACCAAACATCGCTAAGTACAAATCTGTTAGATTTTTTCACGTAGATTCAAAATAGGAACATAATATTATGGAATTGTATAAAATTGGAAAACTTTTTGTTAATATTATTTTATTTTGTTAATTAATGTTATTTGTAGGATTCAGTGTAATGTTTATCATTTTATGGATAGCAAATAAATATTACTTTCTTTAAAAAAAAAAAAAAAAATTGTTGAATTTTTTGCAACATAGACCTCTAAACATCTACATGGTCAAGATTTAAATCTCGAAGACGAATACAGGATAATTGGAAGATCAAACGAACTTACCTGAAGTGAAGTTCGATCTTAATTATCCTGTCTTCGTCGAAGAGATTTAAGGTCCCTCCCTAACCCAATAGATATACCCCTATATGATCAATGTTGCTGCTGTGTTTTCTATTCTACTCTAAAGATAATGAGGTGTCGCCTGGACGGCGCGCCACAAGGTGCATTAGAGGGAGACAACGTATTTTTCTCTTTCTTATACTCTAAAGACTTGTGCGACGTGTTCGAAGCGTAGGCTAGCTACTACATGGTCAAGATTTAAATCTCTTCGACGAAGACAGGATAATTAAGATCGAACTTCACTTCAGGTAAGTTCGTTTGATCTTCCAATTATACTGTGGGCAGTTGTTTTAACAGAAATATTATGTTGCGTGGGGGTTCACTTATATTAATTAAAAATGGTATTAAATCAAAACCTCGTAAAGATATAGTAGACCTCTCAGTTGAACATAGTGTTGAACTGTCCTGTGTTGAGCTGGATAAGCAAGTCATAGTGTGCGTCTACAGACCCCCTAATTATAAGAACTAGTCTATATTCGAGTCAGTGATGGAAGTTTTGGCAAAACTCGCAATGGATAATAAACTAGTAATTTTCTGTGGTGACTTTAATATTAATATTCTAGAAGATAATTCAGATAGAAGTAGGTTATTAAATCTCTTTATTTTGTTCATTTAATTTGTCACATGTGTTTACGGAACCAACCCGAACTACACTGACTTCTGCTACATGTATTGATAATGTTTTTTGTTGCTGCAACTACTTGGACAATGCCATTATAAATTATCTGCCTTCGGATAATAGTGGGCTACTTGTGACATTTGAGTCCAATATGCTAATAAAACAAGTGCATATACAATCCAGACCAATAACATCCGGTAAATTAAATAAATTTAACAGCATTTTAATCGCTAAGTTAAGCGATCAGGACCTCACAGTGAATGATGGTAATATTTTGTATGATGAAGTTTTTTCAGTGGTTCAAAAAGAGTTCAATAACACTTTTAAAAAGATAACTAAAACTGTATGCCCTAAGTTTTTATTCAGTGACTGGGCGACTACAGGACTTAAAAAAGTAGGGAAAGACTTTACGAGTTATATGGCCTTAAGCCTTGTATTAACACTGAAACGTTTAATAAGTACGTTGCTACTTACTCGAGAATTTTTTTAAATACATGTAAGGCAGCTAAGGCCTTGTACATTAGAAAATAGGTTAAATTAGCAGAAAATAAAATCAAGACGGTTTGGAAAATTATAAATAATGAAACGAACAGGAATAAAAGAAATAATACTGATTACTCGCTTGAGACCACACACGGACTTATTAGAGATAACAAAAAAGTTGCGCAAGAATTTGTAAATTTCTTTACCAACATCCCAATTAAAACTACTGAAACCTTAAATTCTTCGCCCGCGCTTGCTTTTGGATTATTAAACGTGAACGTTTCTGCCTGCCCGAATGTATTTAACTTTTCACATATAAACCCCATAACAGTAATAAAAGCTTTTAAGCAAATCAAGATCAAACCGACTGAAGATCTGTGGGGAATGTCCATCAAAGCTTGTACCTCCATTATTCAGACTTTAGCGCCGTACTTAGCTGTAATTTTCAATTTGTGTGTGGATCAAGGAGTCTTTCTGGGTCTAATGAAATATAGTAAGGTTATAACACTTTTTAAATCCGGGGACAGTAAAGACACAAATAATTATAGACCAGTATCCGTGTTGCCGGTTTTCAGCAAGGTATTTGAGAAGATAATGCTTAATCAAATGCTCATTCATTTTAATACGAATAACATCTTGCATGATAAACAGTATGGTTTCACCAAAGGACTTTGTACAACTGACGCTGGTGTCACCCTATTAAAACACATCTTTAATGCGTGGGAAGAGTCGCAGGATGCCTTAGGTATCTTCTGTGACCTGTCGAAGGCGTTTGATTGCGTTAATCATGAAACATTACTTCTGAAACTTGAGCATTACGGGCTAGGCCAATCAGCGTTAAGATTGGTTGAATCTTATTTAAGTGATAGAAAGCAATTAGTTCAAATAAACGGTGTGAATTCGTCGGGGTTAAACGTGAAAATGGGGGTACCCCAGGGCTCAATTTTAGGTCCTTTCTTATTTTTAATATACATAAACGATTTACCCCGTTTATTGAAAAACAAACTAAACATGGTGCTATTTGCTGATGACACATCTTTAATTTTTTAAATAAATAGACGTACTTGTCAGGTTGACGACGTAAATAACGCGCTACGGCCGGTACAGGATTGGTTCACTGCCAATAATTTAGTTTTAAATGGTAAAAAAACCAAGTGCGTAATATTTTCCTTGCCGGATGTAAAAAGTACTGATTGTGACATTATATTAAACAAGGAGAAGCTAGAATTCGTTGATAAAACGGTTTTCCTGGGGATCACGTTAGACTCAACGTTACAATGGGGTCCTCATTTAATATCACTTGCAGGGCGGCTAAGTTCGGCAGCTTATGCTGTTAGAAAGATTCGTCAATTTAGTGATGTAGATACCGCGAGGCTGGTCTATTTTAGTTACTTTCATAGTATAGTGTCTTACGGTATTTTACTATGGGGAAGGGCTGCAGACATTGAGTCAATTTTTATTCTGCAAAAACGAGCCATCAGAGGATAGACAATCTTCGCCGGCGCGTTTCTCTAAGGGAACTGTTTAAGGGCATTAACATCATGACGGTTCCTTGTCAATATATTTATGAAAACATCATGTACGTGAAAAAGAATTTACATCTTTTTAGTAAAAACGGAGATAGACATAATTACATTACTAGAAATAGGGACCAATTAGTTCAACCAGGAAACCTGGTTGAACTAATTGGTCCTGGCTAAAGTAGTCTCTTCTTTCATGGGGTACTGTACAAAATGTTACAATAAAATTCCTCCCCACATTCTAGAACTGAATGAGACGAAATTTAAAACGCACACTATGCAGTCAGGCATATTATAAGTTGGGGGATTACATCACTGATAAAAATGCTTGGCTCAATGTTAGTCTTGCTCCACAACCACTAGGGCGCAAAAACAAGTGATATGCAGAACATTATTGTTTTGTAGAATTGTTGGACCTGCTGAAGGCAGTATGAATATATTTGTATTATATAGACTCAATTTCTTTTAGTATTGTATAACTGCGCAGCACGTGTGTGAGTACTATGTACCCAACTGTAAATCTACCATTTGCTGTACCTTGGTGTCGTTCGTTGTCTTGTGTTTGCCCTGGCAGTTGAGTGTGTCATGCTCTCTCAAATGTCTTTCTGATGGTGGCGCGTGTGTTGGATCATTCGGTTCCCTTCATGATGGTTAAGCTGGGTGGTGCCGATTCATGCGTCATGAATCGGCGAACCAGGCAAAGGCTCCAGAGAGAGGAATCTCCTAACAATACGATCCGTGTCCAGCAGTACTGCTTTCTGGATCAGGCCCTTGACCCAGCCGCCTAACGAGAGCCTCCTAAGGTGGGTCGAGGCTCGCGGCTATTTAGGCATTTGGCTGACACGACTATCGGTACAATGATCGGGGTGTCCACATCCTACATTTCGACAAACTCGCGAGCCAAGTCAAGATACTTGATTTGCTTATCTTTCTCGGCTTTCACGAGGTGTCCGCCATGGGCGGGGCGGTAATGTCAACAATCATTGCACGCCTCTGGATTGGTCCACCACCACAATATCAGGCTTATTGGCATTTACAATAGTCCTGTCAGTGATAATGGACCGATCCCAGTCCAATGTGATATTGCCACTTTCGAGATATGTTTTTTTTTTTTTTTTTTTTTACATTTTAGGAAAGCTTACAGACTAATAACATTATAATAACAATAATATATAACTAAATTGCTAATAACAAGCTTCCACAGATAAATTATTATTATACAACTCATTATAAAAAAAGAGTCCCCGACACGTCTGTCTGTCTATATATATATATATGTCGCATCAAGGCTGGCCACAGATGCAAACCATCGGGAAGTCAGGATAAATTCCCTTAGGTTAAGATATCGTGTGTGGGCAGGTCAGTGGGTACAATCGTGCAAATGAAATCACAGAAATTATTCGATACACTGGGTTTATTTTAAATAGTCACAGTTATAATCCTGCTTACTAATATTACGGATCGACACTGATTCAACGACGTGTTAGCTCTAAGGTGGTCAGTATTCAACTGCCCCCTTCTACACCACGCAATTGCTTATAAAAAGCGTGCCAATGCGTAGTTGATCTTGATTGCCGCCAGGAGCGTGCTTGTGGTTTGTTTTGACATCCGTACTATTGACTAAACCCAACACGGCCATCCTGCGAGACAGGCGTCCTCGTCTGTCCCTTATTGTCAGGTTTTTAACAGTGTATCGAAACATCTGGAAATCCTCATGGATGTCCTCAGCCCTTGGGAAAAGCTGAGGGGTCTGTCAGACTCCTACTGACTAAAACCACATGGTGTTCTCTAGGCCGTTGTTCCTCTTGAGAGGCGAGCGTGGAACACATCACGTCGCCTTCTTGTGCCTCTCTCAGGTGAAAGATTCCCAAATCTATCACCCGCAGGCATCAACTTCTTGTACATGCTCCATGCCATCTCATGGTCACCTCGTGTTGCACCACACGTCGTCTTAGTCCACTCCATCCTGGCAATCTCCCATCATACAAGAGATATTTTTCTGAAACATACAAAATTTCCAAACAGTATTCGCTCGTCCAGTCCTGACTCATACTCTAGGTGAGTGAGGAAACATTCTAAACAATCAAACATGGTCATTTAAATCACTCTGTTCACTATTGCAAGGAACGAGTTATTCTATTTCCAATTTAAAGAAAAAAGCAACTTAATCATCGATTTGGTACCTAAAAACACCTAATCTTCTTGATTACAAAGGCCAAGTACCACTGATAGTCGTTAATGTCACATTAAATGAAATAAAAGAAACAAGACACCAGGTATTTTATCCAAGATCTTTAGCCATCACATAGCTCTCCTAGCTAACTCATAGCTCTCTTAGCAATCACAATTGCTCTACTCTCACATCCCCACGATGACGAGTCAACTCAACTCTCTGAACTCAGAACCTGTTCAAACAGAGATTTAGTCTGTTTTATGTTACGTTAATTCATTATCCACTTCATCTACAATCTCAATTGGTACTGGAGCCTTGTGTATCTACGATCTACGCATAGTAATCAAAATCAGAAAAACCAAAATTATTTAAATTTTCGTAATTTTAATTAATTGGCGATTCGAACGTCATCAACATTAAAATGGTGATCTCACCACACGCGTGACCATGTGAATACTTCCTTTTAACCTCATAACACAATAGGAACTTTCTGTAAGGTTCCTTAAACCAGACAAAGTGTCACATAGACTCAAGGTGTCATACTGGACTACAGTTGCTACAAAGGCCTCCAATTGCCACACAGGCCTAAAGTTGCTATAAAGGCCAACAGTTGCCACACAGGCTCACAGTTGCCACACAACACTCGGCTACTCCTGACCAAAGTAGATCATTGGGTTCGTGAAAATAGAGACATTTTTGAACTCTACTCTTTAACTAAATCATTGCCCTGGGCCAAGTACCACCAGTCGTCCCAAACAAACTTTAAAACTTATTCTGTAGCAAAAACTGCCAAGCTTACAGAAACTCTCGAGTAAAACCTCTATCGCCACGGCTCTATAGCCGACCAGCAATTATATTGCTCTCACACAACGGTCTGTCTGCACCCCGACCTCCGCCAGAATCCACTGGTACGGTCAAACATACTACGGCTGATAGTCTCAATTATTCAACAACTTAAGCTTGCTCATTATCATCAAAATCCTTTTGACATCAACATCGACTGGTACATGACCCGCTGGTATCTTCCTTAACCTACCGTGTGCATACTTGCAGGTTCTAAGCGTACCTATTTAAAGCTTTCGGTGTATAACGATCACCGTTCTGTCATAATCACCTATCGTGGGCTTAATACAGGGCCTATAATTTAGCTTTTGTACTAGAGTTTTCCACACAAAACTATTCATTAGAAAAAGGTCCGACGATCAACAAGTTTTAACAAAGTAATAGTAACTTTGCTGTTACTCTTTACCACAATTCAAAGGCAATGTATGCTCAAGTCATGAAACCTCTTCAAAAACCCATCGCCACATGTTACGCATGAGGTGCGGTCCAGAATTTGTCTCATGAATAGGTTTCACTACCACTGTCATCAACTATGACGTACAATTCTCAAGGAACCTGGTGATCGGGGATCCTTCTCACAAGATTCGCGCTTTTTACTCAAAGATTTTGGAACATACTGACGGCTGGTAAAAGGGAATTAAGCCTGATAATATTTCCTTCTTAATATTTCGTGTGAAGGAGCTTCACGAATTAACTCCGATCGATATCTTTAAAATCAACAGTACAGTCTAAGATCTACAGTAACCCTTTACTATCGCTGACTAACTCAGTTTTCATGTAAGGAAAACGATCGCGAGATCTACTGCCATCATAATATTACTTTTAAAGTAAGCTAGTGAATTCAGACCTGAAGACAGTGTTTGTAAATCTTTACGGAACATAAGATCTGTTCTGAATTCACGTAAATGACCAGTACCGTTTCTAACTTGCCAACGCAATTATCAACTGGCTTTGCCACTGAAAATTACTAGTTGTTTGGTCATTTCGGATATCTCATCTCCCTCCCATGGGAAATCTCATCCTAATGTTCGTACTGAACCAAATGATGAAACTATACCGCCTATAGGAAACTCGACCTCACTATCAAATTAAAGTGGAAGCTACTCACCGAGTATTCCATTCCAAACTTGCGAGCTTATGACCCCACAAGCTGTTGTCACCACAGCTGTTGTCATAACGTTCGGCTACCATTTGCGAACTGCTAGCCTGCCGTTCCTCTTGACCTCTCAGGTTTTGACACGTCAGCCTTCGCATGCAGCATCCGGACCGCTAGCATGCAGCAGAGGCTTCAGGCTGCGACACAATATGGTATCTGAAAAATACTACGAGAGTAAATGTTCACACAGGAATCTTAACCATACACAGCTTTGATGGGAATTAACCGGTGCAGCGGTGTAGTAACCTAAACCAACCAATCTGCTAAGCCTTTTCCCAACTACATTGGGGTCGGCTTCCAGTCCTACCGGATTCAGCTAAGCACCAGTGTTCCACATGGAGGGACTGCCTATCTGACTTCCACAACCCAGTAACTGGGTAACACGGTACACCTTGGCAAGACTGGTGTCAGATCTCAGGCTTCTGACTACCCGTAACGACTGGCAAAGATCTTCAAATGACAGCCGGGACCAACGGCTTAACGTGCTTTCCGAGGCACGGAGGAAACCCGGTTTGTTGAAATGGTCACCCATCCACGGACCGATTTCGTCAAGCGTTGCTTAACCTTGATGATCGACCAGTGCGGCTGTTATTATTTAGCCACGAGCTTCAAGAAGTAGTATTAACCTAAACCTGCAAAATTTGTTATTATGGACACCGAATGTGAGTGCAGAGTCACTGTCCAAAACATGAACCACACATTACAGTGTACTAAGTGCCCAGGTAGGTATATGAGTTTTAGAGAAACAAATAAATGAAATAGCATTTTAAGTCGCAATTAACGAAGCCTGGTAGGGTTTACCACCTTTTAGATAGTTTGGCCCTCCAACCACAAAAGAAGAATACTATGCTTCTTCTCAAATTTAGTTAACTCTCACTACATAAAACTAATCAAACATACAAGTACACACTTCAAACTTATAACACCCGTCTTTTTTCGTCGGGGGTTAAAATCCCTCGATTAATGCCAGTAAAAAACACACAATAATACATAAAAATATAACTGTCATTTAGATTCGATTAGAAAATCGAGTTGAAGGCAATTTCTTATTTTGAAAAATTTACAACAACGAAATTGCTCTAAAAGCTAGTGACTCATATAAAGTGATAGGTATGATAAGGAGTTAACTTCCAACTACTGTATTCATACTAAAAGAAAATTAAATACAAAGATACATAACCGTCATTAGATACATCCAGGCACGTGTATTTTGAGCCGCGAATTCGCCGCGTGATCAGCTTATGATTAGGGGCTCCGTTTGAGTTCAAAACTATGTACGAGTATGTAGTTGGTTAGGCAATCCCACAACAAGCACGTGAGGAAACTGACAAACTGTTCTAATCATATCAAAATGCAGCTTCTGCCACTAACTTTTATTGCTATTTGTTTTTTGAAAACTTGATTTATTTTCTGATCAGCAATGGTTCGACCAGACAGGCGTGGTTTTCATAGATACTGTTTTATCTGTTGATGGAACTAACCGGCATAATAAAAACTTTTTCACAAAAAATAAACCGACTTTTAAAGCAAAACATTAAAAGTGCGAATATTACTTTCTTTTTGGCAGTTGGGGTCTTTGGTACCTCTTGTTGTTACCCGACTGCCGAAGGAGGGTAATGTGTTTATCAGTCTTTGTAAGTATGTTTGTTCCTATGTGGCGTTCCAGACACCAAACGCGTTGGCCGATTCTGATAATTCATACGTCAATCGATTCGTCGTAACCTTGCGATTGTCACTGGCTACATTAAAATTGGGAAATAGAAAAATGGCGGCTTTTGGGCGCCATATTGTGTGGGCCTAATTCTTCCATACCCGTCGTCAAAATAAAGGGTTTTAAGAGGTGATTTCAAAATCATATAAAACTTGTCCGAAAAAAAAATAACTAAAAAGTTATAAATAATAAAAGTAAATTAAAAAATTCAAAAAACCCGACTGCTTAAAAAGCGAACTAAAAAGAAGAAAATCTTTTTATTCTTCTTTTTAGTTCCCTTTTTAAGCAGTCGGGTGTTTTGAATTTTTGAATTTACATTTTTTATCTTTTTTCAACACATTGATGAAACTTGCATTGTTCCCTACGTTGAGAGATACTTCATCATCATCATCATTTCAGCCGAAAGACGTCCACTGCTGGACATAGGCCTCCCCCTGGCCTTGCCATTCCTATTATTATTGGAATCAAATATAAAAGCTTACAATGTTAGGACCCATTATTATTAATGTTAATTTTTATCCGTGGTGCTAGGCAAGAGTGCTTATCCCAGCTGTAAACGACCCTTTGTTCCTATTAGCCTTGTTTGTTCTGTCTCCTGCTTGATATGGAGGGAAATGGAAATAATGGTTTTGTTTTCCAACTCCTCCGTTATTCTTTTCTGATTAATTACGTCGCGGGATCCAAGACAGTTAGATTCATTCTCCGGGACTTTGTCGTGCTTCATTGTCTCAGTACTTTTCTGTTGGTCGGCACTGTTGATTCTGGCTTTCGGGTGATGCAGTGGTTTGGTAGCTTAATTCCACTTTCTCGGTCCTGTGGTCTATCCTATAGAAACCTTATATTTATTTAGCAAGAACCTAGCCTGTGGCAATCAGTGATAGAGTGGCTTTTGATCAATAAATGAATTTTAGTAATACGACAAACATTCAGATATTATTACTTCAAAAAAACAATCAATTTTATCCCGTTTTAATATAAGTTTAGACACCCGGCCCTCTCCACACTTTTATTTCCAAAACCGCAGGCAGCAGAGGTAGGTAGCCCAGTAGTAACGGCCGTGACTTACAAGTTGTAGGTCGTGGGTTCTAACCCAGGCAGTTGCTTTAATGTGTAAATTATTTGATCACCACTGCTCTCAAAACGGTGAAGGAATGTATAGGCAGAAAACAGTTCTAGACGACGACGACGATGTCTTAGAACCTAAAATTCGAAGATACGTGAAATCCACTAACCCGCACTAGGCTTGCGTGGTGGATTACGGTCCATTCCCTTTTAAAGAAAGCCTGCACTCACAACAGACCAACTGGGAGTCTAATTGCGGAAAAGGGGTCCATCTATCCTATCCTACCAAAGCCGCAGCTAAAATAAAAATTCAATCAATATTTAAACTTACTATAGCGACTTGCAAACCTCATATTGGTACCACATCACATAGTCTAATACTGACCACGAATAGGTTTAGTAAGCTTATAAATTGATATTCAACTAGCAATGTATGGCCGTGCGTCGAAATATAAACAGAGCTAACGTAGCCTTATTTCAAACCGAACTTTGGTTTCAGATTCATAAACGCTGTTGGAAATTTCATTACAAGACCCATGCTTTTACAGTCTGATTGGATTTTATAGTGGGATTTTATTCGCTTAGGTTGTAGATCCTTGATTTTCCTCTTGAAGACATTCAGAGAAGGGCTGTCGCGTAGGCAATGTGGTAGAGAGTTCCAGAGACGCACTGCAGTAACAGACAAGAAGCCATCATAGCGGCTGGATATGTGACGTTACCCCACGTCGAAGGAGAAGAGAAGTGGAATTGCGACAGGGTTTACCCATCGGGACAAAGTACCCTAAGCGTTGATGAAGGTATTGCGGAGAATTAGGATTGTGTAGGATAGTATAGAGAAGAAATAGAATATGGGTATCTAGACGACACCGAATCGGCAGCCTCTTCAATTTAGTCCGAAACACCGACACGTGATCGTACTGTCACATTTCAGAGCAGTATTATGTCGAAGGTATGTTCCGTCGAAATAGAGATCTACCGAACAAGTACATATCGTAGAAGGGTTCTGTCGAAGAACTGTCTAACTACTGCTAGTCGAATATATGTTCTGTCGAAGCAATGAGTAGTCGAACTATTGTTTTTCGAAATAATTAACTGTCGAAATTCAGAATGACACTCTTAAAGATTAAAGTTTTGACAATTTTAATTTTAACTGAAAAAAAAATTGAGAGCCTCCTCCTTTTCTGAAATCGGTTAAAAACAGAAAAAAAGTAGATTCCTGTTAGAGAATACCGCCACAGTCGAAATAGTTTCTTTCGACCAGGTAGAATTTAAATTTAAAAAAATTACGTTTATTAGTAACTTACCTTAGTAAATAAAAACAAAAACAAATGCAAACATATGCCATTCTCAACTTTCTATATAAATCAACACCTTCGATGTATATGATCGAAGATCAACACAACCAAAATTCGGATCGCACCTAACGACTCCTCCAGCTTGCAACCAATAATTGTAGATCAATTAATGGGTCAAGCCCAGGATCGCTGACGGTGACGTCAGCTTCGAGAGAGGGTGTGGAATTGTTGACACACTTGTGCTGACTCCCAGCGTCTCGTGCACTTATTCAGTAATTTATGTTAGCTATGTATGTGCAATCTGCATAAATATTGGTGACGGTAGTCTGTGGATTTTCTGTGTGAACAGGTTGAGTTTCTGCAAAGCTTCAGAATGAAGGGAAACTGCGGCACATTTTACGATAATGATGTTCTTAACCAAAGCCATAAATCGTTGAGTTAATTATTACATCATGTTTTCGTCATCGGTTGTCGTGAAAATGGTTGTTAGATGGTTATTTTGTTTTCATACAATCAATAAATTAACAGATAAAGGTTGTGGTATTCTGCTGAACAGATCCACATCTTTAAGTCGTTTATAATAAATAAGTTTACGTTTATAATACGATACAAACCACATCATTTTATCTTTTGAAATTGTATCAACTCATGTAACTCACTTTTATGTATATATGTTATTTTCTTAAGCCATAGACATAACATACCATGGACACTTCTTCTTCTAGACCTTCTCTAAGCTGGTTGTACAATTTTCATAATAAGGGCAGCGGCAGACTGCCCCCTCTGTAAATCATTTTTTATTCGTTCTGATCATGATTTCTTTTAATTGGGATTTGAATTTGAAATTCAGAAGATATGACACAGAACGAGGAAAAACGGGCGTCAGCTTTCTAGTTTGATTTTGGCAATTAACGCCGAAAGTCTTGTTGACTACTTAGTACTACCAAGTGTACTATCATATCTAAAAACTGTTTAAACTGTTATATATTCAGCCTGGAAGTGCATTCAATATAATTTATTGAGTGTGGTATGTGCGCTTTTTTACTGGTACTTAATCCTCGCCGGTCATCGCTTCGCATTAAAGGGCTCGCTGTTCGGCGTATGAAGCCACAGTGGGCCTCCACACCCCTTGCTGCCTGCGTATCAACCTGCGTTACTGCCTACCTGCTCGATAGCCTGCCTATTAGTTCAGCTGCCTACTGAACGTACTATCTACCCATGTGCCTGCTTGTGCGTCGTGGTGCCTACTCACCAGCCTTCCTCGACCATTCCACGTAATGGTGAAGTTCCTGTGCGTCCTGCTGCCTGCTTAGCTGTCATTCCCGAGCAACCCACGTCGTGCGAAGCCAGCCCTTAGTTTTTTTATTCACAATATCCTTTTTCTTAGTTTTATTTTATTAATAACTCTTATTTTTACTAACGTGGCTTACAAGGTATCTGTCCCACTTAGAAGCAACTTAATTCCCAATAAACAGTTTTCAGGATTAAAGCTATCAAAGAAACTAAGTTATTCACAATGTTCTTGAAGTTTGAAATGCGTCTGTTATTCACATCAGTGAAGATTAAATTGATTGCACGTGGATTGAGCAGTGATCAATCAATTTCGATCTAAAACGTATAGTGACGAGATCGGCACGTGGTAAGATTGCGGTCCAAACTGCAATTTCACAGAATTAAATCAACGTGAGTAAATAGTATCTGGGTATTCCTTATCATGGAGATTATTCACGATTCTTGCGGTTAAATCCTACATCATTAAAGTACTTATTTTTAAATAATTACTAATTCCAATAACTCAACTCTATTGTGAGCACTATGCATGCCTTAATGGTCATGTGATTTAGTCCCCTAGTTATTTAGGTTGTTCTTAACATGTGTAATGTGCTCTAAAAACGATGAAGGGAAACTGGCATGTCCTAAACTAAACTTTCGAAGACATGTGACATCTACCAACTCGCACTGGAGGCCTGTGTCCCAGCAGTAGGAACGTTAAAAGGCTATGCTATGCTTTTGCTATGTGCAATGTTTGTGATGTGACTGTACTTGATATAAATAAATACTCTACTAATAAAGGCATGAATACAACAACATCAATGCACTTTATTAACAATTCAATGTATCGTAAAGTAGCTGTAGTACAGTAAAAGTTGGGAACACACGTAATATCCAAGTGTGTCGGAGACGTAACGTTATTGCGTTATAAAACTATAAGAATCCCCTGTGAGTGCACTTGGAGTTGAGTTTAACTTGTGAACGATCCACCAGTATGAACCGGACCTAGTAACACGTTTTGAGTTGTTTGCCAACTACAAGATGTGAATTTATTGGACATTATTTATTATGTGCTTCAATTATTTCTTTGTAAGTAATTTATCATGTTTGCGGTGCAGCATTTGAACAACAGAGGCTCTGGACAAGGGTTATTCTATCAAACGAAAGTGTCGTGATAGTCATTGGAAAAATAACAAAAATGCCAAAAATTTCTTACATTTTATGGTTTCGACCATCGCCATCGCTTTGTCATACGTCAAGGTTGCGGGGATCCGCTGGATGCGAGAAGCACGGGACCGATCAATGTGGCGATGCTTGGGGGAGGCCTATGTCCAGCAGTGGACGTCTTTCTGCTGATATTATGATGATGATGTTGAAATATTTACAATTAAAGGATTTAAGTAAAGGCATAGTTATTATAATTGGTGACTACCTAAACAAGAAAAAAAAACAAGGTGAGAAGAAAGAACTGTTAAGGTTGCCCTAGCCGATCATTCTTCCATACAAACGTAGTCTGGCGATTACTCCACAGTTTGACGGTGTGCGTTCAAAATAAAAAATTATATCAATTTGTCTCATCATTATCTAGCCCTGTATGGAAACAAAAAAGAAAAAAAAAAAAAAGTGCGTCGAAAGTTCCATATTTCAACACTAATATTAACGCATATTTGAGCGCAAATAAATACCATAAAGAAAATTGCAAAACAGTCAGCAATGCAAATCATTTTATTTTGAACAGATACATTTAATAGTTTTTTCATGATATCCATATTCCCAAAGGTCTATTTATAAAATTTTGCGCACTCGTTTTCGTCCTTAATCATCATCAAAAGTGTGTATTCGTACGTGAACTAGCTTCTTACTGCTGATAGCGTGCATTTTATTTATTTAACATATACTTCATAAAACACAAAAAAACATACAGGACAAACGTTCAAATATACAAGTGTACAATGGGCGGTTTTATCGCACTAGGCAATCTCTTACAGACAACCATTAACTCCGCGCACGAAATAGTTCGTGCTGTCGACTAGGGCAACCTTAAAGATCATTTAAAAAGTCATTACAAAATTTTAATATCAATACAGATTTAAGTAGGTACGGATGCTATTTATTCTGCCCACCCATTAATTAACTCCAGGAAAGTAGGTGGCACAGTGATCACGTGCTGCCGTGTGCAGCGAGACTCAGAGGCAAATCCTTTAGTCTCCACAGGGATGTGTCTTAACAGGCTTTGCATAAAGGAGGTGCCAGGGTGGTTTTTTAAGAGCTGGAGCCCCGTCGATGTGCTGTTGGTGATTATCGGGGAGGTTTGAATGGGGTAAAAAACCCACACTTTACCATCTTTTTTGCAAAATAATCCAGACGCCTTTTGAAGGTTTACCCCCGATAACAAAAAATAAAAGGGAACCGCAAATTAAACCATTGGTTTCTAAGCAAGGCAAATTATCTGAACCACATGAAACACAGTAAAATTATTTTCACTTATTTTGAATGTTATATATATTACATAATGATAGTAACTTATTAATTAAGTAGTGCAAATTTGGAGAAGCTAGCATTGTTCTTGTAAAAGTAGGAAAGTTTTCTGGAGCGTAATGTGCTAAATCTCGAACCTCCTACCTCCACAGCTAAACTTTGACCCCGCTATTAGTTGATCCGTTCAAATTATGCTTCTTGTCTATAAATAATAGTGCTTTAATTAACTGGAATGTTATTGATTACTCTTTCATTATTATTCTTCTAACCTCTTTATCTTTCCTGTTTTCAGATCTTACGATGTAACATCTATTGTTTGTGTTGTGATGTGTTTGTTAATGTGTGTTGTTCCACTTCCAAACATGTGCAGTTCTAGTGTTTTTTCATGATTTTTTTGAATATGAAAATGCAGACAGTCGGGCTCCGTTGGCTGACAGACGAGAAATCCTTTTGAAGGAATCTTCCTCCACTCCAATCAACACCACAGTCGCCATGACAATGGAAAAACCATCAACATAATTTCAGCTAAAAGATGTCCACTGCTGAACATAAGCCTCCCACAAGCGTTGCCACAGTGATCGGCCCTATGGGTCTCGCATCCATCGCAGCCTTGACCTGGTCGTCGCTCCACCTGGAGGGAGGCCTAGGGAGGCCTTCCAATGCTGCATCTTCCGGTTTTAGTTAGTTTAGTTTAGAAAAATTCTTTATTAAAATAAAAAAATATACATAGCTGAAGTACTTAAAAATAAGTAACAGTTACACTTTTATTAATGACAACACTTTTACAGGCTAGAAGCACCTTTATAAGTATTTAATAATAATGGTTACAAACTTATTACAACATGAGGGATTTATTAATCAAACCTTTACTATTAATTATTTTTTTTATAAAATGAGGGGGTAACAGGAAATACTTAACTACGCGCTTAGCATACCTGTGCGACCGGTGCAAGCGGTAGCTCAGGAGACCGCGCGTGGCCACCGGCAGCGTACGAACTAGCATCTTCCGGTACGCGGTTGCCAATCGAGAACTTTTCAGGTCGAACGGCCATCCGTTCTCTGAGAAATGTGACCTGCCCATTGCCAGTTAAGTTTTGACAATTCTTCAGGCTATGTGTGTAGTGTACGGAAAAATGCCTTCGATTAATGTCCAATTATACTTGTAAGCTAAGCTAAGCTAAAACTGACAATTTGATAGATTCGAGTGGTTGAAACCACTTATATTTAGAAAATAGGGGTAAAAGTGTTTAATCACTTATCCTCTTTCTCGCACCGTTTTTATCATTACTGAGGGATGTTAAACCCCCTGCAGGCGAACAACTTTTCTTTAATGATGTCTCCATCATCATCCGATTATTCTCCATCTGTGTTCATCCTAACTTGACGTTCTGGAGTAAATCGTGCAGTTTGGTGTTGAGCGTTGAATGAGTTTGGTCAGACCACCTGATCGGGCTGCAACCTCGCGGCCATCGACCTTAACAATAATAATGATAGCAAAATTTTATTTCCGTGGTAATTCTTGTCCCACTCTTCACATAGGGTAGGTTAGCTTTGTTCTCAACAAAACAAAGTTTTTTTTTCGTTGTTCTCTGAAAATATTCAGCCTTTGATGTCGAAAAGGGTTATTACAAGTAGATTGTGTCCATACTTATTTTAAAGCAAATTCAATTTTCTTCTTAGTTTATTTTGTTAATGTTCAGATTTTAGAAATATTTACGTCGTCTCGTGTTTTGTTTCAACAACAATCAACAATTTTTATTTTGAAGTTTGAAATAATTTTCATATTCAATTTATGAAATTTTCTATGCATATTGTGGTGGGCGGGCAAAACAACAATGTTTTGATAGAAAAGCAAGATTTGCTTTTTCATTTATTTCAATAAAGTAAATGCTGATCGAAGTGCATGCACACCAAGCAAAACTAAACAGAAAATTAATAAAAGATGAACAAACATGGTTACAAGTTGTATTTTCGTTTGTTTTTAACCCCCGACGGAAAAAGAGGGGTGTTATACGTTTAACATGTGTACCTGTGTGTTTGTGTATCTGTTTCTGGCATCATAACTCTTAAACAGATTAACTGATTTTGATTTCTTTTTTTTTTTAAATTTAACTTTATCGAGAGTGTTCTTAGCTATGTTTGATGAAATCGTTTCTTTAAAAGTTATTGGCGCTTTACTGTTTGAATCGGGCTGTTCTCAAGATCATCATCATCATCATTTCAGCCGAAAGACGTCCACTGTTGGACATAGGCCTCCCCCAGGCGTCGCCACATTGACCGATCCCGTGCGTCTCGCATCCAGCGCCTTCCCGCAACCTTAACCAGGTCATCAGTCCACCTAGTGGGAGACCTTCCAGCGCATCGTCTTCCGGTTCGCGGTCGCCATTCTAGAACTTTTCGGCCCCATCGGCCATCCTTTCTGCGAGCAATGTGCCCTGCCCACTGCCACTTAAGTTTGGCAATTCTTCGGGCTATGTCAGTAACTTTGGTTCTCCTGCGGATATCATCATTTCTGACGTGATCACGCAAGGAAATTCCGAGCATAGCCCTCTCCATTGCCCTTTGGGTGACTTTGAGCTTTCTGATAAGGCCCATTGTGAGCGACCACGTCTCGGTCCCATAGGTGATCACTGGCAACACACACTGGTCATAGACTTTTGTCTTGAGACACTGCGGTAAATTGGACGAGAAGATACCACGCAACTTCCCGAACGCCGCCCAGCCGAGTCGGATTCGACGGCTGATCTCTTTCTCGAAATTGGACCTACCCAACTGGACCGTTTGTCCCAGGTAGACATAATGGTCTACAACTTCGAGTGTAGAGTCTCCGACCTTGGTGTTACATGGGCATTCACCATGATCTTGGTTTGGTCCATGTTCATTTTAAGACCCACTCTTTGGGAAGCTCTACTGAGGTCATCGAGCATTTTACTGAGGCTCTCCATGGTCTCAGCCATGACCACTATGTCGTCGGCAAACCGAAGGTGAGTAATGTACTCGCCATTAACGTTGATGCCCAGCCCCCTCCAGTCCAGATCCTTGAAGACATCCTCCAGCGCAGCAGTGAACAGTTTCGGAGAAATGACGTCTCCCTGTCTCACGCCGCGCTGGAGAAGGATTGGTTTCCTTTATCTGTGACAAAGAATATTTATAAACCAGATACCAGTTTAACTGTATTTGTAGGTAATAGTAAAAAAGTAAACAAAGATGACATCACTGAGTGTGTAAAAGAGATGTTAAAGTTAAATTGCAGTAAAATTATTTTGTGTGCCTTCCCTTACTTGGATAAATTGTCAAATAGACAAAATAATCACATTCACATGCTTAATAAGCATCTGCACTTTCTTGTGAGTCACTATAGTGACAAACTTGTTTTTTTTGACATCAACATTTTTGTTGATAAATTAAAGTCGACAGGCGATACTTTGTATCTGCCTCTTAGGGTAAGACATCAAATAGCTCGGCTATTATCTTATACAATAAACTCAGAAATAAGTAGTATGTCGAAGTATACAATTATTATTGATATTAGTAATAATACTAATTTAAAGGTGGTCAATACCTTGAATAACGTTAGCAAAAATGCTATTAATATTTATTCTTTAAACTAGTTGATAGGACAAGGGAGGGTATCAATAACGGAATAGTTGCGAGTATGTCCACCATTAAAAAGGTACCTTCTTGCTCGCAAAAAAATAATTTAAGAAAAGGGTCTGAGCAGAATTTTCTGAAATTATTTCACCAAAATATTCAGGGTTTTTCTTCAAAGGAATTAGAAATCTAACTGTTTTTAAAAAAAACAATGTTTGACATTGTTTGTTTCACTGAGCATTGGCTGAAAGATTACGCAATGCTAATCAATTATGAAAATTATACTGTGGGCAGTTGTTTTAACAGAAATATTATGTTGCGTGGGGGTTCACTTATATTAATTAAAAATGGTATTAAATCAAAACCTCGTAAAGATATAGTAGACCTCTCAGTTGAACATAGTGTTGAACTGTCCTGTGTTGAGCTGGATAAGCATGTCATAGTGTGCGTCTACAGACCCCCTAATTATAAGAACTACTCTATATTCGAGTCAGTGATGGAAGATGTTTTGGCAAAACTCGCAATGGGTAATAAACTAGTAATTGTCTGTGGTGACTTTAATATTAATATTCTAGAAGATAATTCAGATAGAAGTAGGTTATTAAATCTCTTTAAATCATTTAATTTGTCACATGTGTTTACGGAACCAACCCGAACTACGCTGACTTCTGCTACATGTATTGATAATGTTTTTTGTTGCTGCAACTACTTGGACAATGCCATTATAAATTATCTGCCTTCGGATCATAGTGGGCTACTTGTGACATTTGAGTCCAATATGCTAATTAAACAAGTGCAGATTCAATCCAGACCAATAACATCCGGTAAATTAAATAAATTTAACAGCACTTTAATCGCTAAGTTAAGCGATCAGGACCTCACAGTGAATGACGGTAATATTTTGTATGATGAAGTTTTTTCAGTGGTTCAAAAAGAGTTTAATAACACTTTTAAGAAGATAACTAAAACTGTATGCCCTAAGTTTTTATTCAGTGACTGGGCGACTACAGGACTTAGAAAAAGTAGGGAAAGACTTTACGAGCTATATGGCCTTAAGCCTTGTATGAACACTGAAACGTTTAATAAGTATGTTGCTACTTACTCGAGAACTTTTAAAAATACATGTAAGGCAGCTAAGGCCTTGTATATTAGAAATAAGGTTAAATTAGCAGAAAATAAAATCAAGACGGTTTGGAAAATTATAAATAATGAAACGAACATGAATAAAAGAAATAATCCTGATTACACGCTTGAGACCACACACGGACTTATTAGAGATAACAAAAAAGTTGCGCAAGAATTTGTAAATTTCTTTACCAACATCCCAATTAAAACTACTGAAACCTTAAATTCTTCGCCCGCGCTTGCTTTTGGATTATTAAACGCGAACGTTTCAGCCTGCCCGAATGTATTTAACTTTTCACATATAAACCCCATAACAGTAATAAAAGCTTTTAAGCAAATCAAGATCAAACCGACTGAAGATCTGTGGGGAATGTCCATCAAAGCTTGTACCTCCATTATTCAGACTATAGCGCCGTACTTAGCTGTAATTTTTAATTTGTGTGTGGATCAAGGAGTCTTTCCGGATCTAATGAAATATAGTAAGGTTATACCACTTTTTAAATCCGGGGACAGTAAAGACACAAATAATTATAGACCAGTATCCGTGTTGCCGGTTTTCAGCAAGGTATTTGAGAAGATAATGCTTAATCAAATGCTCATTCATTTTAATACGAATAAAATCTTGCATGATAAACAGTATGGTTTCACCAAAGGACGTTGTACAACTGACGCTGGTGTCACCCTATTAAAACACATCTTTAATGCGTGGGAAGAGTCGCAGGATGCCATAGGTATCTTCTGCGACCTGTCGAAGGCGTTTGATTGCGTTAATCATGAAACATTACTTCTGAAACTTGAGCATTACGGGCTAGGTCAATCAGCGTTAAGTTTGGTTGAATCTTATTTAAGTGATAGACAGCAATTAGTTCAGATAAACGGTGTGAATTCGTCGGGGTTAAACGTGAAAATGGGGGTACCCCAGGGCTCAATATTAGGTCCTTTCTTATTTTTAATATACATAAACGATTTACCCCGTTTATTGGAAAACAAACTAAACATGGTGTTATTTGCTGATGACACATCTTTAATTTTTAAAATAAATAGACGTACTTATCAGGTTGACGACGTAAATAACGCGCTACGGCAGGTTCAGGATTGGTTCACTGCAAATAATTTAGTTTTAAATGGTAAAAAAACCAAGTGCGTAAAATTTTCCTTGCCGAATGTAAAAAGTACTGATTGTGACATTATCTTAAACAAGGAGAAGCTAGAATTCGTCGATAAAACGGTTTTCCTGGGGATCACGCTAGACTCAACGTTACAATGGGGTCCTCATTTAATATCACTTGCAGGGCGGCTAAGTTCGGCAGCTTATGCTGTTAGAAAGATTCGTCAATTTAGTGATGTAGATACCGCGAGGCTGGTCTATTTTAGTTACTTTCATAGTATAATGTCTTACGGTATTTTACTATGGGGAAGGGCTGCAGACATTGAGTCAATTTTTATTCTGCAAAAACGAGCCATCAGAGCGATATACAATCTTCGCCGGCGCGATTCTCTAAGGGAACTGTTTAAGGGCATTAACATCATGACGGTTCCTTGTCAATATATTTATGAAAATATCATGTACGTGAGAAAAAATTTACATCTTTTTAGTAAAAACGGAGATAGACATAATTACATTACTAGAAATAGGGACCAATTAGTTCAACCAGGTTTCAGACTGGCTAAAGTAGCCTCTTCTTTCATGGGGTACTGTACAAAATGTTACAATAAAATTCCTCCCCACATTCTAGAACTGAATGAGACGAAATTTAAAACTTGTATAAAACGCACACTATGCAGGCAGGCATATTATAAGTTGGGGGATTACATCACTGATAAAAATGCTTGGCTCAATGCTACTCTTGCTCCACAACCACTAGGGCGCAAAAACAAGTGATATGCAGAACATTATTGTTTTGTAGAATTGTTGAACCTGCTGAAGACTGTATGAATATATTTGTATTATATAGACTCAATTTCTTTTAGTATAGTATAACTGCGCAGCACGTGTGTGAGTACTATGTACCGAACTGTAAATCTACCATTTGCTGTACCTCGGTGTCGTTCGTAGACTTGTGTTTGCCCTGGCAGTTGAGTGTGTCATGCTCTCTCAAATGTCTCTCTGATGGTGGCGTGTGTGTTGGATCATTCGGTTCCCTTCATGATGGTTGAGCTGGGTGGTGCCGATTCATGCGTCATGTTCGTGAACGGGCGCCGTCAGTTGGGATTGGTCTTAACTTAACTGCTTCGGATGCTAGTGTTTTTCTAGCGCTTATTATGTAACTGCACAGTACACGTGTGAGTACTTTTAATACTTTGTACCTGTACGTAGTATAGTATGTAGTGATTCTGGGTGCATTGTCCTCACACATATAAATTTATTCATGTATGTACTTATGTACCTAAATATTGTAAAAAAAACATTTTTTTTTTTTAAAAGAGTAAGTATGGAGTTTCTTGTGCGTTCTTCTCCATAACAAGCTACTTTCCGAATGCACGGTAGAATCAATTTTTATTCCTTGTAAATTTTAATGTAACTAACGTTCAAAAGTGCCGCTTTGTGGCCTAGTTGAAATAAAATATCTTTGTCTTTGTCTTGTCTTGTCTTTCGAGGTCTGATCCTGAAGACGGACTGACATGGTGGCGTTTTTGTACAAACACTTCAACACCTCAATGTACCGGTAGTCGATCTGGCACCGTTGGAGAGACTGCAGTACAGCCCAAGTCTCGATCGAATCGAAGGCTTTCTCGTAGTCCACAAACGCTAAACATAGAGGCAGGTTATACTCTTCGGTCTTCTGTATAACCTGCCGCAGCGTATGTTTGTGGTCTACGGTGCTAAAGCCTTTTCGGAATCCGGCTTGTTCGGGGGGCTGGAAATCGTCAAACCTGCGCGCGAGACGATTCGTGATGACTCTTGAAAACAACTTGTAGACATGGCTAAGAAGTGAGATGGGCCTATAGTTCTTTAGCCGGGCATTGTCGCCCTTCTTGAAGAAGAGTACCACCACACCCCTGCACCATGCCTGTGGCGTTTTGCCCTCGAGTATGACGGAATCAAACAGCTTCTGAAGGGCCCTAAGGACCGGTTTGCCACCCGCCTTCAGGAGTTCGGCCGTAATTCCGTCATCACCCGGCGCCTTGTTGTTTTTGAGCTGTTTCAGAGCCATCCTAATCTCGTACAGGCTGACGTCCGGGATATCTTTGGTATAGTGCCGGGTCAATCTAGCTCTTGGGTCGTGTGCTAGACTCGCAACGGGCTTGCTGATCGATGTGTACAACTGCGCATAGAATGTCTCGATCTCCCTTAGAAGCTCCGGTTTGGCGGATACGATCCTGCCATCGTCGGTCTTCAGTTTCGTGAGTTGGCTCTGCCCAATAGCCAGATCCCTTGCAAACACCTTGGAGCCTTTATTTCGCTCGATCGCGTCTTTAATACGCTCGGTATTGAATCGGCGGAGGTCTCTTTTCAAGGATTTAGAGATCTGTCTATTGAGCTGCCGGCGTATTTGCACGCCTCATCTGAAGACTGCAGGATCATCTCACGCCTCTCCTTCATAAGCTTGAGGGTATGATCAGAGAGCTTTTTGTTCCTATCTGTACGACGGGTCTTGAAAAACTTAGACCCGACCGTATGGACAGCTTCCACGAACCCGTTGCTGTATTCATCCACGGAGCTCCCTAGGCATTCGAAACGATTCTGGAGTTCGAGCTGAAAGCTCTCGGGGTTTTGGACCTGGATCTGCGCTGGCCGGAGCGTGGACTTGATCAGTCGAGACCTTTCAAGCTTAATATTAATGTTCAATGTGCCTCTTACCGTGCGGTGATCGCTCCCGGTTTTTACCGAATTGATCACAGAGACATCATTGAACATTTGCTTCTTGGTTGACATGATGAAGTCGATCTCATTTTTTGTTGCACCATCGGGGCTCTGCCAGGTCCACTTCCTGTGTTCACGCTTTTTGAAGAAGGAGTTCATCATATAGAGGCCCTCCTTCTCCATAAAACTGGCCAGTAGGTGACCCCGGTGGTTCCGTTGTCCAACTCCAAATTGCCCCACTTGCAGCTCATCCTCGTCTCGTTTGCCCAGTTTCGCGTTGAAGTCCCCCATGACAACGGTGAAGTGAGTTTTGAAACCATGCATGCCTCTGGAGATATCCTCATACATGGTCTCTACCTCATCGTCGGGGTGTGCCGAGGTTGGGGCGTAGACCTGTATGACCTTCAGCGAATATCTTGAGGATATTCTGAGTATAAGGTACGCCACCCTGGTCGACACACTCTCGATCTTCACCACGTTGTTCACAAGGGACTTGTGGACGATAAACCCGACAGCACCCTGGGACTGCCGGTCACCCTCTCGGAAATAGAGCAGGTTACCGGATTTGAGGATTATCGAGTCCTCCCCCTCTCTTCGGACCTCAGATAACCCTATAATACTCCATCGCAACCTGCTCAATTCTTCCTCGAGTTCGGTGACCTTCTCGTCGGTCCGAAGTGTGCGCGTGTTGTACGTTGCCAGGTCCAGTCGTCGGTGATTGTTGGGGTAGCCGGATCTCGTCCGGAGATTCTTAGCACCCCTTGCCATGCCGTAGCCTCGACCGCTACCGTAGTCGAGGGTAGGCAAGCTGCCGATTACTAGGGGCCATTTTTTATTTGTGCTATTCATTGGGGGGTTTTGCCATAATTGCCACGCTTGGCAGGTGGGTTGGCGATATATCATTTTCAAGATATTTTCATTCTCAAGATATCGTGATTCAATAGATTGTCGATCGAAGCGTACACACATACAGGGAATCTTTCAAAGTATTAAATTTTACTTTTTCTACTCAAGATCTTTTCCACATATACTGTACCGGACGGACGGGATCGCTTGAGCTCTGTATACGGGAGGATGTAAGTCTCCTGCCCAAGCGGTTTGACGCCCTGTTCCTATAGTTCAGTTTTCAAGAGTACTGTAGTCTGGGGTGTTTATTGATGGCTGCTGTGTATTGAGAGGTGAAGGCTTCTTGCGTAGGAAATAAAAGACTTGATTCCTCATGACTATTAGAAGCGTATCTACAGGTCCCCAGGGAACAGAAGGAGGCGTAAAGGAACTATTAAAATTGGTGGTATTTAAATTGTTCTACGCGCATGCGCACCATCGTACCCCGAAACTTTACTTTATTGAGAACCGTAAAACCGCTTGAAAATCAGTTTCCACTTTTAGGTATTTTTCATCATGCACTTAGCCTACAGATCAACAAAACTCACCTTTTTTCATGAAGAAATTATGACGTATTTATATATGAGCGGATGCGCCTTGAAATCTTCTTTTCAAGTCCGTGACTATATCCCCTTAATATATTTTCCAGGTAGAATGAAGGATGAAGGGCTATTTTGTTGATTTTTTAACTTAGTAGCTATTATCTTCTAAAACTATACCATTTACAACTACGCTATTACATGAGCCTTGTAGTCCTTCTATGAGGCTATAGAAATACATTACATCTATAGTTACATTTACATCCTTCAGGCGCGTAACTGCCTGAAAGCGTCAGTTTGACGAAAAAGTGCAAAATTACAACATTAAAAGTTAATTTGTACTTAAACTGTCTGAGGGATTTCCACCCACCAAAGAAGACCCGGTAGCTATCCTGACAGGCCACCCTGGGATAGTACTTTGGTTGGTGCAACTTTAACCTTCAAGCGAGTACCCACCCTGGAAGGGTGGATTCTATGAAAACTTTTGGGACCCCGCAACCTAGCAAGTCGATTATCTTCCAAACTATCAGAGCTATTGAAGTGTGTTTAGGAAGAAAGGCAAATGGGCTAGCGAGTGGTAATACTTCAACAGGTACATCTATAAGCCTCCAGGTACTTAGGGCACCTGAAAGCGGCAAAATTGCACCATCTTATAAGTTAGTTTCTACTTAAACCGTCCAGGCGATGATCATCATCGATGTATGGTCCAGGGTACTTGCAAGCAGGCTCTCAAGAGGTAATGCTTCGTAATGCATATAATCTTTCAGGCACCAAGTGTGTCTGAAAGCGGTAAGCCCGCTAACAAGTATCTAGAAACCTCTGTACTCATTCATTCAAACACAATATCTCAACTAAGTGGCGTTTATATACTAGAATTACGAGAGTTTAATCGAAATACAGGGCCTAGGTACAAGTCTAGGTTACCTAAAAGCGTTAACACGCAAATAACATGATAACCACTTATTTAAGAAAAATGGGTGTGCATTCATCGTTCCAGATTGAGATTCTATTAGCCCTTGCTATGTACCGTTATTATGTACTGTTTATCAGTCATAGATATAGGGTAAATAAGTTAGAACACCTAGTTTGTGTTTCCTAACAAAACAAATACGGCAATAAAAAATGACGATTGGCGCGCCACCCTGCGTCAGTGGATCGCACCACCCACTACTTGAATTCCCGTTTTTACAGGGGTCTCGAATAAACATATAAATATTGTTTTATTTATCAATCCTATTACATACATATATTATGCTGATATATAAGCTATGTGACGTACATAACATATATGTACAACAATCTGATTAGCATTTATCTTATGTTGCAGTCTGCCTCCAGTCTCATCGTATGCAGCTGATGACCTGTATTTTACTCGGAGCGCCTATCTGTATGGCGACTGAAAAATCCGGTTATTGGGCAAGACGTTGTAAAATCCTTAAACCACTCTCATAGTCTACAAATGACAACCGGCAAGACAAATAAAACACCATAGGTACCTCAAATCCCGTAACTCGATTACACCAATAGCTACAAATCGTATCATTAAGACGATTGGGTCGCCAAACACACTAGTTGCAATCTGCATAGATACCTCAAAAGGGAGGGAGATAACTGAATCTTGTTGAACTAACTATTAAGACCGATGAACATGACTTCACTATTCAGCAATCCACCGATAACCTACCAAAATGTGTACCTCTTACTTGAGGTAACCAACTTCAGTAAGTAGGTTCATCATTTTAGAACACCCCATTAAAAATGGCTATGTAGAAACATGCTTTTTAGAAAGTTTTGTCTCAACTAAATTAGTGACTTGACTCGTGTAAACAGGCATTCAACTAACTGTACCTAAATATATTAGAACTGTACTTTCCTTTTTTGGAAAAACTGGCATCACAGTATCACAAACGTGTTACACTCGACTAAACACTAGAATCTTGTAAACAGACTGAAGCACTTACACATAGTGTGTTTACGCTTCAATACTGATCCGTGGGATTAACAATAGTCTATTAATTTAGTGCAACGCTGGTCTCAGATGGTGTGAACCGGCCGTCCATTACTCGCAAAGCTGAGGATAACTCTATAATATTGCGTCGCATTGCGATAATATGCACTGCATATTACTTGTCATTAGGCACAAGCCAGGTAGATCCGGTAATTAGTTCGCCCAATGAGGGTATAATTGTCCGTTGTACATTAGCTATGGGCGATGTAATAAATACCGTGATGTTAGGTGTTTGCGGAATCGCGTTGATTCAATTTTGGATGTCGTAAATTAGATTTTCCGGGCTTGTATGTAAGTGGCTATGATAATATGTAATGGTGCTGTTATTAGGTAGATAAATAAAATAAAATAAAAAAGCCTTTTATTTCATGCATTGAAGAATAATATCATTATCATTTATACATAACTATTTTTTACATGGTGATAATTTAAAAAGAGTTATAGTATTTTTTAGTTTGTTTCAATATCATATTAGTTTATAGCTTTCATATCTTTTCATTACAGTTTTTGATGTACCTAAGTATTTATTGCTAAAAATTAAATATATTACATGTTCAAATTAAATTCCAATTTCAATTATTTATTGCAATAGATAATATTATATCAAATGTATAAATTTAATTTAAATTTCAGTACGAATATTCATTCATTAAATAGATTGTAATTAAAATAATGATTGAAAATAAAAATAAAAATATCGTGCATGCATGATCCCCTCAAGTAGTAAGGGTGAAGGCCTCCTCCAGAGAACTCCATGGGTCGCGGTCTTTGGCTACTGTCAGCCAGTTTTTCCCTGCAACTCGTGTGATGTCGTCTGTTCATCTAGTTACAGGTCTTCCTCTTTTCCGAGTGCCTGTCGGACCTGGCCATGCGAACCGTCCATCGCTCGTCGCTTATTCTCGCTACGTGTCCTGCCCATCTCCATTTTAAGTTTAGAGCGTAGGTAAGAGCGTCTTTCACTCTTACCTACTATTCATTAGGTAGATATGAAGTGCTTAATATATGTCGCATCAAGGGTGGCCGGTAGATATAAATCATCGGGAAGTCAGGATGTATTCCTTTAGTTTAAGACATCGTGTGTAGGCAAGTCGGTGGGTACAATCGTGAAAATGAAATCACACAAGTTATTCGATACACTGGGTTTATTCAAATAGTCACAACTCACAGTTACAATCTTGCTTACCAATATTACGGATCGACAGTTATTCTACGACGTCTTATCTTTGAGGCGATCAGTACTCAACTGTCATATTCTGATGTCCCCACTAAGCAAGTGGTTAGAAAAAGCGCGCCAATGCATAGTTGTTCTTGATTTGCCGCCAGGGGCGTGCTTGTGATTTGTTTTGACGTTCGTACTATTGACTAAACGCGACATATATTAGGCTTTAGATAAACTGGTGTCCGTGTTTGTCAGTATTTGGTTCATCAAACTGCAAGGCAAAACATCTACCCATTAATAATTGCAATAATGTATATTTTGAAGTACGAATTTGGCTAATTAATTGTTAGTGAAATTAACACTATATTTTGTAAATGACGTAGGTAATTATTGTCTAAATTTCTAAATTATAGTTTGTTTGTTTGTAAAAGGTATACCTTATCTCTGTATATAAAAGTAAATCTTGACTTGAAGTAGGTAGTACTTCAAGTACAGATATCACTGATCCGATTGCGAAAATTCTTTTTCTGCTAGGAAGATACACTATCATTCAGTGCAAAAGCCTTTTACTTAAGAAAAATACTTCTTTCCTGGGGCACAGATAATATAATAATAGCGTGCAGATGCCTCATCCCATGCAAAGAAACCGTGCCGACGTAACTAGCGTTTTTCACCTGATTAAACTGATTATTTTTCTAAGAACATCGATCGCGTTCGGATTCGTTCCACGGATATAGATGGTGTTAGCAGGGACTTGCAACTAAAAGGTTTTACTCGGTTCGTGTTTTTTTTTTAATACCGCTACCATTTGTTTTAAAGTTTATTTTTTTGCACCTTTTTACAGTTTTATAGTACCATCAGAGTATATTATATATTGTAAATTGAATGGTTGCATCAGAAATTTAAAAACGCGCCATCTATTGGAATCAATTTTAAATGATCCATTCAAATAATCTTTGAATTGTTAATAAAGAGACCAATATTCCTTAATTTTGCGCTTAAGAGAGTTAATTAAACAAGAAAATAATTAATTTTATGATCGCCTCTAGAAAATCTTAATATTTAACAAAACTAAATAACAAATAGAAGATTATAACGCCATCTAGTGCAATTTATTTGAACCAAACTTTTCTTTCTTCACTTTGGGTGCCCGTGCCTTGAGTAACTGTGCCGCGAGAAAATACTATGAACTTTTGAATGTAAATGAAATAAAAAAAATATAGCACAAGTAAAAGCAAAAAGCCGAAACCCGTAAATTTGTACCACCATCAAAAAAAAAGTTTTTAACTTATTTGCAGTTGGTTAACTGACTGCGACTTATGTTGATGTAAGTGGACTAAAGTTCTCTAACAGCAAATTTAATTTAGTCCTTCAATTCTGTTTATCTTATCGTAACAGCAATATTTGGTGCACTCATAGTTTATGAACTTCAGTAATAGTATTTAATTATTTTGATGAATGTAGCTGTTAGTACGGAACCCTCAGTGCGCGAGTCCTACTCGCACTTTGCCAGTTTTAATTACTTTTATTATTGATAGCCTCCACCTGACGGTAAGCTATGAAGTGGTCGACGGTCAAGCACACTTGTCTAGAAGTAACCTTGTTCACTCTTGCCGTAAATACCCCCATGTTATAGCTATCAGGAAACACAAACTCCGGCACCACTCCTTAGCCGTAAGCACAATGAACTATTCAACTGAAACCGCATAAAAATACGTTAATAAAGTACTTATTAACAAACACGTCACCATGACCGAACCTCAGCTAAAACTAAAAATGCTCTAACTACTAAATAAGATGTAGCTAAAGATTTGTTTGAAAACTGGGTAACATATCAAATCAGGGACATAAACTGTAAACTTTGCCTACGTGTCACCGTACTGCAGTCCGCAAGAATAAGTATCCAGCACAGCTGAATCTTTATTTTACTTTCGAATAATCTTTCTTGTTTGTAGGTTGGAAAATGATGATGTGGTTTTTATACTTGGTGGGATAATAAACCAGGATAATTAACAAGTTATTCGTATATGTTGCTTTATGCTATTCGAGAATTGCCTTGCTTTATTTCTGTTTATTTTTCACATTTCATGGCCATTTTTTGCTCTCTCTAAGTTTTGACACGACCCGATGTATGTAACTATGTGTGTATGTCCATTAAAGGTCTATCCATCCATATCTGGCCCTGTCACGTCCCGGGCACGGCCCTGATATGTGTGGATAGACCTTTGCATGCTCTACAGCCGAAACGGCTTGACAGATTATGACATATATGAGATCATGGTATAATAATATACTCCGCATACTTCCATACCATGTATGAGATGTTGCTGGATTCCTCTAAATTGTGTGAGTGACACCATATAATTTTTAAATATAGTACTCCTTCTTTAAAAAGTGTGTGATACAATTTTTTTTTCTGTATCATTACAGTATGGGTATCAAACGAAAGTTACTAAATAGACCATTGGATAAGTATATATATCGTAACACTTTTATGTTATTATTTTGGCGCAAATTCAACATAAGCGTGATTGCAAGATAAATAATCTTTTACCATTTGGATAACTCGTTAATTAATAAAACTAAAAAGACTGAAATAAATCAAATTATTATAAAACGAAAAACTGGACTGCTAAAAAATAATTAACTGAAAAGAGAAAAACAAGTACTAGGTATAATTTATACATTAAATATTATGAGGTGCCCCCGCCTGTATTACCTACCAAAACTGCATAGTCGGTTTTTTGTTTTTATAATCATTTGTTTTTAGATTTTTATTCACTAAGATTTGTGCTTTTTGGATTCGTTCCTGACGTAATGGCCGGAGAAGGCAGGCGTTAAAGTTGTCTGGAAAGTTATAGGGGAGGCCTATGCCCAGCCGTATAAAATAAACATAGACTAATAAAAACGTGATCTGTGATCAGCGCTTTGCTATTACGCTTCTCTGTTACCTTGTCAGTATACTGCTATTGTGTTGTGTCTGTGTCGAATAACTAATCTATTCTACGTTTTACAAGAAACTGTATCAAAGCCAAGAAACGAAATAGATTAAATTACGCATGCACATTGTTCCCGAAAATCCAACTTTTGTAAACAGCTTCCCTACTAAGTAATACATTAAAATGTCAAGTGTGCCAAGTAGATACATATTTTAAGTTGTTAAAAAAAAAACAGGAGCATTTCTTTTCGGGCAGTCTCAAGCCCCATCAGTATTCCGTGCAACATCGACGGGACGAAACAAATTCCCAAAATTGAATTTTCGGAAACGAGTTGAATGCGACACGGCTGCGTATGTATTATACAAACTCGAAAAACGAATCGAGATTTTTATCATTTTAACAATGACTTTTATGAATTGTTTTACGACAGTTCCGACCTTTATTTTGTTTCATTAGTTAGCGGTTAGCTGGTTTTTGTTTATTTAAAAATTTGGCAATTGGCGATTTCGTATTTTTTTTGCACTTTGGCTGTGAAACAATACGGGTTTGTTAAAATTATGATCGCTTTAAGAAGATACAATACATAAATAAATAACACTAACTTCTTTCGCCTTTCAGAATAATCACGCTATGATTTCTTCAATACCACACACAATATTGTTTTATGTCTACTCAAATGTAATTCAATAAATATAACAAGCCATCTAATAGTTGACAAGCCCGAAATAAAATCAAGGGGAATATTCGTCTACAAAAAAAACTACTTACAAAGTCATTTATTTTTCGATCTCCAAAACCAATTAGGTAGTTAGAAAATTTAAATAGAGAAGGTTAAGGTTGTGCCACTAGTACCACTACCTTTATGATCATCGGTAAAACACTAAAATAATAATTTTAAAAGTTTTGTACACATTTCCATAAATTATTAAACAATTTGGTACATTCAATTACTTATGTTTCTACAAGAAAAACTATTTCTATAATAATAGTACATTATGGTACAAGTGTGTAATGTTGGTGATTACCGCTGAGAGCCGAGGACGAGGACGAGGTCTTAAGAGAGCCGAGGACGGTAATCATCAATACACACGTGTATCATACGACGTTTTTCAACACACTTGTGAGGAAAATAATACTAAAACATCATTTCCAACAGTGAAAACGAGTTGTGAATTTTTTTTCGCAATGGCGGGCAAAAATAATCAGTTTTCCTATACGCGCGCATCTAACAATGGCGATTGGCCATAGACTAAAAATAATGAGATATCTTTATTTTGGCTTTTCGCGGATAGCGTTTTAGCCATTTACAAAATGGGGTATTTCAAGTTTTCTTTATTACAGACAAAAAAAAAATATATTTAAGTGAAAATTTGATTTATTAAACACGTACAAGTTGAAATTATTAATTTAAATACGAAGTTGCATGAAATGTGTTGCATTTGTACTATTGAGCACGATCTTTTTTGTATCGAAACTTTTTAAAGAACAAAGCAATTCAACCGATAAATTAAAAAAATACTCTTTATTTCACTTGTGAATAATAGTAATGAAAAAGTCACAGTTTGATAACATCTGCCTAATTGCGGTGAAATTAGAGCCACTGTGTTGAAAAATTATTAATACCCATTAGTATTCTTTTTATTAGGCGCTTTGTATTATAGTGGTCGTAAACACCTTTGTTGGTATTCTTGGTTCGATGCCCGGGTCATCAAATTAGTTTTGGGTTTTCCATACGGAATTCCTCAGTGATGAATAATATTACTACTTGTGTACTTGTTAAATAAATTCTACGTTATAATAATCCCTAACTGCTTTGTTTTCTCCAAAAACAAAGTCACTTACCTACGTATCTAATTATTATGTAGGCTAAGTTGATTTAATTAAGTTCAAAAGCAAGCCAAAACAGTGTGTCAATGGAAATTACCATTAAAGATGACCACTTAATAATGAAGATTAATCTTATATAAAACTGTATTTTGTTGATAAAACATTGTATTTTTACAACGTAAACACCGATACGAATTGTTATCAGAAATGATCTCCATAATTTGGTTTTGTGTAAATTCGTGATATAATTGAACACTTTGCTTTTATTAGTTCGAGATCGCATAGTCAATACAACATCACGCTTGGACTCCAATATTTTTAATGTTTAAGTCCAGCTTGAACCAAGATTATTGGTTCTATAACTCTGTCTTTTAAATAGAGTTAATGGTACTATGCTCGACCTACTACTACTGTTACCTAGTATCTACATGGGACCTAAGTATAACTAGTGAATTATAGTGTTACCATACCTTATCTTTTTGATAAGTGCAGGAAGAGAGGAATACCTACGACATTGTATATTTAAAGTATGTAATTTCATACTAAAGCACAAAACGCCAAAATAAGGATCTGCCAGACTGCGATGGAAATGAGCATGCTCAATATAGGGAAAAGCGACAAAATAAGAAATAAGGCAATAAGAAAGCGCACGAAAGTAAACGATGTCATAACCAGGATTAGTAAACTCAAGTTGGAATGGACAGGCCACATAATGAGAGGTACTGAAAAATAGAGTAAAATCTTAGTTTTTTGGTATCCCAGGAACGCAAAAAGGTAACGATGAAGACAATTTCGAAGATGTGATGATGACATAGCAGCAATATCAGAGAAAGCGTTGACCAGGAGGGATAGAAGAGAATGGAAAGAATTGGAGGAGGCCTTTGCCAAATATGGGCAAACAGACCAAGTTATCGATGTCGACTCACCAGAATCAAAATTTAAGTAAAATAATTTCGTGACAATGTAAATGTGTCTGAATAAAAGCTTATATTATTAT
Organism: Orthosia cruda; assembly: GCA_964057195.1. Taxonomy (NCBI): domain Eukaryota; kingdom Metazoa; phylum Arthropoda; class Insecta; order Lepidoptera; family Noctuidae; genus Orthosia; species Orthosia cruda. The sequence goes on from OZ059832.1 coordinate 20,971,486, forward strand.
TATATTTCATACTCATTATTATCCAGATTCACCAACTATCCTAAACCCCTTTAACATGAAAGCGATGTATTAACGAAGGTCTTGACCCAACAACTTAAAGATGAGTGGGATCGGGGACATTATAAGGCCCGTTTGAATTTTCATATCTCTGGATGAATGCAAAGATTTGCTTGCTCAGCTTGGATGCGCTTGGTATTGCCTGCATATACCTAGAGTTATTATAGATATACGTACTTACAGACCGTATATCTATCAGTATGAGTCTTTGAGTAGCTCCAGGCTAAATAATAACAGCAGTATGGATCGATCTTCCAGGTTAAGCAACGCTTGCCAAGGTTGGCTTACGGATGGGTAACTAATCCATTACATATTATCCATTACTATCGCAGATCTTGCTTTTCTTTTTAGAATTATGAACGAATCCACAGACGTTCCTGAGCTGGTGTTGGAAACTCATTAACTACTTGCTTACAAGTTTGTCTCAATTACCTAGTGATTGTGCTAGATATAACCACTACCAATTCAGTGATCAAACATGAACACTCTTAAAACTCGGCATAGCATCTCTTCACTAGAAAACATTCGACCTCACTATCGAAATAAAATGGAAGCTACTCACCGAGTATTCCATTCCAAACTTGCGAGCTTACGACCCCACAAGCTGTTGTCACCACAGCTGTTGTCATAACGTTCGGCTACCATTTGCAAACTGCTAGCCTTCCGTTCCTCTTGACCTCTCAGGTTTTGACACGTCAGCCTTCGCATGCAGCGTCCGGACCGCTAGCCTGCAGCAGAGGCTTCAGGCTGCGACACAATATGGTATCTGAAACATGAAAAATACTACGAGAGTAAATGTTCACACAGGAATCTTAACCATACACAGCTTTGATGGGAATTAACCGGTGCAGCGGTGTAGTAACCTAAACCAACCAATCTGCTAAGCCTTTTCCCAACTACATTGGGGTCGGCTTCCAGTCCTACCGGATTCAGCGAGCACCAGTGTTCCACATGGAGGGACTGCCTATCTGACTTCCACAACCCAGTAACTGGGTAACACGGTACACCTTGGCAAGACTGGTGTCAGATCTCAGGCTTCTGACTATCCGTAACGACTGGCAAAGATCTTCAAATGACAGCCGGGACCAACGGCTTAACGTGCTTTCCGAGGCACGGAGGAAACCCGGTTTGTTGAAATGGTCACCCATCCACGGACCGATAATGAATAGTAGGTAAGAGCGTCTTTCACTCTTACCTACTATTCATTAGGTAGATATGAAGTGCTTAATATAATGTCGCATCAAGGGTGGCCGGTAGATATAAATCATCGGGAAGTCAGGATGTATTCCTTTAGGTTAAAACATCGTGTGTGGGCAAGTCGGTGGGTACAATTGTGAAAATGAAATCACACAAATTATTCGATACACTGGGTTTATTCAAATAGTCACAACTCACAGTTACAATCTTGCTTACTAATATCGGATCGACAGTTATTCTACGACGTCTTATCTTTGAGGCGATCAGTACTCAACTGCCAAATTCTGCTGTCCCCACTAAGCAAGTGGTTAGAAAAAGCGCGCCAATGCGTAGTTGTTCTTGATTTGCCGCCACAAAAAAAAAAAAAAGGGGCGTGCTTGTGATTTGTTTTGACGTTCGTACTATTGACTAAACCCGACATATAAAACCCGGCTTTAGATAAATTGGTGTCCGTGTTTGTCAGTATTTGGTTCACCAAACTGCAAGGCAAATCATCCGTTAATAATTGCAATAATGTATATTTTGAAGTGCTAATTTAGCTAATTAATTGTTAGTGAAATTAACACTATATTTTGTAAATGCCGTAGGTAATTATTGTCTAAATTTCTAAATTATGGTTTGTTTGTTTGTAAAAGGTATACCTTATCTCTGTATATAAAAGTATATCTGGACTTGAAGTACTACCTACTTCAAGTGACTGATCCGATTTTTTTTTCTCTGATAAGAAGATACACTATCATTCAGTGCAAAAGCCTTTTACTTAAGAAAAATACTTATTTTCTGGGGCACAAATAATATATTAATAGCATACAGATGCCTCATCCCATACAAAGAAACCATGCCGACATAACTAGCGTTTTTCGTCTAATTAAACTCGTTAGTTTTCTAAGAACATCGATCGCGTTCGGTTCCGTTCCACGGATATAGATGGTGTTAGCAGGGACTTGTAAGTAAAAGGATTTACTCTGTTCGTGAATACTTTTTTTTAAATACAGCTACGATATGATTTATAGTTGTTTTTGCACGTTTTTACAGTTTTATTGTACCAAAATGTGTTACAAAAAATAAACATAACCGGCCAAGTGCGAGTTGAACTCGTGCGCCGAGGGGTACTACACGGTATACGGGCAAGGATACAGATAAAGATGGACATAATTGCCTTTAAGCATTCAAAGCGTGATTTTCGCGGTTTTTGAAAGAGCGCTAATAGATTGAGCACTCGGCTAGGCCTGCTTGTTAGTGTGAATGGTGTGAGTGATGCGAAGGATATTACAAACCTTTTTAGAAATCAGTTTGTTTTATAGTCACCGCTAGGCAGCTCTTGTGAGATGTTGGATGATTAGCACCGTTGTGGCAAGGTGGACACACGTTTCAGTGCCAAAGATATGGCCAGGGTCATCAGGCCTACGTCTAGAGGTAAGTCCCCTGTACATGACGGGCTCAGTAGCTCATCGTTTGCAATACGCCGGTCCTCACTTACCGTGGGTTTTTGGTACTGCTGTACAATTGATGTATTGGTTATTCATACTTGCCTTCTGACCTAATGAAGACGATTGTGGTTCCCATTTTTAAAAGTAAAACAGGTGATATTTTCGATAGGGGAAACTATAGACCTATTTCTCTATCAACCATAGTCGCTAAGGTGCTTTATGGTCTGCTTGGTGGTCTGCTTGATACACAGCTATACGAACATCTTGTGCTGCACGACAATCAGTTCGGGTTTCGGCCAGGACTTTCTGAAGAGGGGAAGTCATCCCCCCTGCCCTCTTCAATTTGTATATGAATGCCCTGATTGAGGCGCTTAGCAATCAACATGTCGGTCGGCATATTGACGGTGTATGTGTCAATAATAAGCTTTAAAGGACAATGCTGACATTGAAAACGGAACGGAACGGAGTCTGTTTCCGTGCGTGCGAATATGATAGCTTGCATAGTTTGCACGTTGTACTGCAGAAGTAAAGGTGACGCTCTTTAAAGCATTCTTTAGCACCTACTACACTTGCAGCCTGTGGAAGAAGTATTCGCGGGCGTCGTATGGAGCCCTTCGTGTCCAGTATAATAACGCGTTCAGAAAACTGATGGGGTAGCCTTGGCGTTGTAGTGCGTCAGGGATGTTTGCGGCGGCGCGTGTGGATTGTTTTTGCGCGATAATGAGCAAGCGCGCAACATCAATGATTGCCCGAGTTATGGACAGCCCTAACAGGGTTCTGAAAATGATTGTTGATAGACTGTCCGTATGTGTGTATATAGTTCACTGCAGTCAGTTACATATGTCACCGTATCGTGTTGTTTACTAATGCTTAGTTTTAATGCACATTGTTACTAACCCTATATGAGTCTTAGCTTAAAATAAAGTTTTTGAATTTGAATTATACCGCCATAATAAAATTGGTATCATTTTTATTGATGGATAAGTTTTAAAGATATGGGCAAATATAGATTTTCGCGAAAACTTGAAAGTACCATAATTTATCTTAAATTTCAACTTTTTTAATTTATTGCAATTTTTCCTTTGTTTGCGCTGTAAGACCTTACTTTTTGCCAAATTTCGTGATTTTAGGTCAACGAGCAAGGCACAACCTTATAGGTTTTTACCCAAAACCTATAGGGTACTTCCAGTTGACCGAGAATTGTCAATTTTGGTTAAAAGCAAGGTCTTACAGCACAAGTAAACGAAAAATTCCGATAAATAAAACATAGTTGAAAATTAAGGTAAATTTTGGTACTTCTTTTCGCGAAAATCTAAATTTGCTTATATATTTTTATTGTGTTGACTCAGGACCTTGATTTTTATACACCTAATAGGGACTAGACTTCAGTATCTGGTATAAATTTCAACTTGCTAGATCCATACGTTCCTGAGCAAATCGGTGGTGACACAGGGAAAGACAGACAGACGGACAAGAAAGTGAGATCACTTTCTTGTCCGTCTTCTTATAAGGGTTCGTTTTTTTACCTTTTGAGGTACGGAACCCTTAAAGCAAGTGGTTGCCTCAGAAATTTAAAAACGCGCCATCTATTGCAATTAATTTTAAATGATCCATTCAAATAATACTTGAAATGTGAATTAAGGGCCTACATACGCTTTAGTTCCGTAAAACGGTAACTTTCTAAAGCATACTCCTCAGTAACGGCTAGGTTAAAAGGTTTGCAAAAAATATATATTTATTATTGATTCATGTACATAATTTTGAACACAAGGTTTTTTCGTGTAACTAATAGTTTTGCTTTAAAAAAATAATTAACAACACGATATTTTTTCGCAACTTTTGGAAACTCCTCCAAAACGACTTGGATGTTTAAAAATAATTTTATACAGAAAAATTTATGGCTGGAATTTCTTTTTACCTAACATAGCATATGTAAATCAAATAATATTTTGCAAACAAAACTATTCAAAAGGAGATTAAATTTTGATATATTGGCATCGAGCGGGCGCACGGCCAGTACTGCGTTACATTGGAGCGTATATATCAAGAGCATCATCCTTAAGAGCTCAATATTCCTTAATTTTGTGCTTATTAAACAAGGACATACATTTTTTTATGATCGTCTTTAGAAAATCTTAATATTTCTCAAAACTCTCAATAACAAATCGAAGCTTATAACGCCACGTGGGTGCCCGTGCCTAGGGTAAAGGCTACCGAAAAGCTATCGCGAGAAAATACTATGAACTTTTGAATGTGAATGAAATAGGTAACTGAGCAGTAAAGTTTAATTCTAATAACTACTTCTTTACCATTGTGACGTCGGAAGGGCGGCTGCAGTGCTGGCACCAGCACTTTGATGGGGTCTTCCGATTGTCAGCATCTCTGTCGCCTGACGCGCTTCAGGTAGGTTCTACACCACCTCGACCCCTCGACATCGACACGGAACCACCGTCAGCGTCTGAAGTGACTGAAGCGGTCTTCTCTTTGAAGGCAGGCAAATCACCTGGACTCGACCTGATAACTGCGGCAATGTTACAGGCAGACTTAGCATCCGCCGTTGACGTGCTGACGCCTTTAATTGAAAGGATATGGACCGCTGAAGAACTCCCGGACGACTGGAACAAGGGACTTTTAATTACCATGCCCAAGAAAGGTGATCTCAGCAATTGCGATAACTGGAGGGGCATTACGTTGCTGTCGATTGCCTCTAAGGTCTTCTGTAAGACTTTATTTGATAGGCTATCGAAGGCCGTTGAGCCACTTTTGCGCGGGGAGCAGGCAGGTTTCCGTACGAGCCGCTCATGCACGGACCAGATCAACACTCTTCGTATCATTCTCGAGCAGGCAGCAGAATCGCAAAGGGAAATTTATCTTTCTTTTGTCGACTTCGAAAAGGCCTTTGATACGCTGAAGTGGTCCAGCATCTGGTCCCGCCTGTTGGACATAGGGTTGCCGCCAAAATTAGTCCGCCTGTTGGACATTTTATTAGAGCATTTACAGGAAATATTCCTGCAAGGTAACTCACGAGGGCCTCATTTCAGAGGACATCGCAGTGCACGCGGGTGTCCGCCAGGGCTGTATTCTTTCGCCTTTCCTTTTTATAATTGTTCTCAACGGAATCATGTTGCGCATGAACGATAGTAGGCGTCGTGGGATAGAGTGGGGAGTGGGTAGGGAGTCTTGGAAGTCATGGACTATGCTGATGATCTATGCCTGCTGAGTCATACACATGCCGACATGCAACATGAAACTGAACGACCTGCGCCAGGAGGCGGCGAAAACTAGGCTCAAAATTAACATCTGGAAGACCCAGGAGATGCGTATAGGTGTGAGAAATTCTTCACCGATGTTAATCGGCACAGAGGTTGTGGAACGCGTCCACAAATTCACGTACCTCGAGTGCCGTTTCAGAGACTGGAGGAACTGAAGAGGATATCACTTCACGGATCGCCAAAGCGCGAGCTATCTTCGCACAGCTGAGACCTGTGTGGCAATCGCGGAAACTGACCCGAAAGGTTAAACTCAAAATCTTCGGGTCCAATGTCAAATCCGTGCTGCTCTACGGGTGCGAAACGTGGAAGGTAACAAAGGACATTTCACGCCAAATCCAGGTCTTCGTCAACCGATGTCTTCGTCGCATCCTCGGAATTTACTGGTCCGATATCATCTCTAATGTAGAGCTGTTGGAGAGATGCCACGAGACCCTGATCGACCGTCAGATCAAGCGGCGTAAATGGTGTTGGATTGTTCACAGGCTCCGGAGGGATTCCGATCACATTTCTAAACAGGCCTTGGATTGGAATCCTCAAGGAATAAGGAAGCGAGGCCGTCCCCGTCAAACCTGGCGATGCACCGTAGTGGCTGAAGCGACGAGTATCGGAATGGCGTGGAGCGAGGTGAAGTGCGAAGCTCAAGACCGGTCTCGATGGAGGATTACTGTGGAAGCCCTCTGTCCCAGCTAAGGGCCATAGTATCTTAAGTTAAGTTACCATTGCTTCGGTGCACGGTGTAGATCCACACCTTTTATTTAGACGCACTACTTTTTAGGGTTCCGTATCTCAAAAGGAAAAAAAGGAACCTTTATAGGATCACTTTGTTGTCCGTCTCCCTGTCTGTCTGTCAATACCTTTTATCTCGGGAATGCCTGGAGGTATCGAGTTGAAATTAATATTTGTATACTTAAATTTGCAACCCCTTACCGCTGTTTAAAAATCAAAATTCTAAATTAACGCTATCAAGATATACAGCCTTTAATGCAGCAGTTAATGACGCATATTTTACATTCGCAAGGGAATCAAAATCTACAGGGTACTTCCCGTTGACCTAGAATCAACAAGCAATGTCTTATAGCACAACGTAACGGAAAAAATCCGAAATCCGTAAATTTGTACCAACATCAAAAATAAAGTTTATTAACTTATTTGCAGTTGGTAAACTGACTACGACTTATGTCGATGTAAGTGGACTAAAGTTTTCCAACAGCAAAGTTAATATAGACCCTCAATTCTGTTTATCTCATTGTAAGAGCAATATTCGGTGCAATCATAGTTTATGAACTTCAGTAATAGTATTTAATTATTTTCGTGAATGAAGCTGTTTGTACGTAACCCTCAGTGCGCGAATCCGACTCGCACTTGGTCAGTTTTTTTTTATATTTTTTTATTAGGGTTCGGTACCCAACGTAAACACTGGACCCTATTACTAAGGCCACGCGGTCCGTCTGTCTGTCTGTCATCAGGCTGTATCTCAAAAACCGTGATAGTTAGACAGTTGAAATTTTCACAGATGAACTATTTCTGTTGCCGCTATAACAACAAATACTAAAAATAGAATAAAATAAATATTTCAGTGGGGCTACCATACAACAAACGTGATTTTTATGCCGTTTTTTGCTATAATGGTACGGAACCATTCATGTGCGAGTCCTACTCGCACTTCGCCGGTTTTCTCTCCACTATATCACATGACGGTAAGCTATGATAATGGTCGACGGTCAAGCACAGTTACCTAGAATTAACCGTATTCACTCTTGCCTTAAAGACTCCAGTAGGTGTAGCTGTCAGAAAACACATACTCCGGCAACACTCCTTAGCCATGCGCACAATGAAGTATTCAACTGAAACCGCAAAAAAAGACGGTAATAAAGTACGTATTAACAAACACGTCACCATCACCGAACCTCAACTAAAACTAAAAATGCTCAAACTACTTAATAAGATGTAGCTAAAATTTGTTTGAAAACTGGGTGACATATCAAATCAGGGATATAAACTGTAAACTTTGCCTACGTGTCACCGCACTGCAGTCCGCAAGAATAAGTATCCAGCACAGCTGAATCTTTAGTTTACTTTCGAATAATCTTTCTTTCTTGTAGGTTGGGAAATGATGATGTGGTTTTTATACTTGGTGGGATAATAAGCCAGGATAATTAATAAGTTATTCGTCTATGTTGCTTTATGCTATTCGAGAATTGTCTTGCTTTATTTCTGTTTATTTTTCACATTTCATGGCCATTTTTTGCTCTCTCTAAGTTTTAACGCGACCCGATGTATGTAATTATGTGTGTATGTCCATTAAAGGTCTATCCATCCATATCTGGCCCTGTCACGTCCCGGGCACGGCCCTGATATGTGTGGATATACCTTTATATGGCATGCTCTACAGCCGAAACGGCTTGACAGATTATGACATATATGAGATCATGGTATAATAATATACTCCGTATACTTCCATACCATGTATGAGATGTTGCTGGATTCCTCTCAATTGTGTGAGTGACATAAACCATATAATTTTTAAATATAGTGCCCCTCCTTTAAAAAGTGTGTGAAACAGTATAGGTATCAAACGAAAGCTACTAAATAGACCATTCGATAAGTATATATATCGTAACACTTTTATGTTACTATTTTGGCACGAATTCAAGATAAGCGTGATAGCAAAATGAATAATCTTTTACCACATAACTTATTTGGATAATTCGTTAATTAATAAAACTAAAAAGACTGAAATAAATCAAATTATTATAAAACGAAAAACTGGACTGCTAAAAAATAATTAACTGAAAAGAGAAAAACAAGTACTAGGTATAATTTATACATTAAATATTATGAGGTGCCCCCGCCTGTATTACCTACCAAAACTGCATAGTCGGTTTTTTGTTTTTATAATCATTTGTTTTTAGATTTTTATTCACTAAGATTTGTGCTTTTTGGATTCGTTCCTGACGTAATGGCCGGAGAAGGCAGGCGTTAAAGTTGTCTGGAAAGTTATAGGGGAGGCCTATGCCCAGCCGTATAAAATAAACATAAACTAATAAAAACGTGATCTGTGATCAGCGCTTTGCTATTACGCTTCTCTGTTACCTTGTCAGTATACTGCTATTGTGTTGTGTCTGTGTCGAATAACTAATCTATTCTACGTTTTACAAGAAACTGTATCAAAGCCAAGAAACGAAATAGATTAAATTACGCATGCACATTGTTCCCGAAAATCCAACTTCTGTAAACAGCTTCCCTACTAAGTAATACATTAAAATGTCAAGTGTGCCAAGTGGATACATATTTTAAGTTGTTAAAAAAAAAACAGGAGCATTTCTTTTCGGGCAGTCTCAAGCCCCATCAGTATTCCGTGCAACATCGACGGGACGAAACAAATTCCCAAAATTGAATTTTCGGAAACGAGTTGAATGCGACACGGCTGGGTATGTATTATACAAACTCGAAAAACGAATCGAGATTTTTATCATTTTAACAATGACTTTTATGAATTGTTTTACGACAGTTCCGATCTTTATTTTGTTTCATTAGTTAGCGGTTAGCTGGTTTTTGTTTATTTGAAAATTTGGCAATTGGCGATTTAGTTTTTTTTGCACTTTGGCTGTGAAACAATACGGGTTTGTTAAAATTATGATCGCTTTAAGAAGATACAATACATAAATAAATAACACTAACTTCTTTCGCCTTTCAGAATAATCACGCTACAATTCCTTCAATACCATACAAAATATTGTTTATGTCTACTCAAATGTAATTCAATAAATATAACAAGCCATCTAATAGTTGACAAGCCCGAAATAAAATCAAGGGCACTGTTATTCCTCTACAAAAAAAAAACTACTTACAAAGTAATTTATTTTTAGATCTCCAAAACCAATTAGGTACTTAGAAAATTTAAATAGAGAAGGTTAAGGTTGTGCCACTAGTACCACTACCTTTATGATCATCGGTAAAACACTAAAATAATAATTTTAAAAGTTTTATACACATTGCCATAAATTATTAAACAATTTGGTAAATTCAATTAATTACTTATGTTTCTACAAGAAAAACTATTTCTATAATAAAAATATTAATACCTATTAGTATTATTTTTATTAAGCGCTTTGTATTATAGTGGTCGTAAACACCTTTGTTGGGATTCTTGGTTCGATGCCCGGCTCATCAAATTAGTTTTGGCTTTTCTATACGGAATTTCTCAGTGATGAATAATATTACTACTTGTGTACTTGTTAAATAAATTCTACGTTATAATAATCCTTAACTGCTTTGTTTTCTCCAAAAACAAAGTCACTTACCTACGTATCTAATTATTATGTAGGTTAAATTGATTTAATTAAGTTCAAAAGCAAGTCAAAACAGTGTGTCAATGGAAATTACCATTAAAGATGACCACTTAATAATGAAGATTAATCTTATATAAAACTGTATTTTGTTGATAAAACATTGTATTTTTACAACGTTAACAACGATACGAATTGTTATCAGAAATGATCATCATAATTTGGTTTTGTATAAATTCGTGATATAATTGAACACTATGCTTTTATTAGTTCGAGATCGCATAGTCAATACAACATCACGCTTGGGCTGAGGTGTGCTTACAGGACTCCAATGTTTTTAATGTTTAAGTCCAGCATTGAACCAAGATTATTGGTTCTATAACTCTGTCTTTTAATTAATAGAGTTAATGGTACTATGCTCGACCTACTACTACTGTTACCTAGTATCTACATGGGACCTAAGTATAACTAGTGAATTATAGTGGTACCATACCTTATCTTTTTGATAAGTGGAGGAAGGGAGGAATACCTACGGCATTATATATTTAAAGTATATAGTAGTATAATAAGGATGCCATGGAAATGAGCATGCTCAATATAAAGAAAAGCGACAGAATCTATATATATAAAAGAAGAAACTGACTGACTGATCGATCAACGCACAGCCTAAACCGCTAAGCCTAGAAGCATGCAATTTGGCAGAAAGGTTTCTCCAGTGGCGTAGGTGAGCACTAAGAAAGGATTTTTGGAAATTCCACCCCAAAGGGGGTGAAAAGGGGGTTGAAAGTTTGTATGTAATTTCTACAGTTTGTAAGTTTATGAAATTTTAGATTTACGCTCTTGCTTGAAAAAAAGAATTAATGTATTTATTCGTTTTTGGAAATACGACCCCTAAGGGGGTAAAAAGGGGGTTGAAAGTTTGTATGAAGTTTTTACAGTTTGTAAATTGGACACATGAAATTTTACATTACGCTCTTGGTTGATAAAAATAATAAATGTATTTAATGGTTTTTGAAAATTCCAACCCTTATGGGGTAAAAAGGGGGTTAAAAGTTTGTATGTAATTTCTACAGTTTGTAAGACGGACACGTGATATTTTAGACTTACGCTCTTGGTTGATAAAAAGAAGTAAAGTATTTATTAGTTTTTGGAAATTCGACCCCTAAGGGGGCAAAAAGGGGGTTGAAAGTTTGTATGAAATTTTTACAGTTTGTCAATTGGACACTTGAAATTTTACATTTACGTTCTTAGTTAATAAAAAGAATTAATGTATTTATTGGTTTTTGAATATTCCAATCCTTATGGAGTAAAAAGGGGGTTGAAAGTTTGTATGTAATTTCTACAGCTTGAAAGCTGTACACGTGAAATTTTTGATTTAATCTCTAGGTAGATAATAAAAATTGTATTTATATGTTTTTGGAAACTTTACCCCTATGGGGATAAAATAGGGGTTGAAAATTTATATGAAATTTCATTGGATTGGAAGGTAAAACATCTAAAATTGTAGGTTTACGCTGCTGATTAATAAAAAAACAATGAGTTTAATTATTTCCGGCAATGCTACCCCTAACGGGGTTAAAAAGGGGGTCGAAAGTTTGTTTGTAATTTCTATAGTTTGAAAGCTGGACACGTAATATTTTAGATTTAATCTCTAGGTAGATAAAAATAATTATGTATTTATTAGTTTTTGGAAATTCTACCCCTACGGGGATAAAATAGGGGTTGAAACTTTTTATGAAATTTATTCGGTTTGGAAGGTATAACATCTAAAATTGTAGGTTTACGCTCTTGATTAATAAAAAGAGTAATGAGTTTATTGATTTCCCGGAATTCTACCCCTAATGGAGGCTAAAGGTGGCAATTTGTTGGGCTTATATATTTGAAACTTGGCATAAATACTAACACTTGATATTTTTTTATTGTTTTTAAAGTAAAGGTTGTCATTACAAGTTTTTCAAAACTACTCCTATAATACGATTTAGGGTATATTAAAGATTTTTTAAGAATTTTATTGCACAAGGCTTCTTTTTTTGATGTAGGGAAACAAACGAGAGATATTTATTGGAAGGAATTCTAATTCCTTGGGCAAAATAATAAAGGTAACGTTATTTTTCGGAACTACCCCAAAAAACGATGTAAGGGATGTTAAAGTATGTATGGAAAATCTCATTTCTTGGATTAATAAACTTGAAACTTGGGACAAATACTAACCTAAGTAAATAATAAAGGATATCATTATTAGCTTTTAGAAACTACCCCTAAAAGATGATTAGGGGGGTGTTGAAGATCTTGGGTTAATAAACTTGGAATTTGGCACAAATACTAACCTTCATAAATAATGTAGGTTGTTATTCGTTTTTCGGAAATATCCCCAAAATACTACGTAGATATCTACGATTCCTTTTATTAATATCCCATTTATTATTGTTTTAACATTAGCTTATTTTTTCTCGCATTCACTAACTGCACATAATTTATTTGAATAAAACATGAAATCATGCGAACGAAGTCGCGGGCAGAGTGCTAGTAAGAAATAAGACAATAAGAAAGAGCACGAAAGTAGACGATGTCATAATCAGGATTCGTAAACTCAAGTGGGAATGGACAGGCCATATAATGAGAGGTACTGAAAAATGGAGTAAAACCTTAGTTTTTTTGTATCACAGGAACGCAAAAAGAAAACGCTGAAGACAATTTCGAAGATCTGACGATGACATAGCAGCCAAGAGGGATAGAAGAAAATGGAAAGAATTGGAGGAGGCCTTTGCCAAATATGGACAAACAGACCAAGTTGTCGATGTCGACTCATCAGAATCAAAATTTAAGTAAAATAATCTTGTCAAAATGTAAATGTGTCTGAATAAAAGCTTATATTATTATTATATTTCATACTCATTATTATCCAGATTCACCAACTATCCTAAACCCTTTAACATGAAAGCGATGTATTAACGAAGATCTTGACCCAAAAACTTAAACTTGAGTGGGATCGGGGACATTATAAGGCCCGTTTGAATTTTCATATCTCTGGCTGAATGCAAAGATTTGCTTGCTCAGCTTGGATGCGCTCGGTATTGCCTGCATATACCTAGAATTATTATAGATATATGTACTTACTGATCGTATATCTATGAGTATGAGTCTTTAAGAAGTATGTGGAGCTCCAGGCTAAATAATAACAGCCGTATGGATCGATCTTCAAGGTTAAGCAACGCTTGCCAAGGGCCAACGGATTGGTAACCATCCATTACATATCAATATCCCTCTGTGCCTTGAAAAGCAAGTTAAGCCGTTTGTCCCGAGTGTCATTTGTTCATCTTTGACAGTCGTTACGGCAAGTCCGAAGCCAGAAAATATGACACCAGTGTTGCCAAGGAGTATCGTATTACCCAGTTAATGGGTCGTGGCGGTCAACTAGGCGGTCGCTCATTTTTCAATTCATTCTTTTCTCAATTTTCTCATTCAGCTGCATCGTTAGACTGGAAATCGGTTCCAAAATTGTTGTAAACAGACTAGGCAAATTTTTGGCCTCTTAAGGTTACGGGCTCGGTTACGTCCGTGTCCGTGATCCGTGTCCGTGATTTGATTTCAAAATGTTTTGCATTATAACAAACTATGACGGATAGAGTTCGGATGTAGTGCGTAAGCTTCTCTACAAGATGTACTACCGCTATTTCAGCACCAAAATTTTATGGACACGGATCGGATGTATTGCGTATGCGCTCTAAGGCTGGTGTTATACCAAGTTTTGCTTGACTCCATTCATAAAAAAAATACTGCATTATATCAAGCAGGATGCCAAAAGACTGAATAAAACATAGGACTGTAACAAAGATTTATCAGAGTGAACTTATTTAATCTTATTTAAGTATCCTGACAGGGACAAGAAAAAATCAAGGTATTAAGTCTTACAAGTTAAAGTCGTGGATAAGTCTGCCCGGCCATTAAATTCTAGTCTTTGTGCAATTTAACTACTGCAGCTGAAGAGATAATGCTCTGAAAGTGATTTCACACAGTTTAGCTCTAGACTACGTGAGGTATTAGCGAATTGGGGTGTGTTAATGTTATTTAATTTCTTATAAAGTTTGTATAACGAGACTTACTGCCATACTAACGTAAAATCGGGAATCAGAATCAGTTATTGTTGTCCTAATTTTGGATAAAAACCGGCCAAGTGCGTGTGGGCTTTCGCACATTTAGGGTTCCGCACCAAAACCGCACAATCAAAAATTTATTTATCAATATATTGGTATTTGTTAGTAAAAAATACGTAATAATAAACATTATTACCGAATTCCAAGTTAATAGGTCACTGGGAAAATAAAAAATTCCTCAGAACAAAATTTTGCAAAAAGAGCTGACTTTTGTGTCTTCATCCTTTCTTTTCCAATATTGTTTTAAACATAAAATAAAGTATTTACTGAACGAGTTCTAAACAACAATATCCCACTCGATGGGGGAGCTCAAATCCTATGTGCTATTCCAGACTATAATAAATCTAGAAGAAGAAGAAGTAAACTAGTGTCTCTGTGCCAAATTTCATCCAGATCCGTTCAGCCATTCTGGCGTGAAGAGGTAACAAATATACAAACACACACACTAGACTCAAAAACTTTCGCCTGTATAATACTCAATACATTTATTGCTTCCACGTGTGAATATTAGTGAGAATCATTTTTGTAAGCCAAATCAATTCACTGCTTGGCAAATGAATGTGCAAAGACATCCTACTCACAAAATGTCTTAGAAATGTCTAATTAGATTCCTATTGAAAATGTGTAAATCAGCAATGAAAACTGTACCAGTGTTATTACGGTTGATTACTATATGAAAATGTCACTCTGACGTTTAAGACAGCTGTCAATGTCTTAAATAAGTTTTCGCTCCCTTTTTTTCACTTTCGATGGCGTCTTCTGCTCGTTTGTGTCTGTCTATATAATAAAACTAATATTATCAAGATTTCCTTGAAGTTTCTCTGTTCAGATCCCCATAAACCTTAACAGGTTATGGGCCCAGACATGAGATAGTCGACAGCGGACAGAAATACAGCGGATTTCATCGATAGAAGAAAATTATATAGGCACGCGTTGTCAGCCCCGTACTACAGAAGTTTTTACACAGAAGATTACAGAAGGTAGAACCGGTGACAAGATGGATAGAAAAGATGGGGCTTTAGTTCTGAACAACAACAACTGGTCGCTATGGCGTTTCCAGACCACCATAGTATTGAAATCCAAAGGATGGTACGACGTACTGTTAAAGGAGCCGGCATCTGCAGAAGAAAAAACAGCGGACAGGAAAGCACAGGAAGTAATAGTAACCAGAGTAGAAGAAAATATCTTGACATATCTAGTGACATGTTCATCTGCCTATGAAATTTGGGAAAAACTAACCACTATCTTCGAAGCCAAGTCAAAAGTCGGTGTACATTTGGTCCAACAAAAGTTTTACAACCTTCAATATGAGGCGCCAATGGCAACATTTATAGCCAAAACAGAAGAGCTGGTCAACCAATTAAAAACTACAGGCGAGTCACTTTCTGAAAAAATGGTTGTAACAAAAATAGTGATGAGTCTGCCTGATAAATACAAGCATTTCATTTCGGCCTGGGAATCTGTACCAGATGAAGATCACACAATCAAGAAACTGACAGCCAGATTGCTTGTAGAAGAGGAGCGTCTGGGGAAGGAGGAAGGTTCTCCGTCATCAGCGCTTATGGTGAAGAAAAATAATGAAAGCAGTAACAGTGAGAAAAGCAAATTAAAGTGTTTCTTATGTGGTAAAATAGGGCACTTCAAAAGAGACTGTAGGTCACGGAAATGTAATAACTGTGGAAAGATAGGCCATGTTTACAAGGACTGCAAAGTAAGGAAAACACAGAACAAAGGTAACCACAATGCATTTATTATTAACTCTCATGTAAGTAAAAATAAAAGTTGGATTTTAGATACAGGGGCAAGTGAACACATGTGTTTTGACAGAGGGCTATTTTCAGACTATAAAGAGTTAAAAGAAGAACGATTTGTTATAATTGGAGATGGGAAGAAGCTTAGAGTTGAGGGGATAGGTACAATAATGTTGAACGGATTTAATGGAAAAGAGTACACACCTTGTGAGCTTCACTCTGTATTACATGTGCCAGACTTGACTGTAAATCTATTTTCTGTTATTTGTGCAATTGATAAAGGTTACACTATGACTTCAACTAAACAGGGTTGTAAATTTACTAAAAATAGTGAGGTTATATGTACTGCAAACAGGGTAGGGAATCTATACTACATGAAATTTAAAATTGAATGTGAAACATTAGCATTGATCACTTTAACTGAATGGCATGAACGTATTGCACACCAGAATATTGCTTATGTAAAGGAGATTTTAAATAAAAATAATGTTAAACATGAAGGGCTGACGGATCAATGTACAGCATGCATTGAGGGTAAACAGAGTAGATTGCCATTTCAAAATAGTGACTATAGGGCTAGAGTGCCAGGTGAAATGATTCATATGGACCTGTGTGGTCCTATGGAAACTATATCAATGGGGGGCTCTAAATACTTTTTACTTTTTAAAGATGATTATAGTGGGTTTAGGTTTGTTTATTTTCTTAAAAATAAATGGGAGACAAAAGGGTGTATTCAAAATTTTATAGCAACTTTTAAAAATGTAAGCGGGTATAAAATTCTCACAATGAGATCAGACAACGGAGGAGAATTTATTAATAGTGATGTAAGCAATCTATTAAAACAGAAAGGGATAACTCACCAAACAACGGTTGCCTACACACCTCAACAGAATGGCCGTGTAGAACGTGAAATGAGGACAATAGTAGAAGCAGCCAGGACCATGCTACAGGCTAAGAAATTACAGAAGGACCTATGGGCAGAGGCGGTGAGTACAGCAGTTTTCACTATAAATAGAACAGGAAAATCAAAAGTTCAAGGAAAAACACCATATGAGTTACTATACAATAAAAGTTTCAACATTCAGAGCCTGCGAACATTTGGTGAAGAAGTTTACACATCCCAAAAGAGAGAAGACATAAGTGGGATGCGAAGAGTAAGAAAGGAATTTTCGTTGGATATGGCATAGACACTAAAGGATACAGAATTTGGATTGAGAAAACCAAGAATGTAAATACTTACAGAGATGTAATATTCATCCAAGGAAAAACAGAAAAGAGTAAAGTGGTCTACTTTGATTATGAAGAAAACAAAGACGACATGAACATACACAGAACATCAGAAGAAGGAGAAATACCAGATATGACCATACATAATAGAGGAGAGACAGAGAGGAAATTTCAGAGGGAAGAAGAACAGACCAGGACAGAGTCTTATTTACAAGGAAATAAAGAAACGGAGACTGAATCACTGGAACGCAAACAGTTAGGAAGGGAATCTCCTACTCCTCATGGAAAGAAATTAAAAGAACAACAAACAGAAGAGGATTATGAGTCATGTGAGGAATTGGACGAAGAAAATAGAGATTTACTACAGAGGACACGAACTAGAGTGGTGAAAATGCCCAAAAAGTTTGAAGATTACTACACTGGATTTAATGCATGTGCTGAAGAACAGCTGACATATGAAAAGGCTATGAAAGCAGATGACTCATATAAGTGGATAGAAGCCATAGAAAGAGAATTGACAGCACTAGAAGTTAATAACACATGGATAGAAGTAGAACCACCAAACAACAAGAAAATATTAGACACAAAATGGGTGTTCAAGGTAAAGAAAGGGGAGAAGATTGACGACATTTACAAAGCTAGACTAGTTGCTCGAGGGTTCCAGCAAGAAGATGATTTTGACCACTCTGAAATATACACACCAGTTGCAAAATTACCTACACTACGGATTCTTCTGGCAATAGCTAGCAGACATAACTTAAACTTATCACAGATGGATGTAAAGAGCGCCTTTCTATATGGCGATATAGAAGAAGATGTATATTTGAGATTACCAAAAGGAGTTGAAAAATATGAAGGAAAAGTACTGAAACTGCAGAAGTCACTCTATGGATTGAAGAAATCACCAAGGAATTGGAATAATAAATTTAATAATTTCATGAAAGAGGAAGGGTTCATCAGAAGCAAGGCGGACTACTGCATGTACTATAAACAGAAGAAAAGATTCTATTTACTTCTATATGTTGATGACCTAATAATAATATCTGAAAAGCAAGAAGATATTGATAAATTGAAAGAAGCCTTACAGAGAAACTTCCAAATGACAGACCAGGGCAGCAACAAGATGAGATACTTGGGGATCAACATCACAGTTAAAGACGAACAATTAGAACTTGACCAGAGGCAGTACTTAGAGGGATTACTAAATAAATATGGAATGAACGACTGTAACCCATCAGCAACACCAGTAGAAACTGGTTTATTGCTGTCTTCAGAACCAGCTACAGACAGTAATATGGTGAAGAGATGCAGACAATTAGTTGGAAGCCTTATGTATGCCATGCTAGGCACAAGGCCAGATATATGCTTTGCAATTAGTTACCTTAGCCGATATCAAGTGTACGCTGATGAAAACTTATGGAAGGCACTGAAGAGAGTTCTCAGATACATAAAAGGTACTCTGGATTACAAGCTGATTTATAAAAATGGAGAAGGAGAGACACTGATAGGATACACAGATGCAGATTGGGGTGGAGATAAACTGGACAGAAAATCTACTTCAGGCTTCATTATGAAAGTATATGGATGTACAGTGTCCTGGTGCAGCTCAAAGCAACAGTGCACTTCACTGTCATCAACAGAATCAGAATATATTGCTTTAGGAAAAGGAGTAGCTGAGGGATGTTGGATTAAAAACTTATTGATGGATATTGGTATAGAGTGCAATACATTTACTATTTACATTGATAACCAGTCAGCCATTCATGTTGCCAAAAACCCTGAAAAGCATCAAAGATTGAAACACATTGATTTGAAATATCATTTTGTAAGAGATAAGGTAGAGTCAAAAATTGTAGAGCTAAAATATGTACCAACATGTAAACAGATAGCAGATATATTCACTAAAGGTTTAGGTAAAGAAGTATTCACCAAGTTGTGTCAAATGATAAATTAATAGACATATATTTAAGTTACTATTATGCTTATAAATAAGAGATGTATTTTATTTATATGTTTTCTCATATAGGTAAATGGTTAAAGATATAGGTATTTAAATATTTTTGTAAAAGATTTAGTTATAGATGATTATTGATATAAAAGTAAGTCATACTCATAGCCTAGTTTTAATCAAGTACTTAGGTAGGTACTGTTTTCATTGAAGAAGGGTATTGAAAATGTGTAAATCAGCAATGAAAACTGTACCAGTGTTATTACGGTTGATTACTATATGAAAATGTCACTCTGACGTTTAAAGACAGCTGTCAATGTCTTAAATAAGTTTTCGCTCCCTTTTTTTCACTTTCGATGGCGTCTTCTGCTCGTTTATAATGGTCTATATAATAAAACTAATATTATCAAGATTTCCTTGAAGTTTCTCTGTTCAGGTCCCCATAAACCTTAACACATCCAACATACGGCCTCCGGGCCACCAGGTGGCCCGCGTAAGTCCTCCATCCGGCCCGCGACCTAGTTACTCGTAAAACATTATAACACATCAATAGATATATAACGCGAACAGTAGTAAATTCTCCAATGTCAGTTATTCGATGATCGATTTATCGACTTTGAGTAAAATGAACATGTTTGTAGGTATTACAAACATGTAGAAGGTTTCGCCAGAAAACAAAAAAAAAAAAAAGCTTTACAACTAATTTACCTACAAAATAGCGCTTGAGCGTGACTGCACACAATGATTGCCTTCCGAACGAAATAATTGCATTTTACAAAAAGTGTATTAACCCAATCCAATACCCAAACCTTACCAAATTAGCTCTTCAACAAATTTCCTTATTTGGCAGTACATTTATACTTGTGAACAGCTTTTTTCTCGCATGAAACATAACAAATCAAAAACGAGATCACTCTCATCAGACAGCTATCTCACAGGCATTCTACGCATAGCCACTTCAAAAATATCAGCTGACATAGATGCACTGTGCAAGCAAAAACGATGTCATATGCATTATAGGAAAAAAAAATTGTTGGTAAAACTGGGGATTTCTTTTTTAATAAATCATATTTATGAAAAATACCGTTATTTTTGTCTCACTTTGGCATTGTACATTTCTTTTGGCCCGCTACGGTTACAAAAATATCAAACCTGGCCCTCCAGAAGATTATGTTGGATACCCCTGCTCTAAAGTAAACTCCAGTAGTTAACGTATCTAGAAAGTTAAAACCACTTGACCGATATAAACTCTGGATAGCCGTAACATTCGAGGGTAGGAATTGCAATAGCAGCAGTGAACAGGCCGTAATAGGTCGCTAGCCACGGATTGGACACCACAATGGGCCATTCCCCTAGTTGAGTCTAACAACTTGTGTGAGATGACAGGGTTTAGCGAGAAAGGGAGAGAAAAGTGTTGGAGGAATATTAAAGATTTGATTGTAATGTGATAATTTACGTGTTTTTGTAAGTGTAACTGCTTGCTATAAAATGCTGCTTGCTGATTGTTAAAATTGATCATTATTATTTCATTTATTTAATTTATTTTCTTATTGTCTACATTTTAAAATATTTCTTAATAGAAAACAAAATAAAAATATTAAAAAATATTAAAAATTTAAGCGGGAACAGGGTCCAAATTACCGGCAGTCAGCTCCAGAGAGAGGAACCTCCTAACATTACGAGCCGTGTCCAACCTCGCGAGCCAAGTCAAGATACTTGATTTGCTTATCTGTCTCGGCTTTCACGAGGTTCCCGTCATGCTACAATCATTGCACGCCTCTTGATTCGATCCACTACAACAATATCAGGCTTATTGGCTACAATAGTCCTGTCAGTGATGATGGACCGGCGCCCAGTACATTGTGATATTGCCATTTTCGAGAACTGTGGAAAGAATTGAGATTTTTCGAATCAAACCGACTTCCGAAACAAAACACTACAAAGCGAAAAATAACTTTCTTTTCCGAAGTCGCGGTATCTTTGGTACCAATATGTTTTTCCGTTTTTCGACACAAACTTCGGCAAAGAAAGTTTTTTCGGTTTTGTTTGAGAAGTCGGTTTGATTTTTGTAAAAAAGTTTTTTATTTATCTCTTTCTAGTTTTGATAGGTTTCCCTCTAATTACAATGAAAATCATTTATAGTCAAAGTACATCGCAAAACGATGCCAATAAGCCCGAACACGACTAGGATACATTGTTTTATTTCGGATTCCAGTCGACCTGCCGACTTCATCAAATAAAATAAATAAATGGAATATAATCATATAAATAAATGGTACTGATGAAAATGGTTTATTCGAACTGATCTGCAGTTCGAATAAACCATTTTCATCAGTACCATTTATTTATAAGTATTTGCTTCATCATAGTCGGTAAGCTATTCGATATATCTTATACCCGTGACATACTTACCATTAAAGAGTTCCAGTGGCCATATGTGGTCTTCTTCAGCAGTTCCATAGTTTCTGAATGCAAATGATTGCATTGTTTATTAAAATACAAAAATCGCTATATGTATGCCTACAGTTTACGAGGAGTTCCCTCGACTTCTCCAGGATCCCATCATCAGATCCTGTCTTGATGACTATAGGACCAACTGGAAAGTATACTTTTTCAATCAAAAGAAGAATTTTCCAAATCGGTCTAGACGTCTTTGAAAAATTAGGGAAAAAAATAAAAAATATGCGAGAAATTGAGAACCTCCTCCTTTTTTTGAAGTCGGTTAAAAATAGCTAAGAACTCTCTCGATAAAGTCACCTTTCACGAAAACAAAACCAGTTCACCCGTTTAGGAGCTACGATGCCACAGACAGATACACAAATATACTTATACGCCAACACACAGGTACTTACGTCAATCTTATAAAACCCTTCTTTATTCGTCGGGAGTTAAAATCCCTCGATTAATACCAATAAATAAATAAATAACTTCCAACTACTGTATTCATACTAAAAGAAAATTACATACAAAGATACATAACCATCATTAGATACATCCAGTCATGTGTATTTTGAGCCGCGAATTCGCCGCGTGATCAGCTTATGATTAGGGGCTACGTTTGAGTTCAAAACTATGTACGAGTATGTAGGTGGTTAGGCGATCCCACAACAAGCACGTGAGGAAACTGACAAACTGTTCTAATCATACGAGTATCAAAATGCAGCTTCTGCCACTAACTTTTATTGCTGTTTGTTTTTTGAAAACTTGATTTATTTTCTGATCGGCAAAGGCTCGACCAGACAGGCGTGGTTTTCATAGATACTGTTTATCTGTTGATGGAACTAACCGCCATAATAAAAACTTTTTCACAAAAAATAAACCGACTTTTAAAGCAAAACATTAAAAGTGCGAAAATTACTTTCAATTTTGGCAGTTGGGGTCTTTAGTACCTCTTGTTGTTACCCGACTGCCGAAGGAGGGTAATGTGTTTATCAGTCTAGGTAAGTATGTTTGTTCCTATGTGGCGTTCCAGAGACCAAACGCGTTGGCCGATTCTGATAATTCATACGTCAATCAATTCGTCGTAACCTTGCGAGTGCCACTGGCTACATTAAAATTGGGAAATAGAAAAATGGCGGCTTTTGGGCGCCATATTGTGGGGGCCCAATTCTTCCATACCCGTCGTGGGGGTATCAAAATAAAGGGTTTTAAGAGGTGATTTCAAAATCATATAAAACTTGTCCGAAAAAAAAATAACTAAAAAGTTATAAATAAAAAAAGTAAATTCAAATAATCAAAAAACCCGACTGCTTAAAAAGGGAACTAAAAAGAAGAAAATCATGCTGTGCAGTCGGAGGATACATCTGGTTTTGGTCAGCCAGCTAGCGAATAATAATATATATTCCTAGACTGATAAACACATGAGGTACCAAAGACCCCAACTGCCAAAAAGAAACTAATTTTCGCATTTTTTATGTTTTGTTTTAAAAGTCGGTTTATTTTTAGTGAAAAAGTTTTATTATGCCGGTTAGTTCCATCAACAGATAAAACAGTATCTATAAAAACCACGCCTGTCTGGTCGAGCCTTTGTTGATCAGAAAATAAATCAAGTTTTCAAAAAACAAACAGCAATAAAAGTTAGTGCCAGAAGCTGCATTTTGATATGATTAGAACAATTTGTCAGTCTCCTCACGTGCTTGTTGTGGGATTGCCTAACCAACTACATACATAGTTTTGAACTCAAACGGAGCCCCTAATCATAAGCTGATCACGCGGCGAATTCGCGGCTCAAAATACACGTGCCTGGATGTATCTAATGACGGTTATGTATCTTTGTATGTAATTTTCTTTTAGTATGAATAGTAGTTGATAGATACTTCATCATCATCATCATTTCAGCCGAAAGACGTCCACTGCTGGACATAGGCCTCCCCCAGGTGTCGCCACATGATATAAAGAATAAAATAGAGATACTTAATCCAATAAAAAGAATGATCAGGATCCGATAAGTAGTTTCAGAGAAATGCGTGGACAACCAAACATACATACACTTATGAAATTTGGCACATAATTCCAATTCCAACAATATTACATAGCGTGTCAAATTGATTACTTTTCTTTTTTTAAGTCGGTAAAACAATTATAAAGAAATTAGCTGACATGGTATTAAACAACAAATTTCATGAATCTTTCATAAGGGGAATAGTATAGATAATGATTGCTATATGATTATCGAATTTTATTTATCTGCTAAATTCCAAAATTATTACACTACAATCTGCATATCATATCTTAAGGGAGTGTATTCTTTGGCAGAATGAACGCAATATTATGTTGGAGAATGTACAGGCTGCATCCGGAGTTATTATTATACAGACCTTGTAGAAACTAGAACAAATTTCCGTACGTTCAAGCGTTTTTGCCATACCTATTATTATTGGAATCAAATATAAAAGCTCACAATGTTAGGACCCATTATTATTAATGTTAATTTATATCCGTGGTGCTAGGCAACTGGGTTTATCCCAGCTGTGAACGACCCCTTTGTGCCTATTAGCCTTGTTTGTTCTGTCTCCTGCTTGATATGGAGGGAAATGGAAATTGTGGTTCTGTTTTCCTACTCCTCCGTTATTATTTTCTGATTAATTACGTTACGGGATCCAAGACAGTTAAATTCATTCTCCGGGACTTTGTCGTGCTTCATTGTCTCAGTACTTTTCTGTTCGTCGCCACTGTTGATTCTGGCTTTCAGGAGATGCAGTGTTTTGGTAGCTTAATTTCACTTTCTCGGTCCTGTGGTCTATCCTATAGAAACCTTACATTTATTGAAGCAAGAACCTAGCCTATGGCAATCAGTGATAGAGTGGCTTTTGATCAACAAATGAATTTTCGTAATACGACATACATTCAGATATCTCCCATATACTGCCAAAAAAATATCAATTTTATCCCGTTTTGATATAAGTTTAGACACCTGCCTTCTCCACACTTCCATTACGATAACCGCAGGGAGCAGTGGTAGGTAGCCCAGTGGTAACGGCCGCGACTTACAAGTTGTTAGCCTTGGGTTGGAACCCAGGCAGGTGCTTTACTTCGTGTAAATTATTTCACCACCACTGCGGTCAAAACAGTGAAAGAAAACATCGGCAGAAAACCGGCATGCCTTAGAACATAAAATTCGAGGACACGTGACATCCACCAACCCGCATTAAGCCTGCGTGGTGGAATACGGCCCATTCCCTCTGAAAGATAGGATGCCTGCACTTAGAACGGACCAAATGGGAGTATAATTGCGGAAAAGAGAGTCCATCTATCTTATCTTACCAAAGCCGCAGCTAAAATAAAATTCAGTCAATATTTAGACTTACTATAGCGACTTGCAAACCTCGTATTGGTACCACATCACATAGTCTAATACTGACCACGAATAGCGTTAGTAAGCTCACAAATTGATATTCAACTAGCAATGCATGGCCGTGCGTCGAAATATAAACAGAGCTAACGTAGCCTTATTTCAAACTGAACTTGGGTTTCGGATTCATAAACGCTGCTGGGAATTTCATTACAAGACCCATGCTTTTACAGTCTGATTGGACTTTACATTGGGATTTTATTCGCTTAGGTTAGGTATTTCCTAGATGTATTATGACAAGATTTTTATTAACTGCTAGGTTAGTATGTGCGTCCAGTTACAAACTAGGCCATATTAACCTCCGTCGGAAAAAGAGGGGTGTTATTAGTTTGACGTGTATACTTGTGAGTTTATGTATCTGTCTGTGGCATCATAGGTCCTAAACGGATGAAGCGATTTTGATTTAGTTTTTTTTTAGTTTGAACATTTGGAAATATGACTTTATCCAGAGTGTGGTTAGCTATGTTTGATGAGAATCAGTTCAGACGTTCAAAAGTGGCGTTTTACTGTTTGAATCGGGGTGTTTTCGCAAGATATCGTGTTATAATTACGTGTTCAATTGATTGTCGATCGTAGCGTATCTACTACTAGATAAATATATAGATAAATAAATATGTAGCATTAAATAATATGTGTCCGGGGTATTTTTTTATTTTACTTGTTCAAGTAGATTTAGGTTTATCTTAAACATGGTATACACTTATAATTTTGGAAACAACGCAAAAACATCAATGGTGTTTTGGAGCTAGTCTGGTACTTTGATGCAACTGGAATGTGGTAATCAGAAAGCCTCAACCAAACAGGATAATACCATCGTGTTTGGGCTCATAACAAAGCATATTATAAAATCAAGGACTACGTTGAAGATAAAAACATTTGGCCTTAGCTCCTTCTGCGCATGCAGCTTCCCTGGTAACTTGTAAACGGCACAAATAAGTGGATGTCTCTAACTATTCTCAATTTCATTTTTTCTTTTCTTCTATTAATTAGACTTTTTACAATGGTTTTCAATCATCTTTATAGCCCTTTGCTAAGAATAGTTACAGTACTGATAACAACATTTGTGCCACACGTTAAATTTAGTCTTGTTTTACTTATTTTTTTTTTACCTTTGTATAGATTCTTTTACCGATTGTTTTGTGAATGTGTGAACATTGTAGGCCTTCTTGATGCTAGTTAACAGTTGTTAACTTTTTTATTTAATATATAATCTTTTTATTTTAATTTTTTTTAGTTTCTTACGACTTATTGTCATAAGTCGGGCCTG
This sequence comes from Orthosia cruda, assembly GCA_964057195.1. Lineage (NCBI taxonomy): Eukaryota > Metazoa > Arthropoda > Insecta > Lepidoptera > Noctuidae > Orthosia > Orthosia cruda. The sequence goes on from OZ059832.1 coordinate 20,997,929, forward strand.
CGTTGTCCCCCCATATCTAAGTACTAATGCTGTAACATGGAAATATTGTAAAACCAAACCATTTTTAAAAGAGTAACCATGGAGTTTCTTGCCGGTTCTTCTCCATAGGAAACGACCAACCCGAACCGTGCACCTTTTGTCGACGTTTTATAAGTGCCCATGTAGGCCTATGTGAAATAAAAAAAATTGATTTTGATTTTGTTTTGATTTTATTGTAGTCATTTAAAACTATTATTAAGGATTTAATAAAATACCCTTTTTTTTTGGAGTGAAGTATATGGCGTTGATTTACACAATACGACGTGATAGTGTGACCGATAGTCACTGTTTTGCGTGTACTCTGACCACATGAGTGGGCAAAATGAATTTAAATTGACTCGCTTAGCTTTTTACCCGGCTGCAAGGAAAGGGCTATGTTTTTTGCGCGTACCTATCTTGTATGTATGTAATATTCTTTATTATCTCGTATCTTTCAAACCACTTGACAGATTTTTATAATAAAGACATCGTTACATAGGTCTTGGCCGCCCAAGTGTTCTTACATAAGTGCCGTTAAAAATAAAGAAATATGGCGGATTTTGGGCGCCATATTGTAGGGGTTGCATTTTTTTTTTCTTCTATACCCTTCGAGTGGGGTATCAAAATGAAGGGTTTTTAGAGGTGACTTCAAAAATATACACCACTTATATATTTAAGTCATTGAAAAAAAAAGTATAACTTATAAAAAGTTGTAAATAAAAAAAGTTCGTAAAATTAAAAAACCCGACTGCAAAAATGTAAACATGAAGAAAATCATGCTGTGGAGGGTATTTATAGTTTTGGTCAGCCAGCTCACGAATATTTACTCTCCGACTGCAAAGCATGATTTTCTTCTTGTTAACATATTTTCAGTCGAGTTTTTTGATTTTATTTAGATTTTGGCGACATCTATAGAATTAAGATGTGTAACAAAGCTGGAGATTTGTTAGTAATCCTAGTCCTACGTAATGCCTTTAATAGAAAGTTGATCTACATATTTATTGAACACTTATTCACGCAGGAAACTCAGTTCAAACTTTGTTTTCATCAACACAGCTTCAACAGTCTATTTCTGAACATAAGTCTCCACCAGTATGCGCCACAATACAGCTTTAGTGACTTTGCTAATCGTGTTGGTCGCTCAAGTGTGGCTAAAACGACTATTGTGAATACAGTATAGGCTTCATATAATGCTATGGCCTTTTCGCACAGGACCCGTACTGAGTTGCAGTACTAGTTATCATTATTCAGTGCTCTAGTGCAATATAAGGCGGTATCTTTAGAACGCAGCTCCGGGAAACGCTCTCTAATGCAGACTTACTGCATAATGGGTAAAGCTAAAAGCGTAAAGACATTGAAAAATGTAGGAAAGCATTAATAATAACAGCTTTACCTTCCGCAAGAGAATAAGAGTCACCGACATAGCCCGAAGAATTATCATAGTGAAGTGGCAGTGGCCAGGGCACATTACTCGCAGAACGGATGGTCGATGGGGTGAAAAGTTCTGGAATGGTGACCACGAATCGGAAGAGGCAACGTTGGAAGGCCATCCCTCTAGGTGGACCGACGACCTGGTTAAGACAGTGCTAATCCGTTGGATGTGACACGCACAGGACCGATCAGTGTGGCGACGCTTGGGGGAGGCCTATGTCCAGCATTGGAAGTCTTTCGGTTGAAATGATGATGTTTATATCTTTTCCAGTTTCTACCAGCAGCTTTGTCCATGTAAAAGTCGGAAATTATCCCAAGGGAACGTATTCTCGAAATAAGAAGTAGCCTATGACCTTCTGCAGGGTTCGATGATGAAATTTTATTATTTTTGACATGTTAATTTAAAATTAAATTCTACATAATATCTTCTTGAAATTTAAAATCTTTTTATTTTTGACATTTTTATTTCATATATTTTTGATTAATTATAACTTTAAATTTAATCAATTGAAAATTTGTTTTTATTAATTTTCTCGTGCAATATTTTGTAAATGTTTGATTTGTAATGTACCTTTTACTAACACTTGTTTTATAAGTATTTGATATTAGATATTAACAAGAAATGGACTGTATATCGTCTGAATTTTGAAATAAATTATTATTAAAATTGTTTCGGCTGTTTAGACGTGAAAAGGTTAGACACACAGACTTTCTCTTTTATAATATTTATGATCGTAGGAAATTGAAGTATTGGATTGGATTTTATGCGAAGCTGCAATAATCCACCTTATTCTAAGAATTTCTAGCTGTTGGTATAAGTTGAGTATGCGTAGATCAAATGTAAATGACTTTCTTACATGTGATACCACTTTTTACTTTGATATTAAGCTACCGTCGTCTTGGTGTTATGTTGTTTAGTTGTTACGGGCAGTTTTCCTTGTACCTACAAGGGAGATCTTTGTCCAAGTCTTGCTCATCCCACGTAAACTACTGCTGGTAAGACAGCACAAGGAGACTTTTTATTATATATAAGTCCGCACTTGACCACTATCTTACCGATGATATGGTCGATGAAGCACGCTTGCCTAAAAAAAGCCTATTCACTCTTGACTCCGGCACGGAATTCCACTCTTTAGCTGTACGCATAATAAAAGTATTCCAAAACGTTTGGTGCGTATGGGTGGTATGTCCACCATGTACCGATGACGAATCGCCGTACGTCTTGTAGTCCGAGATGGAACGGGCTAGGAGGAATTAACTCATGGAATTCTATCGCTTAATTAACTCTGACACCTGAGGTGGCCACCTCCCCAAAGGAAACAAAAAGACATCGCACAATCAACTCGCTGCCGATGTTCAAGGCTCTGGAGCCTAAACTCAACCAGTAACTCATTGCCGATGGTTTAGAAGGTTGAACTAATCCAGTTATATGGGTATTCTGATGCGCCATTTTATAATAATAATTAATATACGCATCTTAGCGTTCTTCTCCAAGGTCTAATCCAGGGTTCCCAATCTTTTTATACTGTGTTATGCAACGCCCTTGTGCTTTAGTATTGATATTAACTGTTTTTCTGGTTGCTTGATAAAATATTTATTACTAGCGGACGCCTCGCGGATTCACCCGCATGGTTCCCGTTCCCGTGGGTATACAGTGATAAAAAGTAGCCTATGTCGCCCGGGGATAGTGTAGTTTCCCAACGGTGAAAAAATTTTGAAATCGGTCCAGTAGTTTTTATGTTTATTCGTTACATACAAAAATACAAACCTTTCCTCTTTATAATATTAGTATAGATTCTTATTTTGTTTTTGTTTATCTCGGGACCTTAGGGTCCCGGTCCTTTTAAAGGCGTGCGAGGAGCCGAAGCCAACTCGAAGAGGCCCCGTCAGGTATGTATCAGGCAATGTGACACCAACCGACGATAATCCCTGTATGCACTACGCAACTGCACCCAAGGACACTCCCCGGTTGGTGCAGGACTATTGCAAATTATTGTGAAAGAATTTTTGAAATCGGTCCAGTAGTTTTTATGTTCATTGGTTACATACAAAAATACAAATATTTTCTCTTTATAATATTTGTATAGATATTGATTAGGAAAAACAGTAGTCATTGAGCTCGTTTTAGAGCATAACTTTTTAAATCAGAGCTGAAGTTTTGAAAAACTTATTCTTCTTTCATTTTCCCAATTGATATGTAATCGGTCATCATCATCATCAGCCTATAACAGTCCGGCTTGTAATACTTACTACGACTTAATTACTGCAACTGCAGAACCGCCAGTTTTTGATAAGTAGGTATCAAGCGGTACTAGCTAGTTATCTCCAGTTACTCCGTACATACTCATTGTTTTTATCGAATAGTAGGTACATAATTGTTAATATTTATCGAGTAGTATTTTGTAGTTTCAGGCTTGTATTACGATCATCTCATCATTCCAACAGCTGTACTTTGTCGTTAACGAAGACACCCGTGAGATAGCACTACGACGACCTGGGGCGTCGCGACGCACAGTTTGGGAATCTTTGGTCCTCATATCTATAAAAAACGAAACAAACAAACAAGACAGAGGTGAGAGGGCGAAGTGGGGGAAGTACTAATTCCACGCATTCTAAACCGCGGGTAGAGAAGGGTTCCGGCGACTGATCCCGCAATTAACTGATCCCGCGGGACGAGTTGCCGGATACATTTATTGTAATATTTTTCTTCCGGCGACTCGTCCCACTCATAAACAGTGCAGTCAAACGAAAAAATGGTCAAAACTCTTTGATAAACAAATATCATTTTTTATATAAATATCATTTACTTATCCTAGACATGAATGTATTACATTCGCATAGTAGGTAACACTTAATTCAACAGTGAGGGTAAGTTAGAGAGAGAACTTTAACTCTAGTTTGTTTTGCTGTCGATCTCAAGAAGCATATGCAGCACTTTTCTTTTCTTTATGATCCATATATATATATATATATTTTTTTGTCCTTTTGTTGTAAAATGGGATTTTGCATCGCTTGATGACTGGCTCTAACTCCCAACCCAATCACTGTCAGTCGGTCAAGTTTTACTTTGGACAATGTTATATTAGATCTTTAGTAGAAACAGTGCTGAATTTTTGCTACAAGAAAAGAAACGATTCTATTGAGGCAAAAAAAGTTTTTTTTCACAAAGCTGCCGACGTTGAAGTACCAAAAAAGGACCAAAGATTGGTGCTTGTTGACTATAGAGGGATAAAAAGCGCATAATAGTATTTGCAAATGAAGAAATTGAAGAATATTTTAAATAAATGGTATTTTTGAACCAAATAGTTTTTCCTTTAATTATAAACATTATACATTTTTTCGTTTGACTGTACTGTTTTTGGCTTGAACAATAGATTATTTTTATTCTTTTATGGGTGGGACGAGTCGCCGGAAGAAAAATATTAAAATAAATGAATCCGGCCACTCATCCCGCGGGATCAGTCGCCGGAGCCCTCGGGTAGAGCTACGGGCGGCAGATAGTAATGTACCTATATCTTCAATTTTATTTTGTCGAAAACTTTACGTCTTTAACCGTTTAGTTTTTTTTTGCGTACCTATTTTCGCTATCAACGTGAAGTATTAAGTATAAAAAATATTGATAAATTCTGGGAACTTCAACAGTATCTATTCATTGCTCACACATGAGATCCTTTTCATTAAATCAGGCATGAACATAGAACAAAGGGTTTCCAAATGAACAGACATCTTGTATTATGATTTTATCCTGTTACATTCGCAGCAGACATAGCAGTGTTGGAAAAGATCTACTTATTTTCATAATAAGTATTACATAATTATTTAAATTAACGAGTCGGTAGTGTCGGTCGACATATGGAGACTTCGGTCACTCCAACCGAGGGGATATAGTTGGCAAAGAAAAAGCACTTTCACACAGGTTTTAGTTGGCGTCTATAATTATCTATTTCTCTGGACTGTGCTTACATTGGCCTACTAAAATGACCTCTCTATAGGCACCCACCACCAGTTTTCAAAGCCGTAACCTCAATTAACATTTAGACACTAAGTTGTTATAGATGAACAAATACATAACTACACACCATACATAATAAAGAGCCCAATTACACACACAAAAAGTTTTGGAAACAATTGCAATATTATGCAGAAAGCTAAGGAGTGGAATTTCCTGCCGGAGCCTGTTCGTGTTTCCTAGTAGCTATAACCTGGGGTATAACTTCCTCGTATCTTTGAGTTATAGAATAGGCTACTTCCAGTCCAACGTGCTGCATCGATAACCACATCATCGTTTAACAAGGGTGAGATAGTAGCCAAACGTAAAAGTCATAATTCAGGTTTGGCTCTCGCCTATTTCCTCCTCTAATTTTGGACCAATTTAAAAGATAGTTCATAAACTGAAAAATAAAGATATATACGTACTATGCCCCGTTGTTATCATTGTTTATGATACATAAGCACTAGAACCCTCAAAAATTCCTAGACCTAGTATACAAATATAATAACTATAAATGTAAAAAAAAAAACATATAAACACAATATAATATATATTTCTTATTTATGTTTCTTTTTTTAGGGTTCCGTACCTAAAGGGTAAAAACTGGACCCTATTACTATGACTCTGCGGTCCATCTGTCTGTCTGTCTGTCTGTCACCAGGTTGTATCTCATGAACCGTGAAAGCTAGACAGTTGAAATGTTCACAGATGATGTATTTCTGTTGCCGCTATAACAAAAAATACAAAAAAAAAACAGAATAAAATAAATATTTAAGTGGGGCTCCAATACAACAAACGTGTTTTTCTGCCGTTTTTTTTTGCGGTAATGGTACGGAACCCTTCGCGTGCGAGTCCGACTCGCACTTGGCCGGTGTTTTTTTAATTTATCCGATACTAGAGGAGAAATATACCGATCCAATGCGAGACACACGGGATCGGTCAATGTGGCGACGCCTGGTAGAGGCCTATGTCCAGCAGTGGACGTCTTTCGGCTGAAATGATGATGATGATGATACTAGAGGAGGAAATAGGATTCTCGAATGATGACTTTTTACTAAGGAAATTCAATCGCAGCTCTCTGCTCACATTACCTCTAAACGTTATCAATACAAAAACTGCAATCGAGCCTCTACACATCCTACACTCACATGTACTCACATGGCTGAAAAGTATCAAAATAATATTCCCCGGCAAAAACCACCACCCAAAAATGCCTAACGAATTTTAATTACTCCAAACTAAACGACGAAAGTAATTAGGAAAATTCAGCACGTGCGTAAGCTTATGGTCTTAAAAGTTATAATAGAAAGAGCACTTTGTCATGTCAAGCTTTTAGCAGCCTCTTTAATTTCTCTTTGTGCATTAAATGAAGACATTAAATCGTTTACGTCAGGGCATAATGAGAGAAAGTAAATGAATCAGGACCTTACGTAGGTACAATATGAGTTTAATGAATTGATGTAATATTGCAAGCGGCTGGAGTGTTGTTTACATAATTATGTTCCTTGTGTCTCGTCTATATGGCCTTCGTGTTTTAAATGGGAATCATGATGTGTGTATCTTTATTGACATATTAATCTTAGGCCCTTTATGAGATAACTTTTGCATAGTAAGATTTACTATTTAAAGAAAAAAATTTATACAAAAAAAATCTACCGACTTCCAAATAAGAAAACTACAAAGTGAAAAATAACTTTATTTTTGGAGATTGGTTTTGCGTTATGGACACCGAATTCCAGAAAATAAAGTTATTCATCACTTTGTTGTTTTCTGTTTTGGCAGTCGATAGATCTTTTTTGTAAAAAAGTTTTATTATTATTCACTTTTAAGTTGTACCTACCTAATAGGCAAGTAGTTAGGTAAGGTACCCATCTAATGCCAGAATAGATTAACCGAATATCATGAAATTGAACATAACCGTAAAAATTAGAGTGTACCAAGGTGAACTGTACACATCTGCGTATCCACTTAGAGCGTACTGGCGTGATGTTATGTTATGAAATGGTATAAAAAACGAACAGACATGCGATTGTCGCAATCCCAAGATAGATTGCAGTTATTTATTGGGGAGTTCTGTTGTACATCTCTGAAGTTCTTCATCAGATCTTCACCAAATTAAAATGAGCATAATTTCGGAACATATACTCTTTGAAACAAAAAAAGTAGTCAACAATTGATTAATTTATCACTGAAAATACAAGAACAAACATAAAGTCGAACATAGAACCTCCTCCTTTTTGGTAAGTCGGTTAAAAATACTTACGACTATAGCAAGTTGTACCTGGTTTTGTCTCAAAATTGTTTACATAAAAATAAAACAAAAAGTACAAAAGGATGGTCCTTACTTTAATACAGTAGAAATCAATTCTGGGTAATCGTTATATTTTATTTTACCAATGTACCAATAACGTACCTGCTAAGGCACGCTGCTAGGTTATTATTGCTAAACTAGATAAAAACACGTAATAAACCTAACCTTACGTAATAAAATAAATGGCTCCTAATAAAGTCTTTATTATGATTCCATTTGCAACAAATGATTTCTTCATTCAGCAAAGCCCTTAAAATTCTAATTGTAAGCCGTTGGAACCACACTCTTAAAAGTTGTAAGTTTTAAAATAAATATAATTTTAAATCACTTATAATGTTAGTATGTAAATTTGCCGATTACTCTTCTAAAGGACTTTTCTCTACCATGCAAATAAATAATGAGCATTCTTCTTAGTGAGTCGATAGCAAATATAGCCTCTAAATATTATGTTTGGCCCAGAATTCTGCTACGGCAATACGAACCGGTGACGCAGCCTTAAGGTTTTCATATGCACAGGTGACAGGGCAGGCCGCGAAAGACGAAAGGTGGACCATGTTCTGCGGGGAGGCGCCACACAAACACTGAAGGTTGGAGCCATCCGAGAATCGCCACCTGTGGAGGTTGTCTTTGGTGCGGCCGACCTGCGATGAGCATTGATAATCACGGTTGCCCAGTACATATTAGTGAAATTTAGTTATTTCGTTGTCTAATTATGTTTTTCATCGTTGTCATTGGCCAGGACAGGTATCTTATGCCCGCGACTCCGGTCCATAAGCCTATCCAACAAGAACTGCTCAGGAACTTTCCTAGATAAAAAGTAGTCTATGGCACTCAGGAATAGTGTAACTTTCTATAAATGAAAAATTCGGATCATAACTGCCAGAGATCACCTACCAAATAAAAACAAACACAATTTTACCTCTTATGTGTTTTGATCAGTATTTCCAGGAGTAACCTCCTATTTTACCTCTATAATTTCAAAAGTTTAGATAACTAACTGAGACTAAAGCAGGATATCGGTGTTGGCTTCTCAAGTTATTAAGATATATGTATAAAATGGTTTTATTATCAGCCTGTTACTATCCCACTGCAAGGCAAAAGCCTATTCTCATACAGAGAAGGCACCACGCTTGCTCAAGGCGGGTTAGTGTTTTCAAACTTATATTATATATTTATATATATATAATAAGTCCATCTGGTTGAGGAAAGTAGAATATCATCGTTAATAACCCAATATTATAAGACTAGCTGTGCCCGCGGCTTTGCTCCCGTCAACTGCCTACCCTACCCCACTTACCTTCCTACCTATCTTACCTGAAACTTATATTAACTATATGCCCATCTGGCTGAATAAAGTAAAATGTCGTCATTAATAACCCAATATTATAAACCCTACTTACCTTCATAGATAAACTTATATATACGGACACATACCTTCCTACCTACCTTCCTTCCTACCCTACTTACTTTCCTATCTCCCTACCAGCCTACCAATATTTTTTAGGGTCATTCTTTCACGGAGAATCTTAACACCGCCATTCAGAAAATGACGTCAAATTTACAACGCCATCTATCGAAAATGGATTTCAACTGACCAAGTATTGAATTGCGTGTGTTGTGATATTTTATTTCTTGAGCATTTTAAATTCATCTTACTTTTGATAAAGTGAACCGAATGCGATGAAACAAAATTTAAGTAATACTTTAAGTTACGCACAATTGTTGTGTATAAAAGTTATCCACATTGGTTTTGTACATTTCACGTGATGCGTGCACAACTAAACAGACAAACAATTAAACAAATAGAAAATCAAAAAATGCTGCAAATGGTTTATGTTGGTTGTCCTTTAACACACTGGCAATTTTTTTTGGAAATATTTTCTACATACGAGAACGACTTTTCTACAGATTTATTATATGTATTCATCTATACCAATATTATAAAGAGGAAAGATTTTTTTGTTTGTTTGTACCGAATAGTCTCCGAAACTACTGGACCGATTTTAAAAACTCTTTCACCTATGGAAAGCTAAATTTTTCCCAAGTAACCTAGGCTGTACCTTATTTTGAAAAAATTGGGGATCTTTGAGAAAATTGCAATAATGTAACCCAAAGTGTCAATATTTTGCCTATAAAATTCATTATTTGGCGTGCGCTGAGAAAACTATGGATAATACTTATAAATTATGTAGTACATGATTAAAGTAGTATTTACTAAAAAAAAGTCGAGAGAATGTATCTCACCAACGTAGTTAAGTCACAATAGCAGCTTTTGTGTTCTACAATTTAATTAGATCGACGCGGTAGAAACAAAAGTTGGTTACGTTTTTACTGTAATATTCATTCTTATTCAAATAAATAGTTTAACAAATTGGTAGGTAGTTAGGTAGGGTAGATAAGGTAGGTAGGGTAGGTGGGTATGTAGGTAGGGTAGGTGACAAGAAGCATGAAATTTAGCAAAAAGGTTCTTAAGTAAAGCACTAAGAAAGTATTTTTGGAAATTCTACCCCTTATGGGGTAAAAGGGCGTAGAAAGTTTGTATGAAAAATCTAATTCCGTTGGCCAAAATTCTTGAAGCTTAGCACAAATAGTAATCTAAGTAAATGATAAAGGTTGTCATTATTCGTTTTTCGAAACTATCCCCAAATGATGATTTACGGGGTGTTGAAGTTTGTATGAAAAAATCTGATTTCTTGGGTCAATAAACTTGAAACTTGGCACAAATACTAACCTAAATGAATATTTTAGGTTGTTTTTATAATTTTTTGAAACTACCCCCAAAATATGATTTAAATAAGAATCTTATTTTTTGGGTTAATAAACTTGAAACTCGACTTATTTATTTATTTATATACACACAAAACACTTAAAAGATAAAGTACATAGAAAGATAGAATAGCACAAAAGTGCTGCTTATTTTTAGAGAAATTTCTTCCAGCAGACCTACGACAGGCGAATTAGATAAGAAACATAGACAGTGTGTATAAGTACAAGGAAAGGTAATAAAACTAAACTTAAACACACATAATGTATAAAATTACAATAAGTGCCTAAAGATTATTATATATATAAAAAAATACATAACTACTATAAAATAAATAAATTATAATATATAAGATCACGGAATAGCAGAAAGAAAGTGTTCTTTGACTTGCTTTTTAAAAATAGAGATACTTTTAGGGTCACGGATCTTAGGTGGAAGTGAGTTCCACAGTCGTACTGCATGAACAGAAAAGGAGTGGGAATAGAAACGAGTTTTATGGGATGGATAATTGAGGAGAATAAGGCGGGATCTACACAGGAAGTCAGCAGGGCGAGTAAACGAAAAAGGTAGCCAGGGTATGCAGGGTTAAAAAGGATGTTGAAAAGGAAATACAATATGTGAGTTTTCCTGCGAAGATGGATAGGGAGCAATTTGAGATCCTTGCAGAAATGAGAGACATGATCGTATTTCCTAAGACTAAAGACAACACAAATACACAGGTTTTGCAAGCGCTCATGCTTATTTAAGAGCTCCTCATTACTGAGGAGCGCTTAAATAAGCTTGAGCGCTACCATGTGGATGCTACCATCCAGATAGCAGGCATCGGCGTAGTTTATGATCAGATGAATTAAGGATTGGGCTAAATAAATTTTAGTATTAATTGGCAGGAGACTTTGAATTTTTTTTAAAGAGTGGAAGGAGATATGCACCTTATGACTAACTTCATTTACTTGCGCTCGCCAAGTAAGATTGCTGTCAATTAAGACACCGAGATTCTTTGCCGTATCGGTGTAAGGAATGGTCGAGCCGTTAAGGGTTAGTGGCGTCAAGGTAGAAGTATCAAGCGCAGTGCGATAACACCGACTGCCTATGATCATGGCCTGGGACTTGGGATGGTTAATCTGTAAGCCATAAGACTTAGCCCATTCACTGATTCTCTCCAGGTCACGATTCATGTCATCAATCGCTGAGTCCGCGTCTGCAAGCAGGAAGTGTCCATAAAGCTGCAAAACATCCACGTAAAGATGGAAGTTGGAGGTAACAGCCAACCTTGGTAACAGTGTTTATGAAGATAGCAAAAAGAAGAGGAGACAGAACGTCACCCTGAGGAACACCAGCAGTGAGATCACACCAATCAGAGAAGATCTCTTCAAGGCGGACACACTAAAAGCGATCCCGAAGGTATGAGTCAAACCAGGCGAATGCAGAAGAAGAGAAGTTTATAGATTGCAAAATCCCAAGCAGAATGTCGAAATCCACAGAGTTGAACGCACAACTGAAGTCAACTAGGACTAACACGGTTAGAGACTTATTGTCCATAGCTCTGTGGATGTCATCAGTGACCTTCAGAAGTGCAGTTACAGTACTGTGACCCGCACGAAAGCCAGATTGGAAAGGACAGATAAGTGCATTAGACGAAAGAAATCTGGCAATTTGACCATGAACGATGTGCTCGAGAACTTTAGATAGGAAAGGTAGTAATTAAGGTTGTCATTATTAGTTTTTCGAATCTATCCCCAAAAGATGATTAAGAGGGTTTTGAAGTTTGTATGGAAGTATGTGATTTCTTGGGTTAATAAATATAAAACTTGACATAAATACCAACCTCGATAAACAATAAAGGTTATCATTGTTAGTTTTTGGAAACTATCCCCAAAAGTCGATTTAGGGAGTGTTAAATTGTTTTTGAAGAATCTTATTTCGTGAGTTAATAAATTTGAAAGTTGACACAATTACCATTCTTAGTAAACAATAAAGGTTGCCATTATTAGTTTATCGAATCTTCCCCCAAAAGACAATTTACGGGGTGTTATTTTTTTTAGTATCATATTTCTTGGGTTAATATACTTGAAACTTGGCACAAATACCAACCTGAGTAAACCAATAAGGCAACCTTTATTGTTTACTCAGGTTGGTATTTCTACCAACTTTTAAATTATAATATTTTCGAAACTAACCCCAAGCTAAGAATCTTACTGGACTGGGATTTGTTTTTGACGAAGGGTTCTAGGGGAGCACTAAGCAGAATTTTCCACAATTCAACCTTTATGGAGGTGAAAAGTGGCAAAATTAATTTGTAAGAAAAATCGAATTCCTTGGGAATAAAGTTAATAATCAAAATTTTAATAAAACTACCTCTCAGATAGGGTTAAGGGTTGTTAAAGTTTTTTTGAGGAATAAATACTACGCAATCTGACTAACATAAACGAAAAATAAAAAAGAGATGAAAAGAGTGAATAACATATTTGGGTTGTTCAAAACTCGGCCCTCAACGGGGCAAAAAGGGTTATTAAGTTTTAGAGGTGGATTTTACTTTGTGGTTGTGACCAGAAATGTATCATTCTATAAGGCAAATAACGAATTGCCCCAACCCAATAAACCCTGAATATCTACGAAACCCAATTTTTTATTCATTTAATAATAGTTTATTTTTGGTCGCCTTCACTAACTGCACATAAGAAAATCATTTATAGGATAAACGAAATCACGCGAACGAAGTCGCGGGCGGAGTGCTAGTTTAAGTATAAAATGGCTTTATAATAATCATTACGCTTTCTCAAGGTGGTTACACGACTTCAAAATTATATTAACTATACAAATCCAGATTACTTAGCTATGTTATCAAAAATGTATTTAATAAGAGAAAAATCAGTGTTTGCTAAATCATTGTGTTCGTAGTGATTGTATCACAGCCTGAGTTCTACCCTAGATTCAATTTTAAGAATTTGCTCCACTCACCGTTCGCATCCTGAATACCAAAGAGCTCCAAGATATTTAGTAGTAGTGCTTTCTAAGTATTGTTCAGCGCGTTATTTTAATCTATGACTGAACTTTATGAAATATTATTAAAAAATGTTTTGTTATTCGATACAGCTTTGGTTTTTGATAAAAAGGAATTTATTGTTGCACGTAATAGCTGCATGCAAGTGCAATGTGTATTATTGTTTCATCCTGCTTTTAATATTATATTTGTGAAGATATTGGTAAAGCGAGTTATAAATAACTTTTTCAAAGATTTTTGAAAAAACAGGAATTTTGGCTATTGGCCGGTAATTTTTTATATGCGTCTTATCTTCCTTTTTATGTAGCGGTTTTATTATGACTTTTTTCAAGCCTTCGGGATAGATGCCTTCGGTAATACCTATATTAATAATATGTACTAGGGCAGGTGCTATGAGCTCAATTACATATTTAATAACGTTTGTAGATATACCGTCATTACCTACAGTACTAATATTTTTAAGCGTCTTTGTGGCTAAAATAATATCGGATTTTAAAACAGGCTGCATAAACATTGATTGCATTGTCAAATTATCTAACTTATTGTTTATTTTATTGTCTGTAATTATATTATTCTCAATGTCATCTATAAAGTAGTCATTAAATGCATTTGCTATGTCATTCGGGTTTGTGTAAGTCAAATTGCCTGTTTTTATTGTCAGTATCTGCTCTTTGGGCAGGTTAGTTTTAGATCTATTGATTATCTGCCATGTGGCTTTTGATTTATTTTGCGAGTTCTTTATAAAGTAGTTATTTTGTGCCTTCTGAGTTAATCGAACAATTTTTTTATACTGCGTCGTGTATTTTTTTAAGTCACTTTTGGCTTTTTTTGTAGGGTTTAGTCTGTAAGCCCACAATAACCGTCTCTGTTTCTTACTACATTTTTTTATGCCATTAGAAATCCATTTAACCTGTTTGTTAGTATAAACAGTTATTATTTTCTCTGGAAAACAGAGATTGTAAAACAATGAGAAAATATCAAAAAAGGCTTTATAGGCCACATTAACATCATTACTTTCGTAGACTTCCTTGAAAGATAAATTTTGTATACACGATTTGAATTTATCAAGGTTCTCTTTGGAGTAATTTCTTTTGACCGTTTTCCAAAATTTTAAACGACACGTTTTATTGACAGGTATTTTAAGTATTTGCGATGTGTGATCTGACAACATAAGGTCAATTATTTCCGTTTTCCATCCTTTTCTTAGATTATGTGCAAAGTTATCAATGCATGTTTTACTATGAGGCCTAGTAGGCTGGTTTAGAGCTAGAGTCAAGTTATAGTTAAGTAGGAAATGTTCCAAATCCAGAGAAATCTGATTTCTTAACAGTACATTAATGTTAAGGTCACCACACAACACAAATTTTTTATTCGATAATGTACAAACTTTTTTAATACAATGTCAAGTTTTTCATAAAATGTCAAGTAATTATATTTTGGTACTCTATATATACATATAACAATAATTGAATAAGATGTCAATTCTATAGCACAAATTTCAAATACGCCTGATACAGACTGTTTAGCAACATCTGGTAGTTCCCTGTACTGGAGCCCCTGTCTTACAAGAATACAAGTACCTCCCCGATTTTTGTTTCGTGAAAAAATTGCGGCTAGGTGGAAATTCGATATGTGCAATAAACTCTCATGTCCAGATGTTATGAAATGCTCTGTCAAACACAGTACATCTACAGTTGTCCCTTGATTTGCCAAGTTTTCCAATTGTACAGTTAACAAGTCTGATTTGTTTAACAGTCTAGCAATGTTTTGATGCATTACATTAACATGATTGAAGAAAAAACTGTCCTGTGTCTTCTGATTCAGTTACTGTCATCATTTGGTTGTCAGGTTGGTGTAAGTTAGTGTTTGATGATTGTATTTCCATAGTCATTTTACAAATATCCCTAAATATCGATTGCATTCCAGAGTAATTTATTACACCTGTGCGTTTGTTAAACATAGTATCATCATACTTTAGGTTCATGTTGCTGTCCAGAAAATATGCATGTCCATGAGTGATAGTATCTAGATATAATAAATTATTAAAGGTTTCCACTCTTGAATTATATAGGTAGTTGTTTGTAAAGAATTTGTACGTCGGAGTGCAGATAATTATATTAGTGTTTGATACTTCTTGCAGCATTTGCCTTATTAGTAAAATGCTATCAAAATATTTATTTGTTATTTTAAAGTCTTCCTCACCTATCAATATAATACAGAAGTCCTGTAGAGTGAACTCTGACAACTTTTCTTTGATGCCTTTTAACAGAAATGCCATAGTTCCATAAGGCGTGATGTAATGGCAGAGTTCATACTTCTCAAAAGTATTTTCTGCAATATGGAGCAATTTATTTTTGTTATCTGTGCTCAATATGCAAATTTTTTTACGCGTCGACTGGTTTTTGTCTGCATTATTTCCGCATTGGTATATTGGTGGTGCAGGTTTATCGCTTTGGCATTTATTTTTTATTGGTGTTTTATTATTTTCTCCAAACTTCATTGTTTCAGTTTGCGTGTGTTTATGATTTTTTTTAAGATTTTTTCCCTTTTTTGTGCTAGGTGATTTTAGTTTAGTTGGACTGCAAGTGACTTTCTTGTACAGCTCATTTTGTTTGCTCAGAATTATATTCTTTGTTTTGAGGTTATTATTTTCTATAGTCAATTCTTCAATTTCTAAGTGTGCGCTCTGCAGGTCAAGTGTGAGGTTAGTAATTTGATCTCGCAATTTCTTGACTTCTTCGTCATCATCGTCGGACATCTCCGGTACACTAGTAACTGTCTCATTTAACGTTGCACGCGTAGCAGCTACCTGACTGTCATTTAGGATTGAGTCTGATTTAGTTCTAGTGCGGCGGAAAGTAATATTTTCTAGGAAATTCATATTGGATACAGTCCACTTAATTTAGTATTATACGTAAAACATAGAAAAAGAATAACAAATTCTCGGATTTGAACTCGCACACTATGATTTGTGATGTATCAGATGTGGCCCCTCGACTAAACGTGTCTTTAATTTGTACTGCGAAATAGTGATCCCAGTTCGTTGTCGTTGATCTATTCACAGCGACACCTATTGGTCACTGCAGACAGTACAAGATAGATCAGTTAGATGGCGCTGTTATTAATTACATAGCGCGATCATAGTGATTCTGCATAATTGAACTTGTTTTAAAAAACACAACCGTTATTTATTTTTCACTTTTTTGTTTTTCTGAACATAATACTTGTTGAAAATGGTTTATTTGGGTTTAAACAGCTCGGGAATTAGTAAAGGCGATGTTCACTGTTTACACAATAATAAAAGTTGTTATTTAGTGTACACTGTTGATTTTTCACTGTGTTATTTTTACTTTATTGTCAATTTTGCTCATTGTTGTTAATATGGTACGTGGATTTTAGTTTTATTGTTCATTGGAATTACTTTTTATGTTGAAATAATCACTTTTACTATTTATTAAACATAAAAAATCACAGAGCCGATGCTAAGGTGACATTCACGACTCCTTAAACCATAGACCGTAACATAGGTACCATGGACTAGACCTTCTTTAAGCTATACACATTACATGTACTGTTACTGTGTATATTATTATAAGGGCAGCGTAGACTGGCCCCCTTTGTGAACCGTTTTTATTCTTTCTGGTTTTGATTTCTTAATTTAAATTTGAATTTGAAATTTAGACGATATGACACAGAACGATGAAAAACGGGCGTCAGCTTTTTAGTTTTTGTATCTGGACTGAACGCCAAAAGGTTGTTTTGGGTGTACATTATTATAAGAGCAACGTAGACTGGCCCCCTTTGTGAACCTATTTTATTCGTTCTGGTCTTGATTTCTTAATTGAAATTTGTATTTGAAATTTAGACGATATGATACAGAACGATGAAAAACGGGCGTCAGCTTTTTAGTTTTTGTATCTGGACTGAACGCCGAAAGGTTGTTTTGGGGTTGCAAAATTTTGATGGACATATTTTAGCCTTGATCTATTAATAAAAATTCTTATCCACAAAGTACTCTAAAATTGTAATGAATTTCTGTTTGTGAAAGAGTGTTATAAATCTCTGAAGTCTATAAATAAACAACAATTATACTCCCAAGTGAACTTTTACTTTTAGAATAAACAAGATGTGCCAGTCTGGCACGTGCTGTATGTACTGCGGCAGTCAGGACCTCAACGGCGCGGCGGTATGCGCGTGGAGGACGCGCGCGCCCTCCAGCAGCACGCGCTGGGTTCGCGCACGCTGAATACGAGGGGCCACATGCCACGTCATCCCACCAGGCGTCCCATCACACCGTGCCACGTCTTCCTGCCCGACCTGCTACCTGATTAGCTGCCCACGTCATGCGAATCCAGCCTTAGTTTCATTATCTATATCCTTTTTATTTTCTTAGCTTTAATTTTAATAACTTTTATGTCTTAATTTTACTAACGTGGCTTACGTATTGCTCTCCGGAGCTTACGTAACGCTACAGTTTGGCGTCTACCTTTGAATAATTGGGCGCAACTATCTTTGTGCGCCCAATTTTCAGAACTCACCCCATCACCCACACTCTACTTACTTTTACACTATTTTTTTTAACGTGGGCTCGATTTTTCATTCTCTCTAAATTCTAAAAACATACCTTCACAAGTAAATAGCTGACTTTTGTTTTCTTTTCCAGCCCCTTATCTCATCATCATTTTTCATTTACTTTTGCTAGCACTTTTTTTAATTCTTCACATACTCTAAACCTATTAGGCACTATTTTTTTATCCCACTATTTATGACTTATTTTTCCTTTAGAGCGGTTTGGCAACTCTATAAATAAGCCCCTAATGCCTTGTAAATATGTTCTTCCCTCTCGTAAATATTTCCCTCTCAAGCTAGAATTCACGCTACAACGTATCAGGGTCTTTTAAATAGTTTCATCAAATTCATCACTCATCGTGGTACAACAGCGTTAGATGTGGTCATACAAATAAAACGTTTTACAGCTACGGAGTAGAATCCTGCCAGGGTATGTGTATCCTGAGAGCGGGTTTTTAAGTAAAGAGTAAATGGATAATTTCGAGGTAAGTAAGCTCGACCGTCGACCACATCATCGTTGACCGTCAGGTAAGATGGTAGTCAAACGTGAACCTACTAAGATAATAATAGTACATTATGGTACAAGTGTGTAACGTTGGTGATTACCGCTGAGGCGCCATTGAGACCCGAGTCGTTAGGTGAGGGTCTTAAGTGAGCCGAGGACGGTAATCATCAATACACACGTGTACCATACGACGTTTTTCAACACACTTGTGAAGAAAATAATACAAAAAAATCATTTCCAACAGTGAAAACGGGTTGTGAAAATTTTTTCGCAATGGCGGGCAAAATTAATCAGTTTTCCTATGCGCGCGCATCTAACAATGGCGACCGCCCATAGACTAAAAAGAATGATTTTGTTTTTGGCTTTTTGCGGATAGCGTTTTAGCCACGTACAAAATGGGGAATTTCAAGTTTTCTTTATAAAACAAAAATTATATTTGAGTGAAAGTTGTATTTATTAAACACGTACAAGTTGAAATTATCTATTTAAATACGAAGTTCCATGAAATGTGTTGCATTTGTACTATTGAGCACGATCTTTTTTGTATCAAAACTTTTTTAAGAACAAAGCAACTCAACCAATATTATAAAAAAAAAACTCTTTATCTCACTTGTGAATAATAGTAATGAAAAAGTCACAGTTTGATAACAGGTGTCATTATGTGCCTAATTGCGGTGAAATTAGAGCCACTTTATGAGCAAGTGTGTTGAAAAACAAATTATCCTTCCTTACATAGTATAAAACAAAGTCGCTGTCTGTCCCTATGTATGCTTAGATCTTTAAAACTACGCAACGGGTTTTGATACGGTTTTTTTTTAGATAGAGTGATTCAAGAGGTAGCTAGGTTTATATGTATAATACACGCGGGCGAAGCCGCTGGCAGAAGCTAGTATATTATAAATTCTAGAAACCCGACTGCCAAAAATGTATTAACTGAAAAGATAAAACATATAATCATTAAATATTATGAGATGCTGCCAGAGCGGTGACAAACGAAGTTTTTGTCGGTTCTTTTAGCAATCGGGTTTTTATAATAATTTGTTTCAGAGTTTTTAGTTTTAGTAATGAACGAGTTCAACAAATAAGTTATGTAGAAAGAGATTATTTATTTTGTTATCAAAGTTACGCTTATCTTGAATTTGTGCGAAAATAGAATCATAAA
This sequence comes from Orthosia cruda, assembly GCA_964057195.1. Classification (NCBI taxonomy): domain Eukaryota; kingdom Metazoa; phylum Arthropoda; class Insecta; order Lepidoptera; family Noctuidae; genus Orthosia; species Orthosia cruda. Next base: position 21,017,681 of record OZ059832.1, read on the forward strand.
GTGTTCCAATATATATATATATATATTTGGAATAGCCTATTTATTAGCTTTCATTTGATACCCATATCGTTAAGATAGCCTAAAAAAGAATTGGATCATCCCCTTTTTGTGAGGAGGGGAGCTATTAAAGAAAAAAGCTATTTGGGATGGAGAGCGTGATAGAAATGGACATACATACAAACGCTCGAAAAACATTACCCTCCCGCAGTCGGGTAAAAAACAACAGTTATATAACAAAAACGTTTTCGTTTTTAATTAAATTCCAAACAAAAAAATATTCCACAGTACCACTTTACAACGAAAACTACCAAACATTCGCCAGTAAATCACAGAGCTATTAAAATCTTCATACGTTTCAGTCAATAATACGACGTTGTCTGGCACGATATTCGCACATAACACCAACGGAAATTGAATGCGAACTATCGAGTATGGACAGAACTGACATGACGCCGATGGACGTACACATTCGACTGACGTATCTGGTATACACTGGACTGATGTATCTGTCCATCAGGCCGGACAAAGACGCCATCTAGCGTCCGAAACATCAAAGACTTGTTGACATGTTTCAATTATGAACGAGCCGTTGCAATTGAAATACTAACGGTTTTATTTGTATTGTGTTCGGGTTTTGGCAATTTATATTTTTACTAGCTGTTGCCCGCGACTTCGTCTGCGTAACAGTAGTAGGCAAACATCCTCCCTGACAGTCAAACAAAAATTCAAAAAATAACTTTTTTGGCATCTATTGCTGATATAAATGTAATAATAATAATGAATTAGATTTTTGTTATTTGGTGTAGATGCAATAGAGTTTTCAAGAGTTGCGTAACATAGGAGAAAGCCGGAGTGGACAAATAAAAATATTTTTGTTGTCCTTAAACCTCGGTAGTTAAATTCTTCGGTGATGGTAGTAACTAAAACTAAATAGGAAAATTATTAATTTAATAAGTATTTTTATCTGTAGACCACAGAATGTGTACATTCTGTCAATCTTGATATTGGCATACCCACGCATATAGCCACGAAACTTTGTTTTCTAATACCTTATCAATTTTGCTAAAGATTATAATAAGCAGAATAATATGAATACCTTATTAATTTTGGTGCCTAAATTAATAAAATAACCTAAGTATTTTCACTTTAGATTGCTTAAGGCGATATATACGCCCCAATGTAGTAGTACTGGCCGTGCGCCCGCTCGATGCCAAAAATTCAAAATTGAACCTCCTTTTGAACAGCTTTGTATGCAAAATATTATTTGATTTACATATGCTATGTTAGGTATGAAGAAATGCCGCCATGGGATCTGGAGGCAAAAGTCCTCGCGCACATTTGGGAGTGGTGCGAGGAGGCGAAACGCCGGGGCGAAACTCCGCTGCCACGACAAATCGCGGCTCGGCGGACAGAGCTCCGGCAGGATCTCATGGCGACATGGAGAGAGCGACTGTCGCAACCCAGTGCTGGGCACCCCACAATTGCGGCGATAAGGCCCCTCTTTGAGGAGTGGCTTGAGAGGCGACACGGCGTCCTCACCTTCCGCCTGACGCAGGTCCTCACCGGACATGGCTGTTTCGGGAGGTTCCTGTTCAGGATAAGGCGGGAGGAAACGCCCGGGTGTCACCATTGTATGGATCGCCCGGAGGACACGGTGGAGCATACGGTGGAGGTCTGCCCCGCTTGGGCGGAGCACCGCCGTGTCCTCGTGGAGGCGATCAGCGGTGGCGATCTCTCGCGTCCGGCCCTGCTTCAGGCCATGGTACGGAGCGAGAGGGCATGGGAAGCTGTCACCTCCTTCTGTGAAGCAGTAATGCTCACAAAGGAGGAGGCGGAACGCATGAGGGAGACGCATCGGAGACGCCCTCACGCCCCTAGCCATCGCAGGAGACGCCCTGGGCGTCGGGAGTCGCAAGCCGTTTCCCGGCCACCATAGGCCCGGGCTTGCGGACGGCGAGTAATGGTTAGCTCGCCGTCTGAAAAGGACCAGGCCCGAGTCGACGGCGCGTAGTGTTCCACGCGCGCCTCAAAGAGATGTCAGCAAAATTGACGGGGTCCATTAAGGCCGATGCCTGTCTGGGTCGCGGATAAATTTGAAAAAAAGTTACCGCGGCCCTGGCACAAGCAACTGAAGGAACACGGGTGGGTTTTAGTCAGTTAAAGTCTGACACGCCCTTCTGCTTCACCCAGAGCGGGAGAAGTCATTTGGTGGTTTCCCATCAAAAAAAAAAAAAATATGAAGAAATTCCAGCCATCAATTTTTCTGTATAAAAATATTTATAAACATCCAAGTCGTTTTGGAGGAGTTTCCAAAATTGGTATGTCATCCCTATTCAAACTCCCACTGAATTCTAACAAAACAGGTACCTACCCTACTTATAAAATTAATTTAAATGGGCATATTTAAATTAATTTAATATTATAGGAAGCCTTATTAATGTAATAATCCAACGAACTATTAGGTACTAGATTAGTTTCTATTCAATATTGATACACAAAAATAATACTCTAAAACATTAATTATGTTACATTTTGTCGGTACTCTGAAATTGGCTGAGAGAGGCTTATGCGATAAATTTTCATGTATACCATAAATTTCATTAAACTTTTAAGTAAAAATTATTACCTCGTGCTTGCTTTGGTATTAAACGCCCATAAAATGTATCCGTGTAAACACTTTTTAGAAAACTGCTTATTACATTTTTCGTTGCATATTGTGTATAAAATAAAATATAATGTCTTTAGAATAAATTCAGGGACTTTTCAATACATTTTTGCAGTTTTTGTTTTAAACCGACATGATTTTATAAGTTTTTAAACTGTCATGGTCACCAACACTAACATTAACATTATAAGCGGGATATTTACCATGTTGTACAAACAGCAAACATGGTAAATATCCCGCTTATAATGTTAATGTCAACATTTTTTCTTCACAAATCGAAGCGGCCAGTATTCATTTAATATACTAACCAAATTGAAAACCACGAAATTTAATGTACTCAAATCAAAAAATCAAATTTAAGTTTATAATAAGCTAAATTTGTATTCTTATCAAAACAAGAGTTTCCAACGTATACCTACTTATCTACCAGTTTGATTAAGATTTCATAATTAAGTATGACAACATTGCCATACTTAATTAAATCGCCATTGCCTAAAAAGAAACTCTTCAAAGTAACATCCCGTGAAACAACTTCATTTACACAAGCCAAAAATATCTCGGAAAAAGTTCCGCTACTTAAATTATTATGTTGCCCTCAAAATAAGTGATCTCGGACTAATAGGCATCATGCCGAAGTTTCCTACAAAAGCAGAAAACTTTGGGTCGGAAGCCACGTATCTAAGTAGCAAAAGATTGCCCAACTATCAGGGAACTTTCAATAATCCTCGTAAGTCGATTGTAGCCAAACTTATTTCGGGAGACGAGTGCGTATAGCCGTTTTAGATAAAGCAACATCTGGCTTACGGAGTTCCCTGAACATATATTTTGTATTTTCAAGCCCGTTTTCCCTATGATGTGAGTAGAAGTTTGAGAGCTTCTATTCTTGTGATGACTTTATTCTAGTATATGAAAAGTTGGTTGATACAATTGGATTGCCGTTGTTTTTGAACTGGCATATTTTTCCTTGTGATGCTATTTTTTATGGATTAATAGTAAGGTTTTCTTGCGTAATGACAAACGTTTACTATATAGAGCTCGAAATAACGATCTCCAATTTGTTTGGCTTTGATAAATGTTCTATCAAAATGTCACGCGATTAGTCTTATAAATTTTGGACATTTAACGATCGTTTTCGCTGATACAATGACACTTGGTCGGCAAGTCAAATTCTGGCTTTGCATCACTGGGCTACTTTCGCTTTATATAAAACTAGCGGAAGCCTCGCGGTTTCACTCGCGTAGTTCCCGTTTCCGTGGGAATACAAGGATATAAAGAAGCCTATGTCACCCGGGGATAGTGTAGCTTCCCAACGGTGACAAAATTTGTGAAATCGGACCAGTAGTTTTTAAGTTTATTCGTTTTATACAAAGATGCAAATCTTTCCTTTTTATAATAGTAGTATAGATATATATATATATATATAGACTAGCTTCCGCCACCGGTTTCGCCCGCGGGAAAGTCGGATGTTGTCGTACGGAAACAGTATTTTTCCAGAATAAAAAGTAGCCTATTATTCTAAACTATAATCTGTCTCTGTGTCAAATTGCATCCAGATCCACCGTTCAGCCGTTCTGGTGTGATTGAGTAACAAACATACATCCATCCATCCAAACTTTCGTATTTATAATATTACTAGCTTCTGCCAGCGGCTTCGCCCGTGTAATAAGTGTTTTATCATCCCAAGGAAACATTATACCGGGATAAAAAGTGTGTGAAATGTGCTATTCCAGTCTATAATCTATGTCTGTGCCAAATTGTATCCAGATCCGTTCAGCCGTTTATACATCCACTGACACATCCATCCATTCGATTTTTCGTATTTATAATATTATTAATATTCAAGATAATCCTGAGCAGGTGTAGGTATAATTGAAGCAAATAATTTATCGCAGAATATATAGGGGATTTAAAGAAAGTAATCTTCATATTAAACTCTAAGAATATCTACATAAAGAACTGATTTATAATACACGATGAATTAATATTATTCAGTCAACATATTACATCATAACTCGGGTAATTCTCGATCAATCATCCAGCTGCACATGTGTAGGTTATGCTAAGACTAGAACTAACACAGGATTAACATAAATAATATCCCTAGTCAGGAAACTAGGCGATCTCTAAGGGTTACAAACAATAACTAGGTTATTAAACTTGTATTTTTTAGTACAAAGCAGAAGCTAGAAAGAATTTAGAAGGTTAGGACAATCCTACTGCACTATTCCCAAACCACTGCAAATCCACGACCGCAAGAAAAGCGCCAAGGCAATGAAGTTCGACGAAGTTCCGGAGAATGAATTAAGAAGGTTGAGAAACAGTTGTGCAACATTTTTGTCGGCAACATTAAATTTTTTAGCAGAATACCCCGCGTGATAGTTTAATATTTACCTACGGTTAGGTACATATGGTCAGCCAACATAGAAAGGATCCGAAGACCTAACATTGGATACTTTTATCCAGGTAGTCCCTTTTTAACCACGCATCATCCTTTTTACCCGACTGCCGAAGGAGGGTATTATTTTTTATCAGTATAAGTATGTGTTAGTTCCTATGTGGCGTTCCAGAGGCCAAAGGCATTGGCCGATTTTGATTATTCTAACGTCAATCGATTCGTCTTAACCTTGCAAGTGTCACTACATTAAAATTAGAAAATAGAAAAATGGTGCATATTGGGCGCCATAATGTGGGAATCTAATTCTTTTTTTCTGCCTTTCCCATCGTGTGGGGTATCAAAATAAAGGGTTTTAGGAGGTGTTTTCAAAAATATAAAACATTTACCTATATGTTCAAAAGTACGTTCAAAAAAAAAACTGTGAAGTTATAAATACAAAAAACTGAACTGACTTTTTTAATCTTTTTATTTAACTGTTTTTTTTTTGTCTAACCACGTTACGAATGCGGATAGTCGTTGAGGCGTGATTGATAAACAAACATCCAATATACAATCTTTCACATTTAAAATATCCGAGGATAGAATAAGTAAGATAGGATACAAACACGACTAAGAAAAATCTAGAATATTATTTTTAAAATGCAAAGTCACAAAGAATCTCTCTTTGTTTCATACAAAGGGAGATTATTTGTGACTTCGCATTTTAAAAATAATTTTGCTAGTTTTATTTTAAAAGTGTTATTAAAATAGAGAAGAAAACAAGCATGGTTTTATGCTCGTGATACAAATCTGTCTCTTTTCTCTCGCAGAGGAAACGGTGCCAAATGAAATCTTTCGCAACGATCTGTTAATTTAAAAAGATGGTAATCTCTGTATGAAAGTATTGAAGAGGTCTGTTGTGATGTGTTTTCCCTTATGAGTGGCAGAATTTCTGCTGGAACAATGGTATGTCTGTTGTGTGAAAGATATTTTGGTCCAGTTTGAAATATTCTATAGCATTTTCTTCATATTTCTTTGCATTTTTTGTCTATACCTCTACGTCGCGTAGACGTTATACATTATCTGTTTCATGACATGTTTCAGGCTGTTTTTAACCGACTTTCCAAAAAGGAAGAGGTTCTGTGTTCAACTTAATGTTTCTTTATTTACATCCTATTTTTTGTAAGTTCGCCGATATCTCCGTCAATTGTGGACTGATCTTGAAACTTCTTTTTAAGTTTGAAAAATTATTTTCCGAAATTGGTCCCATTTTAATTTGGTGAATATCTGATGAAGAACTTTGCAGATATACAACAGAACTCTTGAACAACTAACGGCAAATCTCTCGGGTCTGTTTATTGTTTATACCATTCCATAACATAATATCACGCCAATACGCACTTAAAGGGTATGCAGATCTCTCATTTCACCGGTTATGTTCAAGTTTAATAATATTCGGGTAATCTATTCTGGCGTTTTAGGTACCTTACTAAACAACTTGCCTATTAGGTAGGTACACTAAAAAGTTTAAAATAAAAAAAACATTTTAACAAAAAAATACTACCGACTTTCAATTAAAATACTTTTTTATGAATTAATTATCTCTTGCCCACGTCTTCGCCTGTCCTATCCCGCAAGAATATTTTGATAATGAATAGTTGCTAGGTAACATTTTGCGAATTAAGATTAGCTTTTGTCATTCAGCTTTCTTTGTGAAAAAGGTTTGTAATCGGAACAAGACTGCCACGAATTATCTCCTTACAAACAAATATTCCTGCAAAGTTACCAATTTTACCTCTTCATTATTATCAAACAGTTTTTCATTTGTTGGAAGACCCAGATAAAATATTATATTGATAAGTAATCGTTTTATAAATACACAAGTAGCTACCTACTCAACACAAGTGACTACGGACACCAATGCTATCGACATGCATTCATGTGACTTTCTTATCTAGATTTTATTCAGCTGGTATTAAATCATCTCATTAATTACCTTTATCAAAACACATTATATAATAAAGGATATCCGAGCTACACGATTGATACACGTGTTCACACGGATTCAAATCTTCAACAATGTGAACAAACGTATTTATCTACAACACAAAGTACGTAAGCGGCGGCGTGCTCTACACTCACAACGTAATGTTCCAAATATCAATTCAAAAAATATTGTATAAACACGTACTTTTTTGTCGTGGACAGGTAGTGCCTGTTCACACGCCCCGGTAGCCGGGTACGAGGCACCGGCTATCCGGCAACCAGGGCGTGTGAAACGCTTGAGACCACTTAACCAACGAGGACGTCAATTATGCCAATGATTGAACTCTTTTAACCTCCGGCATACAAGGTCGGGTTATTTTAACCCCAACATTTTTTAAATGCGTTGGTCGTAAATATTAAATCGCAAGTTACTAATATATTGTTTTCGTTTTTTATATTATTGTTGTTTAGTCTAAGTTATTTTTTATTTTTATTTTTATTTTTTTATGTGTGTGTTGTGTGCTCTGGCTTGTGTCAAATAAATGTGTTTTCTTTCTTTCTTTTCTTTCAAGCAAATAAGTTGATTTTCTCAGTAGCTGGAGTTTAAACGCGTCTAACCACAGAGTCAAATCCGTAGTATGCACCCCAGTGAAGTGTGTACATGCGTGTAAAACGGTTCTGGGGTGATTTTAACCCCACGTTGTATATTTTTTAAGACGTCCCATAGAACGTCGTAGAAAAAGAATATGACATGTTGCATGAAAAGGTTTGAAGACCACCACAAAAGCAACCAAGAAGGTCTCAGAGATGTTCCTTCGGTCCAAGCAACAAAGATAGGAAGACTTTGATCGGTTGTTTCAAGTTTAATGATTGATTAAATTTTGTGTTTTATTCGTTAGCTCTACGCATTCAAACTTTATTCGCTTAATGCACGCACAAAGTCTCACAATGCTATTTGGGGTTACATTAACCCCAGGTTGTATGGGTGAGGAGAACCTTTCAAAATAGGAATGCGTTGTAGAACCACTGTTTTTTCTAAACCATTTTTTTTTCATAAACAAGAGCATATTACTTACCTATATATTCAGAACTTTTGAAATAGATTTCTATATATTCAGGTAGGTGTCTATCTGGGTATTATAACCTATATATTTTTTTTTTTCTCCACAAACAAAGATTTTCCAGATAAGCTTCAAAGGAAATTGAACTCAGGTACGTATGACAATAGTTTGGGCTAGCATTCATGTTCATCATATGAAATCTTTTTACTGAGCAGATTTCTTGAAATCGCCAAATGAAAATAAAGCAAAATCACTGTCGGTGCAGTGAAAATTCAATGTGCACTTTGACAAAAAGGGAATGCAAAATTACCTTCTAGATCTATCTAGAAGGTAATATTAATATTCTATTATAAGTGGATATTGTAAAAACATACTTGTAGCTAGAAGCTAGTGCGTATAAAGATCGTAATCTTAGCAAGGATGCTTAGACCGTAATTGCAGCGAAGTTTGATGTAATGAACGAAGATGCATACGTAAAAGTCATCATTAACTTCTGAGATCTAGTTTCAATGATTGCTCCGCGTGTACGAACAAAATTCCTCCGCAATCCAGTTGCAGAATCTTGCTGGACTACACTCGGCAATGTATTCCACAATAAAATTGCAGCAAGGGTATAAGTTGCAAATATACTGAGCTATATGGTCAATAAAATTGCCAATAATCTGCAATTTTTGTAGCCCGTTTACAGGCACCCACCCTTATACGGGTTATTTTTTAATATCTCGCGCAAACGACCGTTTCTGAAAATAGCCATCCGCATCTCGAGTTTTTTTCGGTCTAGTATGACCTATGTATGACTAAACTGTGGCGTTAGTAAAATACGAGATCTACCTTGTCCTTACTATGTAAGTGAATGCCGAATATAGAATAATAAAAACCGGCCAAGTGCGTGTCGGACTTCGCATATTTAGGGTTCGGTACCAAACCGCAAAAACAAGTTAGTTTAAAAAAAACTAATTTACCAAGATATTGGTATTTGTTAGTAAAATATACGTAATAATAAACATTATCACCAAATTTGAAGTTCATAGGTCAATAGTAAGTAAATAAAATATTCGGACAAAATTTTGTAAAAACAAAACTGACTTTGGTGGCTTCTCATTCCGTTGTTTTCCAATATTGTATTTATTAAAACAAATAATACAGCATTTATCTACTCAACGTGCTCTCAACAACGATACCCCGCTTGATGGGGGTAGGTATATTTTTGGTCAATTTGTATGGCTTTGGGTTAACAAGATGCTTATACTGTGAAAATTTGAAGACTGTAGCTTCAACTGTTTGGCTGTAAAACCTGTGTGATAGACGACGGACAGACAGATGGACATGAGGGTGACAGCAATAGGGCTCCGTTTGGACCCTTTGAGTACAGAACCCTAAAAATCATTATTTGTAAACATAGGTAATACACGGTGTGGGAGATCTTAAAATATTAGAATTGATAATCTATGTTTTGCCGCGAAGCTTACAAATATTATCAAATTTGAATAAATTGTTTACTTGCCCATTTTCTACCATATTTGATTTCCAGCCACCTCAACTGAAAAAGCTCATGTAGCTACTACACTTATGATATTCCATAGTGCTGTATACCGAAACAGAACTGAACAAACCGGATTTTCAATTTCCTTTCCGGACCGAACACTTTCCTTGAGTGAGCATTTTTATACTTTCACTACAGTGTACTATATAACTTGGTATCTATGTATACTGTGTATGGTTGGCTATATTTACACATGAGTGAGTTTTCCATTTTGAGCAGTTTTTTTAATGATTGTACTTTTAATAAATCTTGTTCGTTCTTTCCTGTGATGTCAAAGGTTAAGGTCGCGTTTTCCAGTTTAAACTACTATTTTGTCTTTTGCAAATACGGTAATATAAATTAAGTTATAAGGATCGGCAGTTGGATCTTATCCTCATTATTTAGCCTTAATTTGGCAATATTTTCTCAAGACTATAGTTCAGGTTAAGTTTAGTTGACAGTTTTCCTTTTAATTTCGTTATAAATGTACTGATATCTACCTGTTTACATTAAACATAATATCAAAGATACATAATTATTATACTGTGAAGGAATAGTGGAATTATATTTGTGTTTAGAACTGGTTAATTGTGTAAGAGGAAGACTGTCCTACCGTGATACAGTTTCGACTAGTACGGAGGACAGTGTGAATCGAATGCTACAATTTAAATAACAATATCAGTGTAAGTAATTATTAGTGGGTGATTAGTGCTTCAATACGTACTAAATAATTATCATTGTGACGTAAGTACTAAACGAACAACACTCATAAAATGTTCGAAAAGTGAGAAGTATCACATTGAAAGCTAGTGTTTAAATACAAGAATTTCTTTGTTTATTTATGTAATGTCTACCTACAAAATGTCAAAAACACCTAATTATATGGTTGTACTATTTTATGATGCAAATAAAGTTATATTATATACTTCTGACGTAATTTTTTTCACTTATCCAAATGCAACCATTTAGCTGGCAGGGGACGGGGACACTTGACTCTAACAAAAATAGCCATTTAAAGCATAATTTTACGCAAACGGATTACGGAATCGAAAACTAACTATACCCTATACTATGGGCAAGATGGGAAAAAAATCCCCACTTAATGTGTACAGGAGGTATCCTAAAAATATTATATTTTATGGTTTTATTTTACCACTTTGTCGGCGAGATTAATATGTATATTCATGTAAAATTAAAACTCCTCCAACTCCTGAAAGCCAGAATCAGAAACAGTGGTGACCACCAGAATAGCGCCGAGGCATTGAAGCTCGACGAAGTCCCGCAGAATGAATTTAACTGTCTTGGTTCTCGTAACGAAATTAATCATAAAAGAATAACGGAGGAATAGGAAAAATACAAATTTCCACTTCCATCCATACCAAGCAGCAGACAGAACAAACAAGGCCAATAGGCACAAAGGGTCGTTTACAAATGGGTTAAGCCCACTTGCCTATCACCACGGATAAAAATTATCATTAATATTAATGGGTCCTAACATTTTGTGAGCTGTTATATTTAATTCCAATAATAGGTATGGCAAAAACGTGGTGTAGGTGTCGGCCTTTGATGGAATTAACCCACCTACATTGCCATTCGGAAAAAACTTCCTCCCAGACGTCAATATGTAGTTTAAATAATCTAGAGATTTTCTAACGGTCACTCCGGTTTAAAAAGTCCGCGTCTGGTTTCTCTTGCGGAATAGTACCTTACAGCACGTCGCTGCACTTCAAGACGACCGGATGTATGGCAACAACTACCGGTTAGGCCTAAGTACTAACCGTCCTGTATGCTTTGCATAAGAATATCAAAGCTAAACGTCGACTTTGAAGTAATTTATGTCGTACCGCCACTATGGTGGCCCTATCAGCCCAAACAGGTGCTCCATAGCACATACAACCCAAGTAAGTAGCCCCATAAATAGTCTTTAAAGTTAAAAAAGACAGACCTCACGTAGATTTAGATATTCTCGTTAAGAGCAGAGAATAATGAGCAGAAGACCGTCGTCCACGTAACCGGTTAATCAACAGTCGCTTTGAAGTGGAATCGCGAAGTAATCATCATAGCCTAAATTCTATAAATGCGGACCAATAACCGAACCCTGAGGACATCCCATGGTGACAGACTTCGACATGGAATGATGGCCGAGTTTGAGTTTCGCGGAACCATTTAAAAGAGGTTGAGTACTAAGAGTCTATGAGCTAAGCTTCGGACGGACGGATAGATGGAGGAGCCAATGGTAGTTTGCGATCCTTGTATCGTTTGAGACGGTTTTTGCCTGTAAGGACGAAGACAATGCTTGTGCAGGCTTTAATTTTCCCAGTCATCGACTATGGTGACGTGTGCTACTTTGACTTGAACGCGGTCTTGCTTGACAAACTAGATAGGGTCTTGAACAACTGTATTAGATTCATATTCAATCTTCGGAAATATGACCATGTATCCAGCTACCGGTCCGAGTTAAAATGGTTGCCCATTCGCCAGAGAAGAAGCTTACGCGCTTTGACCACGCTATTCTCTCTACTCAATTCACCTACACCTCCTTCCTATCTTATCTCTGGCTTTCAATATCTAAGTTCTTCACACGCTCGCAATCTGCGTTCTTCCAATAATCTCCTCTTACTCTGTCCTTCTCATACTACTGATTTCGTTCACTCTTCCTTTCATATCCAGTCCATTCTTTTTTGGAATGCGCTTCCTTCCGAGATCAGGACGGCTACCAGTCGGTATGCATTTAAGCGGAAATTACGGATTTAATTTCAACACAAATAAGCTGAGTCATCACACTTTCTCTTTTTCTGTTACTTCATAAATATATATAATTATATAGGTATATATTATATTTAATATATATGCAAGTGTATTTCACCTATTTTAGCATAATAATTACTAGTTTTTATTATTAAACTATGCACCTGCCATGTTGTCTCTACACCACCCTTGGTTGACTGGTAGAGAATGCCTAAGGCATTAAGTCCGCCTTTGTACCTTTGTGCATGGAGTCTAAATAAATAAATAGATGGACATGGCGAAACTATAAGGGTTCCTTGTTGACTACGTAACCCTGAAAACGACAAGCACTTTTCAGAGGCTTTGCTTTTGTGGCCTATCCCACCAGACATTTTTTCATATAGAATTTGTGTAATCGGATTACATCCAACAAATCAAAATTGAATTATTCTATTATGGAACCATTAAGATATTAAATTACCACAATAGCTAAATTAAAGGTTTTGTACCCAAGCATTCAGTTCATGAACAAGTGTCAATAAGCTTTATGCTCTGAAATGAAATCCCAGATCAGTACGAAATACGAGCTAAGCCATGAAATAGAATCGCTAACATTTATACCACGCCTACGTGGAAACTAAATATCAAACTATTTAACATGATTGTTGTTAAATTTTTGAATTGAAAATGATCGTAAAATTAGTAAAAGGAACGTTTTGACATTTTAAAAACATGTCTATTTAGTAGATGAAAGAAATGTTAAACATATTAAGCTATAGGTTAAACTTTTTTATACAACTAAGGCCAAGCCAAAAATGAGAGAAGGTAATGTTTTTTTTTTCAAACTATTGTATCGATACAACGATTCGTAGATGATGCTAAAAATGTTATTACACCTTGAGCCGTTGGTCCCGGCTGTCATTGGTAGATATTTGAATCTTTGATTGTTAGTTAAAATAATGAAAATCCGAATCTAGTCTTGCCAAGGATTAACATTTTATCTACACAGTTACTGGATTGTAGAGGTCGATTAACAGGCAGGCTTCATGTAAAGTACTGGTACCTGCATCCAACATCCGGAGACTGGAGACCGACCCCAATAGTGTCTGGCACGAAAGCCTTATTGGTAAGCTTCCTTCATTGAGTCTGCCCGAAGGTCTGTGTCATTGGATTGTCGACTTCCTGAGAGATCGGTTCACTCGAGTGGTTATCGATGGCTGCTTGTCGGACAAAATGGATATTAATACCGGAGTCCCTCTGCGGTCGGTAGTCTCAGTAACATTATTCTTGAAGCACATTAACGATCTGCTAAAAAAACTACAGATAATATAATACTAGCATACAGATGCCTCATCCCATACTAAGAAATCGTGCCGACGTAACTAGCGCTTTTCATCTGATTAAACTGATATTTTTTTTGTAATAACATCGATCGCGTTCGATCCGTTCCACGGATATAGATGGCGTTAGCAGCGATTTGCAAGTAAAAGGGTTTACTCGGTTCGTATTTTTTTTTTAATACAGCGGCGATTTGTTTTATAGTATTTTTTTGCACGTTTTAACAGTTTCATTGTACCAAAATGTGTTTCAAAAAAATTAAAAAATCCTAGAGGATGTCTCAGAAATTTAAAACCTCTATTAGAATCAATTTTAAATGGTCCATTCAAATAATCTTTGAAATGTGAATAAAAAGCCCAACATGCCTTAATTTTGTGCTTAGGAGAGTTAAATAATCAAGAACATAAATTTTTTATGTTCGTCTCTAGAAAATCTTAATATTTCACAAAACTCAATAACGACTCGAAGCTTATCACGCCATCTAGTGTAATTTATTGCAAACAAACTTTCTTTCTTCGCGTTGGATGCCCGTGGGTTGAACTATCAGACGTACGGCGATGCGCCATCGGTACATGGTGGACATCCCACCCATACGGACAAAACGTTTTGGGAACACTTTTATTATGCATACAGCTAAGGAGTGGCATTCCTTGCCGAAGTCTGTGTTTCCCGATAGCTACAATCTAGGAGTCTTTAAGTCAAGAGTTCAGTAAGTTTTTTCTAGACAAGCGTGCTTCACCGTCGACCACATCATCGCTTACCATCAGGTTAGATAGTGATCAAGCGCGAGTCTATAGACTATATACAAAAAAGTTGCGAAAAGGCTGGCCAGGTTTAAAAACCTAGGAATCGAAACAGCCCAAACAATTGAACGCCCATTGATATACTAATAGGCACTGATATCCAATTTTATCCTTACAATTACATCTAAAAGACACCTACAAAACAACAATAACACAAAACCAATCTAAAGTCAATTCCTAAACATTATACCACAGGAACCCGTTAAACTTAAATTAGTGAAATAGTAAAATAGTGTTGTACGAAATTAAGCAAGTTCATAATTAATATTTATTGGTTTAATACGAACCAGCTGGGCACTGCAACTGGCGAACAATCGGGCTGCATACGGCAATCGCCAGGATAAGTGGCATTTTTTATTGCTGCAACTACAAAATCAAAAATCAAATCAAAATCAAAATTTCTTTATTCAATTAGGCCATTAAGCGGCGCTTTCGAACGTAAAAAAAAAAAATGTAATAATAATTGATTCTACCGTCCATTCGGAAATGTAGCTTGTTATGGAGAAGAACGGACAAGAAACTCCACACTTACTCTTTAAAAAAATAATGTGTTTTACAAGTATTTGGTTACAATAATCTTGTAGGAAAAATACATATATGTGAGAACGATGTAAAAAAAAACGCACTTAAAAGCATCTAGAGTAAAACAAACAATTAAAATACAATAAATAGTTAATTAAAAACCGGCGGAGGCAGCTAAGATATGACCAATCCCAACTGATGGCGCCCGTTCACGAACATGACACATGGATCGGCACCACTCAGTTCAACCATCATGAAGGGAACCGAATGATCCAACACATGTGCCACCATCAGAGAGACATTAGAGAGAGCATGACACACTCAACTGCCAGGGCACACTGAAGTCAACGAACGACACATAGGTACAGTAAATGGTAGATTTACAGTTGGTACATAGTACTCACATATGTGCTGTGCAGTTATATAATCCAAAAAATAAATTGAGTTTATACAACACAAATATACATTATAATTATTCATACAGTCTTCAGCAGGTCCAGCAATACTTCAGAACTTTTCTGCTTATCACTTGTTTTTGTGCCCTAGTGGCTGTGGAGCTGGAATAGCGTTGGGCCAAGCATTTTTATCAGCGATGTAATCCCCCAACCTATAATATGCCTGCCTGCATAGTGTGCGTTTTATACAAGATTTAAATTTCGTCTCATTCAATTCTAGAATGTGTGGCGGTATTTTATTGTAACATTTTATACAATACCCCATAAAAGATGACGCTACTTTAGCCAGCCTGAAACCTGGTTGAATTAATTGGTCCCTATTTCTAGTAACATAACTATGTCTATCGCTGTTTTTACTAAAAAGATGTAAATTCTTTCTAACGTACATGATGTTTTCGTAAATATATTGACAAGGTACCGTCAATATATTTACGAAAACGTGATGTTAATGTCCTTAAACAGTTCCCTTAGAGAATCGCGCCGGCGAAGATTGTATATCGCTCTGATGGCTCGTTTTTGCAGAACAAAAATTGACTGAATGTCTGCAGCCCTTCCCCATAGTAATATGCCGTAAGACATTATACTATGAAAGTTACTAAAATAGACCAGCCTCGCGGTATCTACATCAGTAAATTGACGAATTTTTCTAACAGCATAAGCCGCCGAACTTACCGCCCCGCAAGTGATATTAAATGAGGACCCCATTGTAACCTTGTGTCTAGCGTGATACCCAGGAAAACCGTTTTGTCGACGAATTCTAGCTTCTCGTTGTTTAATATAATGTCACAATCATAACTTTTGACATTCGGCAAGGCAAATTTTACACACTTAGTTTTTTTAGCATTCAAAACTAAATTATTAGCAGTGAACCAATTTAGAACTTGCCGCAATGCATTATTTACGTCGGCAACGTTACTCGTACGTCTATTTATGTTAAAAATCAAAGAAGTGTCATCAGCAAATAACACCATGTTTGGTTTGTTTTTCAATAGATGGGGTAAATCGTAAATGTTTACTTAAAATAAGAAAGGTCCTAAAATTAAGCCCTGGGGTACCCCCATTTTCACGTTCAACCCCGACGAATTGACACCGTTTATTTGAACTAATTGCTGTCTATCATTCAAATAGGATTTTACTAAACTTAATTCTGATTGACCTAGCCCGTAATGCTCAAGTTTCAAAAGCAATGTTTCATGATCAACGCAATCAAACGCCTTGGACAGGACAGAAGATACCTTACCTTGTCCAGTGGCGGTAGCTTCATAGAAGCCCAAAAGCCTGGCTTGCCTTACTAAAATGCTCGATAGAGAATCAATATCAAACCTGAACTATTTAAAAGTTCGCGCGCTTAATTCTTATCAAAATAACACAAAGTATCTACCTATGCCACACTACTTCACATAGCGATTGGTCGCGCGCAGAGTTTCGCATTTGCAGTTGTAGCATCTACATATAGCTATCTCGCTTACACGCACCGGCTTTTACCGGGCTTTCAAATACTATATCTGTCTCTTTCGCACTTATAGCGATGTGTCGTATAACGAGTTAGAAACTTGTGCGTCTTTGTAGACGTTCAGTTTGAAGATTTAAGCAGGGCTTTGCATGTGAAGTTGTACGCGTATCCGTGACCTTGTCACCTTGCCAACTCTGCAGTGTTGCCGTTTTAGCGACGTTGTGAGATCTTGGAGATTTTTAACGAGTTTGGTGACTTTTTTAAGATTTAGCAAAAATAAAAACCAGCGACTTTTGAAAATAACGAATATAAATATTCAAGCAATATCTTAAAAATAAAAAATTTGCGACATCTAGCTAGATTTTTCATATAACTGGCGACTTATTTTTGCCAAATGACAACACTGCAATGACCCGAGTGCAACTCACTTCAGTTCATATCTCTTAGTACACGGTTACCAACTTAGGGATTTTGTCCCTAAATTTAGGGACTAGAAGTGTTAAAAGGGAAATTTTTGGGGACTGGAATATTTTGGGGATTTTTTTAGGGATTTCGAACAAAACTTACCAAATCGAAAACAAAGCGTGTGTTTTCTGTTTTGTGCGTAGAAAGGAACGCACGATATGTAATTCATATCCCCTAAAAAGGTACATAGTATCATGATGGTACGATTTTCCTTATAAATCGGGATTATGGATCGTGAGTAAAACTTAATCATACTGTGGACACGATCAAGAACTTCATCGTACATATGTATGACTTCAAAAATGAGACGTCAAATGAAAGGAGCAACAGGATGATGATGTGGTTCTAGAAATAATTAACAAGTTTGCATAGTTGTATTTTTCATTTTTTTTTATCAACTTAATATGTAACGTTATATTTACCTACGAAATAATTTAGGTACTAAATAAGTATGTAGGTATAACACATATAAAATTCTATTTAGGGATTTTTAGGGAAATTCGGAAAAATTGGGGAATATTTTTGTTTATAACACAACAACACAGGTAACACTGTCTTAGTAGTCTGTGCCATTGTCATTGTCAGTTTCATTTGCTTGAGTGGGAAAAGTTAGAGTTTTTTGTGTTTTCTTAGATTTTCTCGGTGATACAATTGTTTTGGTGACTTACCTACAACAATGGAGGTAATTGTACCTTGTGAGGATTTAAAATGCGTTCAAGTTTTGATTGGCGAAGATAAGGTAAAATCTTTAAACTTTGCTCAGAAAAAACAGTTAATTTCTTCATTAAAACCGACGCCTAATCTGTCTATTTCTCAGACTAGTAAATCGCATAAACGAAAATTTAATAGATCAGTGTATAAAACTAGTTGGATTGTTGGCTGTTCGCACACTAATAAGTTGTATTGCTGGTGCTGCATATTTTTTTCGAATGAAGATTCCGTTTGGAATACATCTGGTTATAATGATTTAAATAACATATCTGGCGCCATTAAAAGGCACGCAAATTCCCATAAACACCTGTGTGCAATGGTTTCTTTCGGAAATTTTGGTAAACAACGAATTGAGACATCTATATCACGCCAGATATCTGAGGAAATTTCAAAATATAACACGCGCGTTGATAACAACCGTAGTGTATTTCAAAGATTAGTCGATATTGTTTGTCATTTAGCACAACAAGAACTTCCTTTAAGAGGTCATGATGAGTCCAAAACTTCATTAAATAAAGGCAATTTTTTAGAACTGGTCTCGTTAATTTCAAAATACGATGTCGTTTTAGAAAAGCATATGCAGCATCAGGAAACTGACAAACCGGGGCCGAGTTATTTATCTAACAAAATTCAAAACGATATTATTCATTCCGTAGCCGATGTGATGCAAACTTGCATCGATTACGAAGTTAGGCATACAAAATTTGTTTCAATTATTATTGACGAAACCCCCGATGTTAGTCATAGAGAACAACTGTGCTTGATTCTGAGATATTATTATAAAAATGAAATTCATGACCGTTTTTTGGGCTTTCTTAATGTTTCGGAAAGTCGCACAGCAGACTCACTCTCTAATATTATTTTAGAATTATTGAATAGACATGATTGCATCGCTAAATTAGTAGCGCAAAGCTATGACGGTGCTAGTGTAATGTCTGGTGTAAGAAATGGAGTGCAACAAAAAGTTAAAGATGTTTGTCCACAAGCAATTTACATTTGGTGTAATGCACATATTTTGGCCTTAGTGTTGTCTAAATCATGCAATAGAATTCAGGAGGTTAGTTTATTTTTTTCAGCCCTTCAGGCTTTGTGTAATTTTTTTAGTAATAGTACAAAACGAGCTGCTTTTTACGATACTCATTGCAGCAAAAAATTGCCTAATGCTCCCGCAACTCGTTGGACATACATGTCGCGAGTTGTAAACACGGTTTTTGAACAAAAAATTAAACTTATTGAGTTGTTTTCTGATCTGTGCGACAATCCACAGAACTGGGACGGGGATACGATTTTAGCTGCGGAGAATTTTGAAAACACTTTGCGATCTTTTAATTTCAATTTTTTTCTTTTTATTTTTCATCGGATATTTGAAAAAACTGACTGCTTGTACAATATTCTACAAAAATCACAAGTTGATGTCGGTTATTGTATTAATAAAATAAAGGATTTTCAGGCATGGTTACGTGCTGAATTTCAATCCGAATTTGATCAAATTTATGAGAATACTTTGCAAAATAACTCGGCTCCTCGTTTGAGACGCAACGTACGCTGTGCAAAAACGGAATACAGACGACTTTTTGTAGAAGTAATTGATAACATTAATACCGAAATTACTGACCGATATTCTGAAATTTATAAATTAAAGTTTTTCCAACTGCTCAACAACAAAAAATTTGACAATTATCACTCACATTTTCCTACAGAGGAATTAGATTCATTATTTGACATTTATGCAAACTATTTCGACAAACAAACATTAAAAAGCCAATTGATTTGCTTGTATTCTAGTCCTGATCTGAAAGATCGTAATGTTTTCGAATTAATTGATTTCATTCATGAGAATAACCTCGAAGATGCCTTTCCCGAGCTGTTAAAGTTAGCGTATCTTGTTGTAACTATTCCGGCTACCAGTTCTTCCGCGGAACGTGCTTTTTCGTCTCTTAAACGTATCCATACCTATCTGAGAAATACACAAGGTCAAGAGCGTCTTTCCGAATTATCAATGATAGCTATTGAAAAACAGTTGTTGGTAGAATTAAAACGATCACCAACATTTTACTCTGATGTAATTAAATCATTTCTTAAGAAAGATAGACGATTCCAATTAGAATATAAATAATTTATTTAAATTCCTTTTTACATTCTATCTAGCTATTTTTTAACTTTCGGTTTTGTTTTTTTTTTCGTCTGTAACCTGTTAGTCCTGTTACGAAGCAAGCAACTACTTACCATTACTTTGTTCCCTCAAGCAATGAAGCAAACCAAACGGCTTTTTTAAAAGCCACCGGAGGTATGCAATTGCTGATATGTTTATTATATTCAATCTAGCACTAGCATGCCTTCAGTGTGCTTTGGTTACCTCATTCACCGCACGATGGCGTAGAGCTAAATTGTATAAATAATGGGTGGCTTGCTGCAAATTTGTCATTCAACATTTTCACTCAACCATCAGCAGCAAGCCACTCCTGGGAATAAATTAAGAAACAAGAAGCCCGAAGTTTTACTCATCAATCAACAATTCAACATACATACAGTCCACCCTGACCCAGTAGTTTATGAGAAAATTGCGATGATACATATGTAGGTACCTACATACACAGACGAAAAGATTTTTTTTTTTTTTTTTTTTTTTTTTTTTTTTTTTTTTTTTTTTTTTTTGAAATCTTTTTAAATTTTAGTGGGCTTGCCTTATTTTGAAACCCTAGGCACGCCACTGACCTTGTCCCTCCTCCCACGCATCAAAGATGTGTTTTATTAAGGTGACATCAGCGTCGGTTGTACAACGTCCTTTGGTGAAACCATATTGTCTCTCGTGTAGGATGTTTTTCGTATTAAAATAAATGAGCATTTGATTTAGCATTATCTTTTCAAATACCTTTCTGAAAACCGGCAACACGGATACTGGTCTATAATTATTTGTGTCTTTACTGTCCCCGGATTTAAAAAGTGGTATAACCTTACTATATTTTATTAGATCCGGAAAGACTCCGTGATCTATACACAAATTAAAAATTAAAGCTAAGTACGGCGCTATAGTCTGAATAATGGAGGTACAAACTTTGATGGACATTCCCCATAGATCTTCTGTCAGTTTTATCTTTATTTGCTTAAAAGCTTTTATCACTGTTATTGGGTTTATATGTGAAAAATTAAATTCAGTCGGGCAAGCTGAAACGTTAGCGTGTAATAAACCTTAAGCGAGCGACGGCGAAGAATCTAAGGTTTCAGTAGTTTTAATTGGGATTCTGGGAATTTAATTGGGATTGGGCTGGTAAAGAAATTTACAAATTCTTGAGCAACTTCTTTGTTATCTCTAATAAGTCCATGTGTAGTCTCAAGCGTGTAATCAGTATTATTTCTTTTGTTCATGTTTGTTTCATTGTCAATAATTTTCCAAAACATCCTAATTTTATTTTCTGCGAATTTAACCTTATTGCTAATGTATAAAGCCCTAGCTAGTTTACATGAATTTTTAAAAATTCTTGAGTAAGTAGCAACATACTATTAAAAGTTTCAGTGTTAATATAAGGCTTAAGGCCATACAGCTCGTAAAGTCTTTTCCTGATTCCTTTAGTCGCCCAGTCACTGAATAAAAACTTAGGGCATATAGTTTTAGTCTTCTTCTTAAAAGTGTTATTGAATTCTGTTTGAACAACTGAGAAAACCTTTTGTATAAAATATTACCATCGTTCAATGTGAGGTCCTGATAACTTAACTTACCAATTAAAGCGCTGTTAAATTTATTTAATTTACCGGATGTTATTGGTCTGGATTGAATCTGCACTTGTTGTATTGGTATGTTGGACTCAAATGTTACCAGTAGCCCATTATGATCTGAAGGCAGACAATTCATAATGGCTTTGTTTAAGTAGTCGCAGCAACAAAAAACATTATCAATACATGTAGCAGTAATCACAGTTGTACGGGATAGTTCCTCAAACACATGCGACAAATTAAATGATTTGAAGAGATTTAATAGTCTACTGCTATCTGAATTATTTTCAAAAATATTTATATTAAAGTCACCACAGATTATGACTAGTTTATTACCAGTTGTAAGTTTTGCCAATACATCTTCCATCACTGACTCAAATATACAGTAGTTTTTTTATAATTGGGGGGTCTGTAAACGCACACTATAATATGCTTATCCAGCTCAACACAAGACAGTTCAACACTATGTTCAACTGATAGATCTACAATATCTTTACTAGGTTTTGATTTAATACCATTTTAGATTAAAATAAGTGAACCTCCACGTAACATAACATTTCTGTTAAAACAGCTGCCCACAGTATAATTTTCATAATTAATAAGCATTGAATAATCTTTCAGCCAATGCTCAGTAAAACAAATAATTTCAAACATTGTCTTTTCTAAAAACAGTTCTATTTCCAATTGCTTTGCAGAAAAACCTTGAATGTTTTGATGGAATAATTTTAAAGAATTCTGCTTAGCCCCTTTTTTTAAATTAACTATGTGAGAGCAAGAAGGTACCTTGTTGTTGGTGGATGTACTCCTAACTATTTGATTATTGGTACCCTCCCTTGTCCTACAAACTATTTTAAACTATAAATATTAATAGCAGAATTGCTAACGTTATTAATGTTATTCGATACCTATAAATTAGTATTACTACTAATATCAACTACAGTACATGACTTCGACATACTTTTTATGTCTGAGTTTAAAGTAAAAGATAATAGCCTCGCTATTTGATGTCTTACCCTAATAGACAGATACACTGTATTGCCTGTCGACTTTAATTTATCAACAAAAATGTTGATATCAAAAAAAAACTAATTTGTCACTGTAATGGCTGACAAGGAAATGAACATGTTTATTCAGCATGTGAATATAATTATTTTGTCTACTAGACAATTTTTCCAAATATGGAAAAGCACACAATATTATTTTATTACAATTTAATTCTAGTAACTTTGTTACACACTCAGTGATGTCGTCTATTTTTACATCCAAACTGTTATCTATAAAGACAGTTACATTGGTGTCTGATTTATATACATTGTTTGTTACAGATTCCATGATATGCTTGTAAGATGACCCAGGCATACAATAATTAAAAGTCGAATAACTCCGATTGCTATTTAATAATTTCCCTAAACCTCTTCCAACACCATCTGCAAACATAACCGAATGAGACCCATGATTACTATTACTAGATGCAAAGGTAGCAGTCTTAGGCTGGTCTACTTGAGACACTTCCTGTGAAATATCAGGTATGTCTTTGTCTTGGACAAAGATACCGTCCTGAGACACCCTCTCAACCTGGGCCGGGCTCTCCGTTACCTCAGGCTGGACAGCCTTCAGGTTTGAGACTATCTTACAATTGCATTGACACATCACCAACTCATTTGCGGCCAAAATGTGTTCCTTGATTTGTAACTGGGATCTAACATATTTATTGTAAAGGGAGCCCAGTTTGTCTTCAAGCACCTTAATATCATTTTGTAAGCTCTGTGTCAATTTCATAAATTTTTATACTGTCCTCTAATTTAATCTGGTAATTGTTTAATTTATTAAGCAGGTCAACTCGTTCTTTTCTGAGTGGAATATTTCTAAAGAAAAGTTTGTGTTGTTTCCTGTACTGGGTATAATTTTGAATTATTTTATTAAATTTTGCATTCTTTTTCAGTTTTTTATGACTAACTTTATATCTATTTGTCCCATTTAATAAGGAATCTTCAGTCAGGTCAATAGTAGTAATGGAATGAGGTTTACAATTTGATTTTATTAACTCACTATATAAATGGCACGTTTCCTGTACCTGAGTACATGACTTTTCTTTTTGCAAATTCAGGATTTGAAAATTAGCATGAGCCAATTCATCTTCTAGGTCCCTAACTTTACCTAAAGCCTCCTCATATAGATCACTGCAATTATGGAAACCGTCCGTGACTACCCGCAGTTGGTCGCGTTTGTTAGAATCATGAATGGAATTCTATATAAAAGTATTGGTATCTACCAAGATAGCATGCTTTGAATGTCAAGATGGTTATTGTTTATTTACTGTGTATCAGAGTTCTAATGTATGTGGTGTGTAAGGAAAGGGTTTAATGAATAAAAGCACAGAAAGACAAGACTAGGTATTTATTTAAGTAAGGCTTGTCAAGTAATTCATATTTAAGGCTCATTGAGCTTACTGCCAACGGGCGCTAGACTAGTTATCGTGGGGAAGAAGGGCAACAAACCCCACGGAAGCTCTTTCGCAGTATTTGTCGATATCTTTTACAAACACAAAGTATTTACAATATTATAGATTCAAAATAACAAGGATAAGGCAAAGGACACAGAGTAGCCCTTAAATCAATATAACATGTTAGGTATAAAGGCCATAATACGATATAGATACAGCTTCAACACAACCATTAGAAATAATAAAGTTATAATATCAAATAACTTACGTTAGTCTTGTGTATTCGATCTTAGACCAAGTATTATAAAGAAGTATACTTCTAAATTACAATATCTAGTCTGTACTGGCTTGTAGTTCACAAAAAAGTAAGTCCGCTTATCAATTACAAAATATTTTATAATATCGGGTCTATCTGTGTCTCAATACGTCCAATATGAGAAAATGGCGCGGTGTCCCGCCATTTTCTATATTGCTTCAAATAATCTCAAAATTAGGTGAACAATTACTCATGAAATGAATATGTTTTAAAACGTATCAAGACAATTAAGGAATTTAATATCGCCTATATAGTAATTCTTAATCAATATTCGTAAGAATATTGATACTAACAGACAGTATTGTACTAATGGTTTTAAACGACTTATAATACCAATATAGCATTATAAAATCCAGGATACATCACAATGATCATTACAAATTACGTAATCATTTATAGGTATATTATCAACGTGGCTTAAATATAAGTTTAGAGTTATTTCCTTACATTTGAAGTTACATTTGAAGGTAGTTGACACCAAAATAATAATTAAGGTAGGTACTTAGACATTGGTCGGTAGGTGCTTATTTCATTTCCTAATAAATATGACAGGTATGTATTATGTGGCAAACCATTGAAAAATGAAAATTAACGATTTAATGACGTCACACATACTTCAAATTCTATCACGTTCATCAACAACATTTTGATATTGCTGACTCTTAAGCTCCCGCTTAAGGCTTGTGTTTTTACAAATGACATTCTGTACTTCTACCTCACATTCATCTCTCTCCTGCAACATTTCCTGACATTGATGTTGCGATTCTTTTAGTTCTTGGAGAGTTGTTCTTAGTTTGAATTCTAAGTCCTCAGTAGTAGCCTTACGGGTCATTACAGGCATGGTTTCAGGAAAGTTTACTGAAAATAGAAATTAAAGAAACGGTGAGAATCAAAAGAACAGAAAAAAAAGTAGAAAAGTTGAAAATGGAGGACAGAAAATAAAAAAAAAACAAAAGAAATAAGTATTAGTATATTATTATTAATAATAAAAAATTATGTAGCAAGACGAGTGGGTGCTGAATTGGCTTGAAAGTTAACTATTATTGTGTTTTTTACTTTTGATTGCCTTACAGCTTTAATTTTTATTTAATGTGGGTATGGTGCCCAAAATATGAATGTACGATTTATTGAAGTTTTATAGTTTAATTATGCAAAAAATCGTAAAAGTTTGTTATTGAAAGATAAGAATCAATTAATAGAACTAAATAACTGGACTTGAATGTTGGCTTTGTTTCGTTTTCTACGCTGTTAACGAAACAATTTACATGCACTACAGAGTGCTAAATCAGCAAAAATTTTACGTTAAATCTAAAGGAGAGCGTGTTAGAAAGTTAAAGTGAAAATTGTGTGCTATGATTATAAAACTTAAGTGAACAATACTCCCCATATAATTCCGTAGTTCGGTCGTCAGCTGTTTGATAGGTTACCGGTCGACAACCGGGCAAAACTCTAATTTAACTAGTTAATTCGGCAGGAAAACAATAATCCTGAGTATTTATGCCGTTTTGTTGTATTTTTACTTAAAATTACACCCTAATTTCACATAAATACTAATTAAATACATACACATACACTTCCGCAGAAAGTAATTGAAGTTGAATATGGTTATGAAAAAGACGTGGTTTATGGCTTTATGAGTTTCGGGACTGGTCATCTCGTTTCTTTCCATGGGAGTAAAAACTGAAAACAATACAGGTACGTAGGTATTAAATAGATTGCATGGGAAACGTGACTTTGTTCATGCATGGCAGGCAGAATATACTTTTAGACTGACAGAAGAGATTGTCAGGCGACCGAGAGCCGACTAGCGCGTGTGATTTTTATAGCAATAAATTCTATAAAAGTACCTGGTCAAGACTAACTGGTATATTATTATCTTGGGTAGCAATGTAAACCATTTTTTTTTTCTTGGAGGAATGCTCATGCATACTGCACTACCATGGGGATATAGTGCAGTTATGTGGGACTCTAACCCACTAAAACTCCACGGTTTCCTCCTGTGCCGCTTATGGCGGGTACATGCGCACGCGTTAGCACCCACTGCGAACCCGCCACGGCTGTCCTTCACCGGACCCTCCTCTGGGGATTAACCTCCATCACCGGCGCACCAGAACACACTGTACGCCGTGACAACCCTAGGGACCAAACAGGCGCCAGACGACCCCGTGTATGACACCCTTGTTCCCCTGGACGGGTCAAGGTCCGCCTAACATTTTTCGGCCGCAGGGGATAGGGAGAGCGGCTAACGCTACACCGACCCTCCTCCTCCTCTGTGGCCCCACCGCATCCGCCATCAGACGGTGGCAACCCCGTCCAGGCTACGCTTATTTATAGTAGTTTATTTCCACAAAACGGCACGGAAGTGGATACTTCGAAGTCACAAACATTGAAGAAGTCGGTTGCGCCATTTTTGACGGAGAAACCATGGCAAGTCTCCGCCGACAGGCGCAACTGTTTGCCACTAGCAAATCTTCGTACAACAGGTGTAGATCGTGATGCAAGGACAGCAACATCCACCGCAGCACCCACCGCAACAGCCTCCGCACATTTTTTTCTATGGAAAGCAAGTACTCTTAAAATAACTAAAAGATGGTCAAACGTAGACCTAAAGTTGTGGAAAGTAACTATTTTTCAAAATTTTTGAAAGGTAGTATTTTTTTCAGGCTACGGAACGTAGGGAGAGCGGCGCATCATAATTCTCCAAATTCCTCTCCCGCCGCGATATCGTATGGAACCTGGGACGCTCCATAAGACATCGTGGCCCGCCTCAGTTGCTATGTCGCCTGTTACCAAGCAGCACCGCAACCTCAGTTGCCCGCTACGTCCTCGGCTTAATCGGCAAAAGCCCTGACGAGCGGCTTCTCCTTGGGTTCCTTTTCGCTTCACCGTAGGTGACCAAGCCACGGCTACTGAGGTCCCCCGCCTCGACAATACGGGAACCCAACGGGGAAGTAGCAAGTAATCCTACTTATCAAAGTAAGTCTACTTCTTTTACAGCCCTCCTGTATGTATGTAACTCTTATACGTTGATTAATCGTGGTGATAATTTTTTTTCCACCCGACGTATGTGTTTGTTCTTATGTGGCGTTGTATAGGCAAAACGCGTTGGCCGATTTAGGTGATTCTTAAGTCAATCGATTTGTTTTAACCTTGCAAGTTTCACTTTCTACATTTCAATTGGAAAATAGAAATATGGCGGATTTTTGGTGCCACATTGTGGGAGCCTAAT
The DNA here is from genome assembly GCA_964057195.1 of Orthosia cruda. Classification (NCBI taxonomy): domain Eukaryota; kingdom Metazoa; phylum Arthropoda; class Insecta; order Lepidoptera; family Noctuidae; genus Orthosia; species Orthosia cruda. The sequence goes on from OZ059832.1 coordinate 21,045,462, forward strand.
TTTGTTTCTTCTTAAGCCATCGTGTGGGGTATCAAACTAAAGGATTTTAACAGGTGAGTTCAAACATATATAAAATTTAAATGTTTAAATGTAACTAAATCGAAAAAACAAAAATTAATACAAAAATTCAAAAAACCCGACTGCTCAAGAACCGAACTCATAGTAAATAAGAAGATGATCATGTTGTGCAGCCGGAGGATACATCTGGTTTTTGTCAGCCAGCTCGCGAATATATGTAACCTCCGACAGCACAGCATGATTTTCTTCTTAATTACGTATTTTTATTTCGAAACTTAAGCAGTCGGCAGTTCGATTCTTAACCAATTTCGGCAGTCGGTGTTTTTGTTTTATCGTTTTTTTTTTGTTAACGATAGGCTCGCGTTTGACCACTATCTCGCCTGATTGTATTTTTTGGTACCGACTTCCGAAAATGAAGTAATTTTTCACTTTTTTGTTTATTTTTTATTTGGTAGTCGGTTGTATTTTTTTATAAATATTTTTCTTTTCACGTTTTAGTCACAACTATGCCACCCGAATAACATAAAACTTGAACATAACCGGTGAAATAAGAGTGTACCTGGATAAACTGTTAACATATTATGCGAACCCCTTTAGAACATACCGGCATGGTGTTATGTCATGAAATTGTGTAAACAATAAACAGAAATGCAATTGCAGCAATCCCGAGAGATTTGCCGTCATTTAATGAAGAGTTATTTTGTAAAACTTCGAGGTTCTTCATCAGATCTTCACCAAAATTAAATGGAACTACATTAGAAGCACCAACTTAAAAAAAAGAATCATTAAAACCGGTTTGGTAAAATGTGCTGAGGCTGCAAAAATAGAAATTCTGTCGAATTGAGAAACTCCTCTTGTGTCAAGTTGTTTAAAAATTCGAACCATTAGATTTTTACTTTACGATAAAATGACTGTACGTACTGGATTTCCACATAACTTGGTCCCTCACTAACATCCATAAAACACCATGAAACTCATAGCATCTAATACCACATTTATATAGAACTTGTCACCATTACCGTTTGTAACAACCCACTCCGGATCGCCGGTCAGGCCCGGAGTCCACCATAAAATAGAATTTTAAGATACCCTCATCTAGACGTGACCAAAGTACGTTTAGTGTCACAGATAAACATCAGACCTTACCTTTTTGGAGTTTTAATACATTTCCAAAGAAACCATAGTACTATATGTACTTTTACAAGTACCTATTTTGGTTTTAGAATTGCATTAAATGAAAATACAACCGACTTCCAAAAAAATCATTATCTTCCACTAAAAAGTGAAAAATAAAACCGTTGATAAAATAAAATACACCCGACTTCCAAAAACAAAATTACTACAAAGTGAAAAATAACTTCAATTTCGGAAGGAGGAGTCAAAAAACGAAGAAACGAAAACAAAAACACCGATTCCGGAACTGAAATATTTTTTTACTTTGTAGTCTTTTTTTTTAGAAGTCGGTTGTATTTTTTGTTGTAACGTTTTTTATTTTTCACTTTTTATTTACGTATTTAAGCGGATTTTTTTTATTATATTTGTTCATAAATTTTTAAAAATATACCGTTGATAAACACGACCAAGACCATATGGTACGTTCTTCAGAATGGCGTGCGTATATGACTGTATGTATGAAAGTAAATAAAGCAAAAGAAGTATGTAAGGATCGATAGCGTTTCTGTAGTTTTTGCCTACACCCGTGAGAAAAGTGCGTGAGTTTATGTAAGATGTAAATTAAATATTAAATGAGTCAATAGGTTCATGTTTTTTAAATTAAGTCTGGAACAAAAAGGTTTTACCTTGAATACAAAACCTTTGATTAGAAAATCTTTAACTGAAATGTTACATATGTATGAAATTTAACAAAATGTCAGTGATATTTCCATCAGTCTCCTGTCCATGCCTATAATTTCAAATAGAAAAGAACAACTACAACAGGGTGACTCATAAATATGTATGTATTTTAGGTATATAGTATGTATTATGTTTATGCATTGTGTGCTGTACACTTATTTGTGTAGTGTATTTAGTTAGTAAGAATTGAAATTTTCATTTGTTTTTAAGATTTTTTTGTTGTGCACTTTGTTGAACCATTTTTTTTTATTAAAACTGGAAAGATCATTCATAAGTTTACATACAAAACTATTTTTAGTTTTTTTTTTCGCTGTAATTACAAAGTAATATCAAATTGAAAAGTTTTTCTTGAATCCAGTGCCGAAAACACCTCGACAGTTCCCGAACAAACCCGAGCCCGTGTGACGTCACGACGTTTATTTTTACTCATTGTAGCACATAGCTGATACAGTGTTTTGACTTTTAACCGATTCAATCTTGTTATTATCGTCAATATATTGATGAAAATCAAATATTTTGATCAAACATATTGATCCTTAAATGTTATCGTGCTTGCTTCATACCATTATGTACAAATACTATAAAAAATCCCCATTATATGTGAATCGCGCAATAGCCAAGTACCTAGCAATCTATACCTACCAAAGTTTTGAGAAATGTCCAATGTCTTACTAGAATGTGTTAATTATTATGTTATCTTGTTCTAATTTAGTATTAGATTCGTATTAATATCTTACTTTACTACAACCTCAAGTGTAGAGTCTCCGACCTTGACAGGAGTGGGTGTTACATGGGCATTCACCATGATCTTGGTTTTGTCCATGTTCATTTTAAGACCCACTCTTTCGGAAGCTCTACTGAGGTCATCGAGCATTTTACTGAGGCTCTCCATGGTCTCAGCCATGACCACTATGTCGTCGGCAAACCGAAGGTGAGTAATGTACTCGCCATTAACGTTGATGCCCAGCCCCCTCCAGTCCAGAACCTTGAAAACATCCTCCAGCGCAGCAGTGAACAGTTTCGGAGAAATGACGTCTTCCTGTCTCACGCCGCGCTGGAGAAGGATTGGTTTCGAGGTCTGATCCTGAAGACGGACTGACATGGTGGCGTTTTTGTACAAACACTTCAACACCTCAATGTACCGGTAGTCGATCTGGCACCGTTGGCGAGACTGCAATACAGCCCAAGTCTCGATCGAATGGAAGGCTTTCTCGTAGTCCACAAACGCTAAACATAGAGGCAGGTTATACTCTTCGGTCTTCTGTATAACCTGCCGCAGCGTATGTATGTGGTCTACGGTGCTAAAGCCTTTTCGGAATCCGGCTTGTTCGGGGGACTGGAAATCGTCAAACCTGCGCGCGAGACGATTCGTGATGACTCTTAAAAACAACTTGTAGACATGGCTAAGAAGTGAGATGGGCCTATAGATCTTCAGCCGGGCATTGCCGCCCTTCTTGAAGAAGAGTACCACCACACCCCTGCACCATGCCTGTGGCGTTATGCCTTCGAGTATGACGGAATCAAACAGCTTCTGAAGGGCCCTAAGGACCGGTTTGCCACCCGCCTTCAGGAGTTCGGCCGTAATTCCGTCATCACCCGGCGCCTTGTTGTTTTTGAGCTGTTTCAGAGCCATCCTAATCTCGTACAGGCTGACGTCCGGGATATCTTCGGTATAGTGCCGGGTCAATCTAGCTCTTGGGTAGTTTGCTAGACTCGCAACGGGCTTGCTGATCGATGTGTACAACTGCCCATAGAATGTCTCGATCTCCCTGAGAAGCTCCGGTTTGGCGGATACGATCCTGCCATCGTCGGTCTTCAGTTTCGTGAGTTGGCTCTGCCCAATAGCCAGATCTCTTGCAAACACCTTGGAGCTTTTATTTCGCTCGATCGCGTCTTTAATACGCTCGGTATTGAATCGGCGGAGGTCTCTTTTCAAGGATTTAGAGATCTGTCTATTTAGCTGCCGGTATTTGCACGCCTCATCTGAAGACTGCAGGATCATCCGGCGCCTCTCGTTCATAAGCTTGAGGGTATGATCAGAGAGCTTTTTGTTCCTATCTGTACGACGGGTCTTGAAAAACTTAGACCCGACCGTATGGACAGCTTCCACGAACCGGTTGCTGTATTTATCCACGGAGCTCCCTAGGCATTCGAAACGATTCTGGAGTTCGAGCTGAAAGCTCTCGGGGTTTTCGACCTGGATCTGCGCTGGCCGGAGCGTGGACTTCATCAGTCGAGACCTTACAAGCTTAATATTAATGTTCAATATGCCTCTTACCATGCGGTGATCGCTCCCGGTTTTTACCGAATTGATCACAGAGACATCATTGAACATTTGCTTCTTGGTGTACTTGATGAAGTCGATCTCATTTTTTGTTGCACCATCGGGGCTCTGCCAGGTCCACTTCCTGTGTTCACGCTTTTTGAAGAAGGAGTTCATCATATAGAGGCCCTCCTTCTCCATAAAACTGGCCAGTAGGTGACCCCGGTGGTTCCGTTGTCCAACTCCAAATTGCCCCACTTGCAGCTCATCCTCGTCTCGTTTGCCTAGTCGTTGAAGTCCCCCATGACAACGGTGAAGTGAGTTTTGAAACCATGCATGGCTCTGGAGATATCCTCATACATGGTCTCTACCTCATCGTTGGGGTGTGCCGAGGTTGGGGCGTAGATCTGTATGACCTTCAGCGAATATCTTGAGGATATTCTGAGTATAAGGTACGCCACCCTGGTCGACACACTCTCGATCTTCACCACGTGGTTCACAAGGGACATGTGGACGATAAACCCGACACCACCCTGGGACTGCCGGTCACCCTCTCGGAAATAGAGCAGGTTACCGGATTTGAGGATTATCGAGTCCTCCCCCTCTCTTCGGACCTCAGATAACCCTATAATACTCCATCGCAACCTGCTCAATTCTTCCTCGAGTTCGGTGACCTTCTCGTCGGTCCGAAGTGTGCGCGTGTTGTACGTTGCCAGGTCCAGTCGTCGGTGATTGTTGGGGTAGCCGGATCTCATCCGGAGACTCTTAGCACCCCTTGCCATGCCGTAGCCTCGACCGCTACCGTAGTCGAGTGTAGGCAAGCTGCCGGGTACTAGGGGCCATTTTTATTTGTGCTATTCATTGGGGGGTTTTCAATTGCTTATAATAAATTGAAAAAAAATATTTAAGAGATTTTTGCAACGACAATATTATTTATGATATGATGAGCGTCAGAGTGACATGACAGCGGCAGGAGAATAGTTATTTTGATCGAGTTTGCAGTACCTTATACAATATTTAAAGAACCTAGATGGTAATACTATTAAATATTTTAAAATAAGCAGTAAAGAGTTTCAACGTCGTTCATATATACTACATCAAATTTTAGCCCGCAAGCCTCTTCCTGAGTGGCTTGCCGAGAATCAATTTGTTTATGACTGTATCGCAGTACTGTGTGCGATGGTCGTGTCATGTTTGGTTGTATTGTTTCTTTTATAGAATTGTTTTTTATGCGAGATTTTAATACGAAATGGGAAGAGCCTGACGCCTATCGGCAGGACTGGTCCGCAATGCGCCAGTTGTTCTTGTGCTGTCCACAACTCGGAGGACTGGAAGAAAGAGGCCTCCAGTGGGACAGATCAGACTCAAAATAAATAAATAAATATTTTATAAAAAAAACCTTTATTTGGTCACAAAAACATGGTAAGATAATAACCTAAATATAATAACCTCATCGGTAGATATCCGTGGGGTCCAAGTGCTCACGCTTTGTTTAAAGATCTTTCCAAACGCTTAGTTGACACTTCGCGTGACCCAAGGGCTGGCTTTTATCTTGGTCAGAGAATAAGCATTGCCATACAACGTGGCAATGCCGCCAGTCTTTTGGGCACATTACCAGTGAACAACGATGTGGAGGACTTCTTCGACGCCATATTTTAATTTAGTTTAGTTTATTTTTAGGTTTAGTTAGTGAGTAGTTTTTGGTTTAAGTGTATGTGTTTGTAGTCTTAATTAAATATTTGACATTTTTAACACTGTATATACTTGTATCTATGTAAATAATTCCCTTGGTAAGATATTAGATAAATTAATCATAATTAAGTTAAGAGTTAAGTGCTTGATTTGTTAAATTATGAATTTGGTTGTAAATATGAATTTTAGAAAAATATATCCAATTACTTCTTAGACCTTTGAAATCATAATATTTCTAAGATTTATATATCTAAAATCTTTTTTACCTAAAATATATCATCAATAATAGTAATTTGCGTAACAGATGTTTTATCCAAAACAAAAAATAAAAAAAAACGAAAAAAAGAAGTTTCGAATATAGAAAAGAAAATATTTTCTTAACATAGATGAAAGTATTACAAAGATTTTTGTAGTCTTTCTAAAGGAGTCTTTACAGCTATTAAAATTATAAAAGGTATGTAGTCTTACAACACTAGACCATTAATATTATTAGTGCAACAATTGTTGTATTATTGCAGAGAAGAGGTGATAAAATCAGCTGAATTGAATGGCCGCGACCTAGACTAGGCTACGAAAAAGGTCCAAAGGTCCCTTTGAAAATTCTTCATAAAAGAAAGAAGTGAACATCTGTGTAAGTACTTTGTAAATGTTTTAAGATTTAATTCCACATCATTTGTTCTTTTGTGCTCCTACTACTCTCTAATCTTTAAAAAAAAAATGTTATTTGCCTTGGCAGTACTTACGGTATGAGTGTATTAATTTAATTAAGGTTTTAAATGAGTCTGGATATGCTAGTTGATGGCAATAGACTGGCCCTCAGTTATATGGGACTTTAAAAAATAATTGGTGAACTGTAAATACATTCTATAGGTAACACGTCTGTGTAATCCTTCGGAAAATAGGGTCGTGAATCGTGATAACCACTATAATCATAATTATTTAATAAAAGTAAGATGATAAAAGTATTTTTTTTTTTGGAAATCAGCTAATTGAAACCAAGACTTCATCAGTATCAGAAGGCGATATAGAAATTAAGCTTAAGATTTTTGAACATTTGTTATACAAAGTAAAAAGAAAAGATCTCGAATTTATTATAAATAGCCACTTTAAGCCTATTTAGCTCTAGTATCTTACAAATCGATCATTTCTATAAAAACGTAGATACTACTCTAAAAACTTAGAAACAAAATCCTTTAAAAAAATACTTGTACATTATTACAAAGGAACGTCCACTATAGTAGTTCTGCGCGCCTGGTACCTAAGTCGTATATTCTAGCGAAGACATTGCAATACGTTTGTTTGTTCCGGACCGTATCTTCCTTTTTATAAAATGTCTTCAAGACGCAGGAGTTACGGGTCGGTACACCTTGTGAAGTTCTCAACTGTTTAAGAGCACTTGTATTGGCTTTTTAACTCTAATGCTATTGTTATACTAGTTTTGTTATTGGTGTTTGCTCACGTATAACTTAATATTTACCTGTCTAAGTTTCAGGCTCAGTTATATGTTCCTGCTAGGTACACCTATTAAGTGGTCATCAGCCGCCTTTTTAGTGGTAAATGCCCAAAGCAATATTTCCTCTTCATCATTTTTTTAAATACCTAAATTACCTTCCTACACTAATAAGAAAATCTTTACTTTACGAAGTTTCATTACAAGAATTAATAAGACATCAAAAAGATACCGTAATTCAGAAGCACCACAAATAAGTACGTCTTACAACTAAGTAAGTACTTTTCTTTTAATTTCTCCTCCCACGATATCTAAAGTCCGTTCAAAATAGCCCGATAAACAAAACCACGTAGACGCCCTCTAACTTAAGAACCTGATTAAATTTTACGACCTCACACGAACTCTGAGGTACAGTCAAGCACATTCCATTGGAACGTGTATGCACTTATGTGCGCAATAGTACGCGAATGTCCGTTTGGCTCATAGTTTGGTACGCTTCCGTGATTCCTCACATTGTCCGGGCAATGCCACCGACATGAATCTAAATGACATTTGGACTGCAGGTCATTTGCTTCTCGACAACTTAGGACTCTTTATTTTAGGTTTGATTTTACTAATAATTGTAGAGTCGTTACAATATTTTATAGCTTAAAAGCACATCGCTAGACGTGTAGGTAACTTATGCATACAACCATGTAGATATGGTCGAAAATACGTAACTTTCTTTTGATTGTGCAATAATTAATTAATTAATTACTTACAGTTTATTATTTGGTAGTCGGTTGCACTTTTTTTTTTACTTTTTTTTTTGTTTACTTTTTAGTTGTGGTACTTAATGAATAAGTTCTATAGTAAGGAGTAAACTATTAGCCCAAAGTTATGCCAGAATAGTTTACCCGAATAACATGAAACTTGAACATAACCGGTGAAATGAGAGTATACCAGGGTGTACATGTGCGTACCAACCCCTTTAGAGCATACTAGCGTGATGTTATGTTATAACATGGCGTAAAAATAAACAGACATGCGTTTGCAGCAATCCCAAGAGATTTGCCGTTGTTTATTGAAGAGTTCTGTTGTATATCTCTGAAGTTCTACATCAGATCTTAGGGCGCACGGTTGGCGGAGTGGTTGAGCGATTGACTGCTGCGCTGCGTGTCGTGGGTTCGATTCCTGCACGGAACAAATATTTGTATGATCTATAAATAGTATTTCCGGCTCTGGATGTTGTGTATGTGAGTTTCTATGTTTGTAAACGCACCCATGATACTGGAAGAAATGCATAGTGAGGGGCACAGATTAAAGAAACAAAGAAAAACTTACCCAAATTGAAACTCACCACACACACATGAGAAGCACCAGCTTTCAAATAAAATACATCGAAATCAATTTACCAAGTAAAAGTTTCTGAGGTAACAAATATACAGTCGAATTGTGAGCCTCCATCTTTTTGAAGTCGGTTAAAAAAAACTTTTAACTGCAACTCCTTAAGTCAAATTCTAGAAATTCAGTCAGTTAGGAGTTAAATCCTATAAACGGCGATAGGCTGTCCCAATTAAAATGGGACCAATGACTAATATCCACCTACACATGTCCAACAAGCAATGTAATTAGTGCTGTAGTACGATTCGCTAATTTAGACGTGCCGAGTATTGTGTAATACACAGTAGAACCACGCAAGTTCGTCCTACTGTTCCATACTATTTATCTGCTAGGATGTTCAAAGGCGAAAATAAAACAAGTTTACTAAAAATATATAAAATGCCTACGCAGAGCTGTCAGTGGCAGGGCATATGCCAGTGACAGGCCGGCCATTGCCTTCGTTTATATACATAGACGTATATGTGTCGAATAACTAATCTATTCTACGTTTTACAAGAAACTGCATTAAAGCCAAGGAACGAAATAGATTAAATTACACATGCACGCTGTTCCCGAAATCCAACTTCTGTAAACAACTTCCCTACTACGTAATACATTAAAATGTCAAGTGTGCCAAGTGGATACATATTTTAGGTTGTTAAACAAAAAAACAGGAGCACTCCTTTTCGGGCAGTCTCAAGCCCCATCAGTATTCCGTGCAACATCGACAGGACGAACCAAATTCTCAAAATTAAATTTTCGGAAACGAGTTGAATGCGACACGGCTGGGTATGTATTATACTTACTCGAAAAACGAATCGAGATTTTTATTATTTTAACAATGACTTTTATGATTGTTTTACGACCAATCCAACCTTTATACTGTTTCATTAGTTAGCGGTAAGCTGGTTTTTGTTTTGAAAATTTAGCAATTGGCGATTTTGTCTCTTTTTTTACAAATTTGCTGTGAAACAGTGTCCTTCTTTCGTAACAAATACGGTTTTGTTATAATTATGATCGCTTTAAGAAGATAAAATACATAAATAACACTAACTTCTTTCACCCTTCAGAATAATCACGATACGATTTCTACACTACATATTGTTTTTATGTCTACTCAAATGTAATTCAAATACATATATTCAAATAACATAAGCCATCAAAAAGTTGACAAGCCTGAAATAAAATCAAGGGCACCGTCATTTCTCTACTAAAAACTACTTACGATTTCATTTATTTTAGATGTCCAAAACCAATTAGGTACTCCGAATTGAGAACCTCCTCCTTTTGGGAAGACGGTTAAAAATATAAATAGAGAAGTTGAAGATTGGACCCACCACCTGTATGATCATCGGTAAAACACTGAAATAATTATTTTAAAAGTCTTTTATACACATTTCCATAAATTATTTAACAAGTTTGGTACATTCAAGTACTTATTGTTTAAGTCCAGCATTGAACCAAGATTATTGGTTCTATAACTCTATCTTTTAAATAGAGTTAATAGTATATGCTCGACCTACTACTACTGTTACCTAGTATCTACATGTCAATTATAGGGGTACTATACCTTATATTTTTGATAATTGCAGGAAGAGAGGAATACCTACGTGAATGTATATTTAAAGTATGTCATTTCATACTCATTATTATCCAGATTCACCAACTATCCTAAACCCCTTTAACATGAAAACGACGTATTAACGAAGGTCTTGACCCAACAACTTAAAGTTGAGTGGGATCGGGGACATTATAAGGCCCGTTTGAATTTTCATATCTCTGGCTGAATGCAAAGATTTGCTTGCTCAGCTTGGATGCGCTTGGTATTGCCTGCATATACCTAGAGTTATTATAGATATACGTACTTAGAGAACGTATATCTATGAGTATGAATCTTTGAGTAGAATGTGAAGCTCCAGGCTAAATAATAACAGCCGTATGGATCGATCTTCGAGGTTAAGCAACGCTTGCCAAGGTTAGCTTACGGATCGATAACCATCCATTAGATATCAATATCGCTCTGTGCCTCGGAAAGCAAGTTAAGCCGTTTTTCCCGTGTGTCTTTAGTCCATTTTTGACAGTCGTTATAGCAAGACGTGAGCCAGAAAATATGACCCAATAACTGGTTTTGTATACTCCTTGACAAGACTGTCAAGGAGTATACAAACCCAGTTACTGGGTCGTGGCGGGCAAATAGGCAGGCGCTCATTTTTAGGGTTCCGTACCCAAAGGGTAAAAACGGGACCCTATTACTAAGACTCCGATCTCATGAACCGTGATAGCTAGCCAGTTAAAATTTTCACAGAATATGTATTTCTGTTGCCGCTATAAAAACATAAACAGAATAAAATAAATATTTAAGTGGGGCTCCCATACAACAAACGTGATATTTTTGCCGTTTTTTGCGATAATGGTACGGAACCCTTCGTGCGCGAGCCCGACTCGCACTTGGCCGGTTTTTTCTATACTGATATTCAGCTGCTTCTGGTTAGACTGGTAACCGGCTCCAAAATAGTTATAAAAATACTAGGCAAATTTTGGCCTCTTAAGGTTACGGGCTCGGTTACGTCCGTGTCTGTGATTGAGTTCAAAATGTTCTGCATTATGACAGATTATGATGGATAGAGTTCGGATGGTCGCTTACAATGGGCCTCATCAGAAAGCTTACAGTCACTCAAAGGGCGATGGAGAGGGCTATGCTCGGAGTGTCCTTGCGTGATCGAATCAGAAATGTAGAGATCCGCAAGAGAACCAGGGTTACCGACATAGCCCGAAGAATTGCCAAACTTAAGTGGCAGTGGGCAGGGCACATTGCTCGCAGAACGATTGGCCGATGGGGCAGAAAGGTTCTGGAGTGTACGTTGCGTTGGAAGGCCTCCGACCAGGTGGACCGATGACCTGGTGAAGGTTGCGGGGATCCGCTGGTTGCGAGACGCACGGGACTGGTCAAAGTGGCGACGCTTGGGGGAGGCCTATGTCCAGCAGTGGACGTCTTTCGGCTGATATGATGAGTTCGGATGTAGTGCGTTAGCTCTACAAGAAGTACTACCGCTCCTTCAGCACCAAAATTTTAGGGACTGGATCGGATATAGTGCGTAACCGCTCTTAGGCTGATGTTATACCAAGTTTTGCTTGACTCCATTCATTAAAAAAATTACTGCATTATATCAAGCAGCATTCTAAAAGACTGAACAAAATATTGGACTAAAATAAAGACTTATCAGAGTAAACTTATTAAATCTTATTTAAGTATTTACGTATCGTTGTCGTTTACGGTCCAGGCTGTGCGATTGTGGAATGAGTTGCCGTTGCCTATTAGACAAGCCCAGTCACTGGCTTCTTTTAAGAACCTAGTTAAAAACCATTTCCTTTCTCCCTAACGCTTTTATATCTGGATCTAATTTCTTTCATCATTATTCAAAATATATTTTTAATTATTATTTTTTGTCCCTCCTTTCTCTGAATTTGTTAATATGTAATATTGTGTTTGTATATATTTAAGTATATATGTATGTAAGTATTTGTGTATTTAAGTTTATGGATAGTATTTATTGTAACAATATAGTTTTGTATATATTAATGTTTTAATGTACAGTACACCACAGACTACCCCCTTTCTCATTAGTTCTTTCAGTCCACCCAAAGGTTGTCTGGTAGATATCGCTGTCAGCGATAAGACCGCCTTTGTACCCGTATAATTAAGTTTTTCTTATAAAATAGATGTATAACTTGTATGGTGTACAATAAAGTATATTCTATTCTATTCAATTTTTTTTTTTATTTGACATGGGTTAGCTCTTGACTCTAGTCTAAATCATAGTGACAGAGACAGAGTCGATGATGGAGTGAGCAACAGTGACAAGGACAAGAAAAAATCAAGGTATTAAGTCTTACAAGTTAAAGTCGTGGATAATTCTACCCGGGCATTAAATTCTAGTCTTTGTGCAATTTAACTACTGGAGCTGAAGAGATAATGCTCTGAAATTGATTTCACACAGTTTGGCTCTAGATTACGTGAGGTATTAGCAAATTGGGGTGTGTGTTTTTTAATTTCTTATAAAGTTTGTAAAAAAAATAAAATTGAGCCGAGATTTAAAGAGACTTACTGCCATACTAACGTTAAACGGTATCAGAATATATTCCTGGGATAAAAATAATCCTATGTGCTATTCCGGTCTATAATCTATTTCTGTGCCAAATTGTATTCAGATCCGATCAGCCGTTCTGGCGTGAAGAAGTAACATATAAACACACAAACACACACTCACAAACATTCACTTTTATAATATTATTGTGACTAGCTTCTGCCAGCGGCTTCGCCCGCATGAATATCGAAAATTATCCCAAGGGAACATATTCCTGAGATAAAAAGAATCATATGTGCTATTACAGACTATAATCTATCTCTATACTAGATTTTATCCAGATCCGTCCAGCCATATGAGCGTGACGAAGTAACAAACTTACAAACTTGGTATGCAGTTCCATCGGGATGAAATGTGGAGTATATTTTGTAGTTTTTGAAGGAACATACATGATTGGATGTCAGGTGTGCAAGGTGCAAGTGCAAGGAGTATCTCTACTTCTTGTCTTGTTTGTGTTTGACCAATTAATTTATGTTCCAGGTCCCAACTCTGAGTGTAGCCATTTATAGGACAAGTTTTCTGATGATTGTTGTAAGTTCATCATTGTCGACATCTGGTCTAATAGTTTGTCCAGCTTTTCAGCCTGTTATGTGGCAGTATTTCCAGTTTGGTCTCATTTTTAGTGAGTCCGCATATGTTAGTCCATTTCTGTCATTAACATAATGTTTTGGCTGTTTATCTTCGACTTGAGATCTATTTTTTCCGATTTCGGGTAATATTTTAGGTTCTGCAAGGGGTATGGCTTTGGCTGTAGGTTTGTCTGTTCTTCTATTTAGAATTAGCTATACCTGACTATAATCCGCCTATGCATCACCATTGTACATGAATTTTAAATAAATAATCTATCCCTATGGCAAATTTTAGATCTATGCAGCCGTTCCGGCCTGACGATTTAACAAACATACACACTCACAAACTTTTGCCTTTATAATATTAGTGAGAAAATCATTTTTTTAAGCCAAATCAATCCACTGCTTAGCTAAGGCATCTGCAAAGACAACCACCTACAAAATATCTTGGAAATATCTAATTAGATTCCTCAAAGTAGTTAACGTATCTAGAAAGTTAAAACCACTTGACCGATATAAACTCTGGATAGCCGTAACATTTGAGAGTAGGAATTGCAATAGCAGCAGTGAACAGGCCGTAATAGGTCGCTTGCCTCGGAATGGACACCACAATGGGCCATTCCCCTAGTTGAGTCTAACAACTTGTGTGAGATGACAGGGTTTAGGGAGAGAGCGAGGAAAAAGTGTTAGGGTAAAGATTAATCAAATCTTTACGTTATGTGCTTATTTACGTGTTTTTGTAAGTGTTGTGCTTGTTTAAAAAATCATCATTATATACAATATCATTACAAACAAAATAGTCCCCGCCATGTCTGTGACGTCTGTCAAAAACTACTGAACGGATATTTACCAATCGACGGAGTGATTCTTGGACGGGTTTAGGTTATAAATCATTGAGGTTTTTCGGAAAATTGGCTGAAATATGATGATGATGGTTGAAGGAGCAATGGTGGCCCAGTGGTAACGGCCGTGACTTACACGTTGTTCGTGGGTTCAAACCCAGGCAGGCGCTTTGATTTATGTAAATTATTTCACCACCACTGCTCTCAAAACGAATCCGGCATGTACTAGAACCAAAAATTCGAGGACAAGGGACATACACCAACCCGAATTGGGCCCGCTTGGTGGATTACGGCTCACATCCTCTTACAGAGAAGAGGACTGTGTCCCAGCAGTTGGAACATTAAAAGGCTGATGATGATGATGAGTTGAAGAAAATACCCGGGGCGGGTTGCTAGCGTTGGATATAACAAAGTTAATGACTTTTAGACAATTTTGCTATTGACATATTCCAAATCAGTGTCCACTCGACTCATTTGTTTATGTCTTTTAACTTTAAGCACGCAGACATACAGGTGTTGACTTCATGCCTTAATTTTTTTCTATCAGTCACCTTTGTCATACCCATACCATAGTAACCTTTGCTCATTCCCCATGACAATGGCAACAAGTCTAAGCGAATGAAACGAATGAAAAATGCTAAGAACACTCTCGATAAAGTCACCTTTCACGAAATCAAAACCCAATGATGCCACAGACAGATACACAAATACACAAACACACAGGTACTCACGTCAAACTTATAACACCCTCTTTTTTCGTCGGGGGTTAAAATCCCTCGATTAATGCCGATAAATAACAATCTATATTACAAAAATAATAAATAAATATAACTGTCATATAGATTTGATTAGAGAATCGAGTTGGAGGGGTAGAAAGCTGCACTATTGTTGAGTACTAAGCATTTTTTTTATTTTGGAAAAACCACAACAATGAAATCGCTCTAAAAGCTAGTGATTCTTGTAAAGCAATAGGTATGATAAGGATTTACCTTCCAACCAATGTTTTCATACTAAAAGAAAATTACATACAAAGATACATAACCGCCATTAGATACATCCAGGCACGTGTATTTTGAGCCGCGAATTCGCCGCGTGATCAGCTTAAGATTAGGGGCTCCGTTTGAGTTCAAAACTATGTATGTAGTGGTTAGGCAATCCCACAACAAGCACGTGAGGAAACTGACAAACTGTTCTAATCATATCAAAATGCAGCTTCTGCCACTAACTTTTATTGCTGTTTGTTTTTTGAAAACTTGATTTATTTTCTGATCTGCAAAGGCTCGACGAGACAGGCGTGGGTTTTCATAGATACTGTTTTATCTGTTGATGGAACTAACCGGCTAAATAAAAACTTAAACCGACTTCTAAAGCAAAACATTAAAAGTGCGAAAATTACTTTCGGTTTGGCAGTTGGGGTCTTTGGTACCTCTTGTTTTTACCCGACTGCCGAAGGAGGGTAATGTGTTTATCAGTCTATGTAAGTATGTTTGTTCCTATGTGGCGTTCCAGAGACCAAACGCGTTGGCCAATTCTGATGATTCATACGTCAATCGATTCGTCCTAACCTTGCGAGTGTCACTGGCTACATTAAAATTGGAAAAATAGAAAAATGGCGGCTTTTGGGCGCCATATTGTGGAAGCCGAATTCTTCCATACCCGTCGTGGGGGTATCAAAATAAAGGGTTTTAAGAGGTGATTTCAAAATCATATAACACTTGTCCGAAAAAAAAATAACTAAAAAGTTATAAATAAAAAAAAGTTAATACAAAATATCAAAAAACCAGACTGCTTAAAAGCGAACTAAAAAGAAGAAAACAAGAAGAAAATCATGCTGGCTGACCAAAACCAGATGTATCCTCCGACTGCACAACATAATTTTCTTCTTTTTAGTTCGCTTTTTAAGCAGTCGGGTTTTTTGATTTTTTGAATTTACTTTTTTTATCTTTTTTCAACAATCTGCCTAGCCTTTTCCCAACTATATTGGGGTCGGCTTCCTGTCTTACCGGATTTAGCTGAGTACCAGTGTTTTACATGGATCAACTGCCTGTCTGACCTCCAAAACCCAGTAACTGGGTAACAGGGTAACTCTTGGCAAGACTGGTGTCAGATATCAAGCTTCTGACTACCCGTAACGACTGTCAAAGATCTTCAAATGACAGCCGGGACCAACGGCTTAACGTGCATTCCGAGGCACGGAGGAAACTCGGTATGTTGAAATGGTTACCCATCCACGGACCGACCTTGTCAAGCGCTGCTTAACCTTGATGATCGACCAGTGTGGCTGTTGTTATTTAGCCACGAGCTCCTTCAATTCTTATCTTTTTTCAACACATTGATAAAACTTGCATTGTTCCCTACGTTGAGAGATACTTCATCATTTATTTATTTATTTATATATGCTTTATTGTATGTACACCAAATTAAATCAAAGAAAAGGAAACTTAAAACTAAAATACAAACAAAGGGCGGCCTTATCGCATACCGCGATCTCTTCCAGGCAACCTGGAATGGACAGTGATAGCCTGGACATGAAATGGGGTTGACATTGGTGTAACACATAACATTACGAATATTTACTTTAAATTTACAATCAGATCATCATAGATACACAAATACATACATATGTTATATAATAGATACATAAATACATACATACTCCAATATGTATAGGCAATGAAAGTAAATGTTGACTAACGACAATCACAATGAAAGGTAATGTTCTTTTACGAGTCTTTTAAATACAGGCAACGACTGGGCGCGTTTTATTGGGTCGGGCAATGCATTCCACAGACGAGCAGCTTGGACGGTAAAAGATTTATCCAAGAAAGCAGTGGAATGCATTGGCATTTTAAGTCGCAAGTTATTTGATGACCTAAGTGATTTCGTGTGGGAATCGCAGATAAACTGAAAACGATCCTTGAGGTAAAAAGGAGTGGAAGGAGTAAAGAGCACATTATACAGAAGAGAAAGTATATGAGCATTCCGGCGAAGGCGAATTGGCAACCACTTGAGCTTCAAACGGAAATCAGAAACATGGTCATATTTGCGCAAACCGAATATGAACCTTATGCAAACATTTTGAAGCCGCTCAAGTTTATCGAGTTGTTCTTGAGTAAGGTCAAGATAGCTGGCATCAGCATAATCAAGGATGGGAAGAAGAAGTGATTGTGCAAGCGCAATCTTGGTGGCAGTCGGAAGGAAATTCCGCAGTCTCCTCAAAGTTGCAGCAGATGCAAATAACTTGCGGCTTACTTCCTGCAATTGGGCAGTCCAAGATAAGTTCTTGTCGACGAATATTCCCAAGTTCTTAACTTTTTCACTGAAGGGAATAACTGAATTGTCAAAAATAACTTGGGGAAGAGACGTCCAGTCGATCCTAGAAACCATTCTTGAACTGCCCACTACTATAACCTGCGTCTTGATAGGGTTGACCATAAGCCCGTACCGCTTGCTCCAATCGCAAATGCGAGCCAGGTCCAGATTGATGGCAACGACAGCCTCAGACAGATTTCCGAGAGGAGCTCGCGAATAAATTTGTAGATCATCAGCATAAAGATGGTAGGATGAAATGAGTTCATTGGAGATTGAGTTTATAAAAACTGCGAAAAGTAAAGGGGATAAAACGCCACCCTGTAGTACCCCGGCAGAAGTATTACACCAGGAAGATAAGTTCTCTCCGATGCATATACGTTGCCGGCGGCCGAACAGGTAACTTCGAAACCAGTCAACCACCGATGGAGATACATTAAGAGAGCGTAGAATGCCAAGCAGAACATCGAAATCAACGGCATTAAAAGCATTACTGAAATCTAGCAATGCTAATACCGTCAGATTACTACTTTCCATGGCTGATCTGATATCTTCCGTGATATTGAGTAGAGCAGTGGAGGTGCTGTGACCAGAACGGAAGCCGGACTGGAAGGGGTTGAGGAGATTATTTTTGGATAGGAAAGTGCTAATTTGATTATGAATTAATCGTTCTAGGACTTTGGACAGGAATGGTTAGACGGATATGGGACGGTATTCAGAAAAGGATGTAGGATTGGTCTTTTTGGGTAAAGGAATAATTTGCGCATCTTTCCATGAGCTTGGGAAGACACCGCTAGACGCAGAAAAGTTAAGGATGTGGCAAATGACAGGAAGGATAACGTCCAGCACCGGGAGTAACATTTTGCGACTGATACAGTCACATCCTACTGCATTGGAAGTAATCGATAGTATGCTCTTCCTAACATCACATGTAGAGAATTGACTAAAAACAAATGGAGAATAACTGGGAGTCGTAAGAGATGAAAGATAATTCAATGTAGTTAATTTTATTGTCCGATCGAAATTGGACGAAGCTGTAAAATGATTATTCAATGCATCTATGTCTAAATCTTTAGGGATTGACTCTTGCCGGGTTTTACCGACCCCCAGTGATCTTAGAAAATTCCAAACTTTGGATGTGTCTCCGTTTTGGACAGAGTTATGAATGTGTTGGCGATTAGCATTCCTACACACCTTATTGCAAAGTTTGCGGATTGAGGCATATTTCATCATCATCATTTCAGCCGACAGACCTCCACTGCTGGACATAGGCCTCCCCCCGGCGTCGCCACATAATATAAAGAATAAAATAGAGATACTTGATCCAATAAAAAAGAATGATCAGGTTCCGATAAGTAGTTTCAGAGAAATGCGTGGAAAAACAAACATACATACACTTATGAAATTTGGCATATAAATCCAATTCCAACAATATTACATACCGTGTCGAATTGATTACTTCCCTTTTTTTAAGTCGGTAAAACAATTATAAAGTAATTAGCTGACGTGGTATTAAACCACAGATTTGTGATTATCGAATTTTATTTATCTGCTTAATTCCAAAATGATCACAATATTATACACTACAATCTGCACATCATATCTTAAGGGAGTGTATTTTTTGGCAATATTATGTTGGATAATGTACAGGCTGCATCCGGAGTTATTTATTATAGACCTTGTGGAAACTAGAACAAATTTCCGTACGTTCAAGCGTTTTTGCCATACCTATTACTGGAATCAAAGCTCACAATGTTAGGACCCATTATTATTAATGTTAATTTTTATCCGTTGTGCTAGGCAACTGGGCTTATCCCAGCTGTAAACGACCCTTTGTACCTATTAGCCTTGTTTGTTCTGTCTCCTGCTTGATATGGAGGGAAGTGAAAATTATGTTTTCTGATTAATAACGTAGCGGAATCCAAGACACTTAAATTCATTCTCCGGGACTTCGTCGAGCTTCATTGCCTCGGTACTTTTCTGGTGGTCGCCACTGTTGATTCTGGCTTTCAGGTGATACAGTGGTTTGGTAGCTTAATTCCACTTTCTCGGTCCTGTGGTCTATCCTATAGAAACCTTACATTTATTAAGCAAGAACTTAGCCTATGGCAATCAGTGATAGATTAGCTTTTGATCAATAAATGAATTTTCGTAATACGACATACATTCAGATATTTATAACTCCCAAAAACAATCAATTTTATCCCGTTTTAATATAAGTTTAGACAATGACCCTCTCCACACTTTCATTACCAAAACCGCAGGGAGCAGTGGTAGCTAACCTAGTGGTAACGGCCATGACTTACAAGTTGTAGGTCGTGTGTTCGAACCCAGGCAGGATCTTTGTGTAAATTATTTCATCACCACTGCTCTCAAAACGGTGAAGGAAGATAGAGGCAGAAAACGGTTCGGTTTCAGACAACGAAGAAAATGTCTTAAAATTCGAAGACACGTGAAATCCACCAACCTGCACTGGGCCTGCGTGGTGGGTTAAGGCCCATTCCCTCTTAAAGAAAGGGGGCCTGCACACACAACGGACCAAATATGAGTCTAATTATGGGGTCATTAAAAGGGGTAAAATAGGGGTCCATCTATTCTATCCTACCAAAGCCGCAGCTAAAATAAAAATCAGTTAATACTTAAACTTACTATAGCGACGTTCAAACCTCGTATTGATACCACATCACATAGTCTAATACTGACCACGAATAGCGTTAGTAAGCTCACAAATTGATATTCAACTAGCAATGCATGGCCGTGCGTCGAAATATAAATAGAGCTAACGTAGCCTTATTTCAAACTGAACTTTGGTTTCGGATTCATGAACGCTGTTGGGAATTTCATTACAAGACCCATGCTTTTACAGTCTGATTGGACTTTACATTGGGATTTTATTCGCTTTGATTGTATTTCCTAGATGTATTATGACAAGATTTTTATTAACTGCTTGGTTAGTATGTGCGTCCAGTTACAAACTAGGCCATTTTTAATCCCCGTCGGAAAAAGAGGGGTGTTATTAGTTTGACGTGTATACTTGTGAGTTTGTGTATTTGTGTATCTGTCTCTGGCATCATAGGTCCTAAACGGATGAAGCGATTTTGATTTAGTTTTTTTTGTTTAAACATTTGGAAATATGACTTTATCCAGAGTGTGCTTAGCTATGTTTGAAGAGAATCAGTTCAGACGTTCAAAAGTGGCGTTTTACTGTTTGAATCGGGGTGTTTTCGCAAGATATCGTGTTATAATTACGTGTTCAATTGATTGTCGATCGAAGCGTATCTACTACTAGATAAATTATGTAGCATTAAACAAAATGTGTCCGGGGTATTTTTTTATTTTACTTGTTCAAGTAGGTTTAGATTTATCTTAAACATGGTATATATTTATAATTTTTGAAACAATGCAAAACCATCAATGGTGTTTTGGAGCTAGTCTGGTACTTTGATGCAAATGGAATGTGGTAATCAGAAAGCTTCAACCAAACAGGATAACACCATCGTGTTTGGACTCATTGTAGTCATTTAAAACTATTATTAATAAGGATTTAATAAAATACTCTTTTTATGGAGTGAAGTATATTGCGTTGATTTACACAATACGACGTGATAGTGTGACCGATAGTCACTGTTTTGCGTGTACTCTGACCACATGAGTGGGCAAAATGAATTTAAATTGACTCGCTTAGCTTTTTACCCGGCTGCAAGGAAAAGGTTATGTTTTTTGCGCGTACCTATCTTGAATTATATGTAATATTCTTTATTACCTCGTATCTTTCAAACCACTTGACGGATTTTTATAATAAAGACATCGTTACGTAGGTCTTGGCCGCCCAAGTGTTCTTAGATAATTGCCGTTAAAACAAAGAAACATCGCGGGTTTTGGGCGCCATATTGTAAGAGTTGCAAATTTTTTTTCTTCTATACCCATCGAGTGGCTATCAAAATGAAGGGCTTTTAGAGGTGACTACAAAAATATATACCACTTATATATTTAATTCATTGAAAAAAAAGTATAACTAAAAAGTTGTAAATAAAAAAAGTTCGTAAAATTATAAAAACCCGACTGCAAAGATGTAAACAAGAAGAAAATCATGCGGTGGAGGGTATTTATAGTTTTACGAACTTTCAACAGCCAGCTCGCGAATATGTACTTTCCGACTGCACAGCATGATTTCCTTCTTGTTTACATATTTGCAGTCGAGTTTTTTGATTTTATTAACTTTTTATTTAGATTTTGGCGACATCTATAGAATTAAGATGTGTAACAAAGCTGGAGATTTGTTAGTAATCCTAGTCCTACGTAATGCCCTTAATAGAAAGTTATTATGATCTACATATTTATTGAACACTTATTCACGCAGGAAACTCTCAGTTCAAACTTTGTTTTCATCAACACAGCTTCAACAGTCTATTTCTCAACATAAGTCTCCACCAGTATGCGCCACAATACAGCTTTAGTGACTTTGCTAATCGTGTTGGTCGCTCAAGTGTGGCTAAAACGACTATTGTGAATACTGTATAGGCTTCATATAATACTATGGCCTTTTCGCACAGGACCCGTACTGAGTTGCAGTACTAGTTATCATTATTCAGTGCTCTAGTGCAATATAAGGCGGTATCTTTAGAACGCAGCTCCGGGAAACGCTCTCTAATGCAGACTTACTGCATAATGGGTAAAGCTAAAAGCGTAAAAACATTGAAAAATGTAGGAAGGCATTAATAATAACGTCTTTACCTTCCGCAGGAGAATAAGAGTCACCGACATAGCCCGAAGAATTATCAAACTGAAGTGGCAGTGGCCAGGGCACATTACTCGCAGAACGGATGGTCGATGGGGTGAAAAGTTCTGGAATGGCGACCGCGAATCGGAAGAGGCAACGTTGGAAGGCCTCCCACTAGTTGGACCGATGACCTGGTTAAGACAGTGGGAATCCGTAAGATGCGAGACGCACAGGACTGATCAGTGTGGCGACGTTTAGGGGAGGCCTATGTCCAGCAGTGGAAGTCTTTCAGTTGAAATGATGATGATGATGACTTTACTAGCTTCTGCCAGCTCCTTTGTCCATGTAAAAGTCGGAAATTATCCCAAGGGAACGTATTCCCGGAATAAGAAGTAGCCTATGACCTTCTGCAGGGTTCGATCTATCTCTACACCACATGCATTATTTGATTTAATTTTATTTGTATTAATTTTGAAGTTTTATTATTTTCGACATGTTGATTTAAAATTATATTCTACATAATATCTTCTTGAAATTTAAAATCTTTTTATTTTTGACATTTTTATTTTATATATTTTTGATTAATTATAACTTTAAATTTAATCAATTGACAATTTGTTTTTATTAATTTTCTCGTGCAATATTTTGTAAATGTTTATTTGATTTGGAATGTACCTTTTACTAACCCTTGCTTTATAAGTATTTGTTACTAACAAGAAATGGACTGTAAATCGTCTGAATTAAGAAATAAATTATTATTACAATTGGTTCGGCTGTTTAGGCGTGAAAAGATTAGACACACAGACTTTCTCTTTTATAATATTTATTATCTTAGGAAATTTAAGTATTGGATTGGATTTTATGCGAAGCTGCAATAGTCCACCTTATTCTAAGAATTTCTAGCTGTTAGTATAAAGTGAGTATGAGTAGATCAAATGTATTGGAACATTTGATCTACTCTCATGATCTTCTCATCATATAATTTTCTTCATGTGAGACCACTTTGTACTTTGATATTAAGCTACCGTCGTCTTGGTGTTATGTTATTTAGTTGTTACGGGCAGTTTGCCTAGTACCTACAAGGAAGATCTTTGTCCAAGTCTTGCTCATCCCACGTAAACTACTGCTGGTGAGACAGCATAAGGGTATTTTTTATTATATATAAGTCCGCACTTGACCACTATCTCACCGATGATATGGTCGATGAAGCACGCTTGCTTAAAAAAAGCCTATTCACTCTTGACTCCGGCACGGAATTCCACTCTTTAGCTGTACCCGTACGCATAATAAAAGTATTCCAAAACGTTTGGTGCGTATGGGTGGTATGTCCACCATGTGCCGATGACACATCGCCGTTCGCCTTGTAGTCCGAGATGGAACGGGCTAGGAGGAATTAACTCATGGAATTCTATCGCTTAATTAACTCTGACACCTGAGGTGGCCACCTCCCCAAAGGAAACAAAAAGACATCGCACAATCAACTCGCTGCCGATGTACAAGGCTCTGGAGCCTAAACTCAACCAGTAACTCATTGCCGATGGTTTAGAAGGTTGAACTAATCCAGTTATATGGGTATTCTGATGCGCCATTTTATAATAATAATTAATATAAATATCTTAGCGTTCTTCGCCAGGGTCTAATCCAGGGCTTCCCAATCTTTTTTATACTGTGTTATGCGACGCCCTTGTGCTTTAGTATTGTTATTAACTGTTTTTCTGGTTGCTTGATAAAATATTGATTACTAGCGGACGCCTCGCGGATTCAACCGCATGGTTCCCGTTCCCGTGGGAATACAGTGATAAAAAGTTGTAGTGTAGCTTCCAAACGGTGAAAGAATTTTTGAAATCAGTCCAGTAGTTTTTATGTTTATTGGTTACATACAAAAATACAAATATTTTCTCTTTATAATATTTGTATAGATATTGATTAGGAAAAATAGTAGTCAATGAGCTCGTTTTTTGAGCATATCTTATTAAATCAGAGCTAAAGTTTTGAAAAACTTACTCTCCTTTCATTTTCTCAATTGATCGGTCATCATCATAATCAGCCTATAACAGTCCGGCTTGTAATACTTACTACGACTTAATTACTGCAACTGCAGAACCGCCAGTTTTTTATAAGTAGGTATCAAGCGGTACTAGCTAGTTATCTCCAGTTACTCCGTACATACTCTTAAATTTAATTACATTGTTTTTATCGAATAGTAGGTACCTACTTGTTAATATTTATCGAGTAGTATTTTGTAGTTTCTGGCTCGTATTACGTACATCTCATAATTCAAACAGCTGTACTTTGTCGTTAACGAAGACGCCCGTGAGTGAGCACCACGACGACCCGGGGCGTCGCGACGCACAGTTTGGGAAACCCTGGTGCTCATAACTATACCAACATTTTTTTTAATTGGTTCACCGCTTTAGGCTCGGAAACGTAACAAACAAACAAACAAGACAGAGTTGAGAGGGCGAAGTGGGGGAAGTACTAATTCCACGCAGTCTAAACCGCGGGTAGAGCTACGGGCGGCAGATAGTAATGTACCTATATCTTCAATTTTATTTTGTCGAAAATTCAGTAACGCGAATCCATTAGTTCTACCGTTTAGATTTTTTTGCGTACCTATTCTCGCTATCAGCGTGAAGTATTAAGTATAAAAAATATTGGTAAATTTTGTGAACTTCAACAGTATCTATTCATTGCTCACACATGAGTTCCTTTTCATTAAATCAGGCATGAACATAGAACAAAGGATTTCCAAATGAACAGACATCTTTTATTATGATTTTATCCTGTTACATTCGCAGCAGACATAGCAGTGTTGGAGAAGATCCACTTATTTTCATAATAAGTATTACATAATTATTTAATTAAACGAGTCGGTAGTCTCGGTCGACATATGGAGACTTCGGTCACTCCAACCGAGGGGATATAGTTGGCAAAGAAGAAGCACTTTCACACAGGTTTTAGTTGGCGTCTATAATTATCTATTTCTCTGGACTGTGCTTACATTGGCCTACTAAAATGACCTCTCTATAGGCACTCACCACCAGTTTTCAAAGCCGTAACCTCAATTAAAATTTAGACACTAAATTGTTATAGATGAACAAATACATAACTACACACCATACATAATAAAGACCCCAATCACACACACAAAAAGTTTTGGAAACAATGGCAATATTATGCAGAAAGCTAAGGAGTGGAATTTCCTGCCGGAGCCTGTACGTGTTTCCTAGTAGCTATAACCTAAGGTATAACTTCCTCGTATCTTTGAGTTATAGAATAGGCTACTTCCAGTCCAGCGTGCTGCATCGATAACCACATCATCGTTTAACAAGGGTGAGATAGTAGCCAAACGTAAAAGTCATAATTCAGGTTTGGCTCTCGCCTATTTCCTCCTCCAATTTTGGACCAATTTAAAAGATAATCCATAAAATGAAAAAGAAAGATATATACTGTGCCCCTTTGTTTTCATTGTTTATGATACATAAGCAATAGAACCCTCAAAAATTCCTAGACCTAGTACACAAATATAATAACTGTAATTGTAAAAAAAAACATAGAAACACAACATAATATATATTTCTTATTTATGTTTTTTTTTTTACTTATCCAATACTAGAGGAGAAATATACCGATCCAATGCGAGACGCACGGGATCTGTCAATGTGGCGACGCCTGGGGGAGGCCTATGTCCAGCACTGGGCGTCTTTCGGCTGAAATGATGATGATGATGATACTAGAGGAGGAAATAGGCGAGAGCCAATCAACGAATGATGACTTTTTACTAAAGAAATTCAATCGCAGCTCTCTGCTCGCATTACCTCTAAACGTTATCAATAAAAAACTGCATTCGAGCCTCTACACATCATACACTCACATGTACTCACACGGCTGAAAAGTATCAAAATAATATGCCCCACCAAAAACCACCACCCAAAAATGCCTAACGAATTTTAATTACTCCAAACTAAACGACGAAAGTAATTAGGAAAATTACAGCACGTACGTAAGCTTATGGTCTTAAAAGTTATAATACAAAGAGCACTTTGTCATGTCAAGCTTTTAGCAGCCTCTTTAATTTCTCTTTGTGCATTAAATGAAGACATTAAATCGTTTACGTCAGGGCATAATGAGAGAAAGTAAATGAATCAGGACCTTACGTAGGTACAATATGAGTTTAATGAATTGATGTAATATTGCAAGCGGCTGGAGTGTTGTTTACATAATTATGTTCCTTGAGTCTCGTCTATATGGCCCTCGTGTTTTAAATGGAAAGTATGATGTGTGTATGTTTATTGACATATTAATCTTAGGCCCTTTATGAGATAACTTTTGCACAGTAAGATTTACTATATATAGCAAAACCTTTTTACAAAAAAAATCTACCGACTTCCAAATAGGAAAACTACAAAGTAAAAAATAACTTTATTTTTGGAGGTTGGTTTTGCGTTATGGACACCGAATTCCAAAAAATATAAGTTATTTATCACTTTGTAGGTTTCTGTTTTGGCAGTCGGTAGATTTTTTTTGTAATAAAGTTTTATTATTTTCACTTTTTAGTTGTACCTACCAGTTAGGTAAGGTATCCATCTAATGCCAGAATAGATTACCCGAATATCATGACATTGAACATAACCGGAAAATTGAGAGTGTACCAAGGTGAACTGTACACATCTGCGTACCCCTTTAGAGCGTACTGGCGTGATGTTATGTTATGAAATGGTATAAATAATAAACAGACATAGATAAAAACACGTAATAAACCTAACCTTACGTAATAAAATAAATGGCTCCGAATAAAGTCTTTATTATGATTCCATTTGCAACAAATGATTTCTTAATTCAGCAAAGCCCTTAAAATCCTAATTGTAAGCCGTTGGAACCACACTCTTAAAAGTTGTAAGTTTTAAAATAAATATAATTTTAAATCACTTATAATGTTAGTATGTAATTTTGCCGATTACTCTTGTAAAGGACTTTTCTCTACCATGCAAATAAATAATGAGCATTCTTCTTAGCGAGTCGATAGCAAATATAGTCTCTAAATATTATGTTTGGCCCAGAATTCTGCCACGGCAATACGAACCGGTGACGCAGCCTTAAGGTTTTCATATGCACAGGTGAAGGGCAGGCCGCGCAAGACGAAAGGTGGACCATCGTCTGCGGGGAGGCGCCACACAAACACTGAAGGTTGGAGCCATCCGAGAATCCCCACCTGTGGAGGTTGTCTGTGGTGCGGCCGACCTGCGATGAGCAATGATGATCACACGGTTGCCCGGTACACGTTAGTGACATTTAATTATTTCGTTGTCTTATAATGTTTTTCATCGTTGTCATTAACAATCATGAGGACAAGTAGCTTATGTCCGCCGCTCCGGTCCATAGGCCTATCTAACAGCAGGCCTATGGACCGGAGCGGCGGACATAAGCTTCAACACCCTGCCCTGGAGTTGCATCAGGGAGGCACTCCGGTATCACCGGATGCCACCCTACCTCTGTCGCGTGGTCGAGGCCTATTTGACGGACAGGGCTGTCATCTACCCCGGTCACCAGGGAGAGTGGAACCGGCGAGAGATGTCGTGCGGTGTCCCACAGGGATCAGTCGTGGGGCCATATCTGTGGGACATCGGGTACGACTGGGTGCTGCGCGCCGACCTCCCTAGCGGCGTCAGCGTAGTTTGCTACGCTGACGACACGCTGGTCCTGGCGCAGGGGAGGTCGCACCAGGCAGCGGCCGAATTAGCGACACGCGGGGTTGCGACAATCGTCGAGAGGATCCGGCAATTGGGACTCGAGGTGGCGTTGCACAAGTCCGAGGCCATATGTTTTCATGGTCCTCGGAACGCGCCACCGCCGGGTTCCCAAATAACGGTAGGAGGGGTTCACATCGGCGTCGAGTCGACGATGAAGTATCTGGGACTCGTCCTCGACAGCCGGTGGAATTTCGTGGAGCATTGCCGACGTTTGGCTCCCAGACTGGAGCGGGCCGGGGCTGCCCTCAAGCGGCTCCTGCCCAATCTAGGGGGTCCAAACGCCTCCTGCCGGAGGCTCTACGCGGGGGTCGTGCGGTCCATGGCCCTTTACGGGGCACCAGTGTGGGCGCGTTCTCTGAGGCGGCGACCAACCCGCCGGTTGAACGCGTCCCAAAGGGTCATGGCAATTCGGCTGGTCCGAGGATACCGCACGATCTCCGGTGAAAAGATAGGTAGCGAACCTCCTTGCCGGATTGCCGCCATGGGATCTGGAGGCAAAAGTCCTCGCGCACATATGGGAGTGGTGCGAGGAGGCGAAACGCCGGGGCGAAACACCGTTGCCGCGACAAATTATGGCTCGGCGGTCAGAGCTCCGGCAGGATCTCATGGCGACATGGAGAGAGCGATTGTCGCAACCCAGCGCTGGGCACGCCACAATTGAGGCGATAAGGCCCCTCTTTGAGGAGTGGCTTGAAAGGCGTCATGGCGTCCTCACCTTCTGCCTGACGCAGGTCCTCACCGGACATGGATGTTTCGGGAGGTTCCTGTTCAGGATAAGGCGGGAGGCAACGCCCGGGTGTCACCATTGTGTGGATCGCCCGAAGGACACGGTGGAGCATACGGTGGAGGTCTGCTCCGCTTGGGCGGAGCACCGCCGTGTCCTCGTGGAGGCGATCGGCGGTGGTGACCTCTCGCGTTCGGCCCTGGTTCAGGCCATGGTACGGAGCGAGAGGGCATGGGAAGCTGTCACCTCCTTCTGCGAAGCAGTAATGCTCGCGAAGGAGGAGGCGGAACGCGTGAGGGAGACGCAACGGAGACGCCCTCACGCCCCCAGCCGCCGCAGGAGACGTCCCGGGCGTCGGGCGTCGCAAGACGATTTCCGGCCACCGTAGGCGCGGGCTTGCGGACGGCGAGCAGCGGGTAGCTCGCCGTCCGATAAGGACCAGGCCCGAGTCGACGGAGCGTAGTGTTCCACGCGCGCCTCAAAGAGATGTTAGCAAAACTGACGGGGTCCGCTAGGGCCGATGCCTGTCTGGGTCGCGGATAAATTTGAAAAAGAGTTACCGCGGCCCTGGCTCAAGCAACTGAAGGAACACGGGTGGGTTTTAGTCAGTAAAAGTCTGACACGCCCTCCCGCTTCACCCAGAGCGGGAGAAGTCACTGGATGATTTCCCACCCAAAAAAAAAAAAAAAAAGCCCTATCTAACAGCAACTGCCCAGGAACTATCCAAGATAAAAACTTTTTAACTAAACACTACAAAATAACTTTCATTTCGGAAGTCGGTGTCTTTGGTAGTGGTTCTTTTTTGTCAGCGACTGCCGAAATGATAGTTGTTTTGTAGTGTTTTGTTAGTCAGTTTATTTTTTTTTGCTAATAAGTTTTGATTTTTGTTTTTTTTTTGTTTTGGTACCATGAAAATACGCATTATGAAGGATAACTTAAAAACTACTAATCAGATCTTGATCAAATTTAAGTGGAATCACATGTAAAGCTTTCAAATAAAATCATCAAAATTGGTTTACAAGTGGCGGAATAATCGCGTAACAAACATACAAACACATACAGTCGAATTAAGAACCTCCTCCTTCTTGAAGTCGGTTTAAAAGACGTCAATGGCGCTCAGAAATAGCGTAACTTACTTTAAATGAAAAATTCGTATCATAACTGCCAGAGATCACCAAAAAAACAATCACACAGTTTTAACTCATAGGTATATGATTTGATCAGTATTGCCAAAAATAACCTCTTAATTTACCTCTTTAAATTAGTTTAGAAGTTTAGAAAATAACTAACACTAAAGCAGGATATCTGCGTTAACTTCCCAAGGTATTAAGATCTATGTATAAAATGGTTTTATTATCAGCCAGTTACTATTCCACAGCAGGCAAAGAGTCTCTTCTCATACAGAGAAGGTACGAATAATAATCACCACGCTTACTGAAGGCGGGTTAGTGATTTCAAACTTATATTAACTATGAGTCCATATATATATAGTAATATCGTCATTCAATCTACCTAGCATTTTCCCAACTATATTGGGGTCGGCTTCCAGTACCAATGTTTTACATGGAGGCCCTCCACAACACAGTAACTGGGTAACACGATACCCCTTGGCAAGACTGGTGTCAGATCTCAAGCTTCTGACTACCCGTAACAACTGTTAAAGATCTTCAAATGACAGCCGGGACCAACGGCTTAACGTACTCTCCGAGGCGCGGAAGAAACTCGATGTGATGCAAATTAAATGGTCACTCATCAATGGACCGACCTCGTCAAGCGTTCGAGCAGTCAACTGTTATTACTAACCTAATATTATAAGACTAAGAAGCAAAAAAATCAATAGAAATATTACACAACAAAAAAGAGCAATATGACAAAGCACCTTCGAAAAATTCACAGGGGCTATACGTAAAGCCTACAAAGAGTTGAGCGATAAGTCAGAGTGGACCAAAAACTGAAAAATAAACAGGGAACTATGTTATCAAGACGCCCTGATATCATAAATGAAGCCACACAATTCTACAAAGAGCTCTACGCTGCCACGGACAACACCTACTCCTCCTCATGTACAAAATTGAACGTGAACAATGAAGTAAATGCAAACACGGAGACACCAATCATTCTTACTTCAGAGATCGAACACGCTATAAAATCTCAAAAAAACGATAAGACCCCAGGAAGCAACAACATTACCAATGAAGTCCTTAAAGTACTATCCACCATTCTTCTAAAACCTCTTCAAGCATTGTTCAATAATATACTTAGAACCGGAGCCACACCAGATCAATGGTCAAAATCTACAATCATACTACTATTCAAAAAAGGAGATAGAAGCGATCTAGGTAATTATAGACCAATCAGTCTCATGTCAAATTTGTACAAAATCTTTTCAAAAATTATATTAAACAGGATAACAAAGAATCTAGATGAACACCAACCGCGGGAGCAAGCAGGTTTCCGGAAAAGTTACTCGACTGTAGGCCACATACAAGCTTTATCACAAGTAATCGAAAAAGCAAAAGAGTATGGAATGACGCTTTATATGTGCTTTATAGACTACACGAAAGCATTTGACTCTCTACATTTCGAAGCTATATGGACATCACTTACACAACAAGGTGTCAGTCAGAAGTATGTTGAGTTAATTAAGAGTATATATACAAAAGGTCTTGCCAAAGTGCGTCTAGAACGTGAAGGTGCAGAATTCTCCATACAAAAAGGAGTAAGGCAGAGTGATCCACTCTCCCCAAAATTGTTCGCAGCAGTGCTCGAATCAGGCGTCTAGATTGGGAAACGAAAGGAATACAAGTAGATGGAGAACTTCTGAACCACTTGCGTTTCGCGGACGATATAGTGATCTTCGCAGAAAGCGCCACTGAATTAGAGAGTATGATGATCGAACTAGCAATTAAAAGTCAAAAGGTGGGCTTGTCAATGAACAAGACGAAAACTAAGATTTTAACTAACGGAGTCCCTCAGGACATTACGATTACAAATGTAAAGATTGAATATGTGAAAGTGTATATATATTTAGGACAATTAGTATCATTTGAAAACACAGGAAAAGAATTAGAAAGAATGATAATTCTAGCTTGGAAGAAATATTGGGGATATAGAGAAATAATGAAAAATAACGATATCAATATAAATATAAAGAAAAATCTCTACGAAATAGTGATATAACCATGCCTGACATGGTTG
Source organism: Orthosia cruda (assembly GCA_964057195.1). Classification (NCBI taxonomy): domain Eukaryota; kingdom Metazoa; phylum Arthropoda; class Insecta; order Lepidoptera; family Noctuidae; genus Orthosia; species Orthosia cruda. The sequence goes on from OZ059832.1 coordinate 21,077,358, forward strand.
TCAGACGTGGTCACTGAGAAAAGAAGACGAAGGAAGAATAGCTATTTGCCAACGCAAAATGGAAAGAAGTATGCTTGGTCTAAAACTATGAGATAAGGTCAGCAACATCAAAATCAAGAAAAAAACAAAAATAATTGATGTAAGGGAAAGAACAAGACTACTCAAATGGCATTGGGCAGGACACATCTGTAGGATGAGTAACGACAGATGGGCAAAACGCCTAACAGAGTGGACTCCATGAAAAATGAGAAGGAAAAAAGGGAGACCAAGTAAAAGGTGGAGTGACATCTTCAATCAGAGATGTGGACCCCTATGAATACGAGAGGCACGGTAACGTAATACGTGGAAAGGTTTAGGAGAGGCCTACGCCGAAGAGGCGACTGCTACTAATAAAAAATAAATATACTTATATATATATACACAAAGTTATGCATTTATATATTTTAATACATAATATAATACTAATCTTAAGAAACTTTTTAAAGTAGTAGAAATAAAGGCTATTTTTATTTTATTTTATTTTATAATATTATAAGACTAGCTGTGCCCGCGGCTTCGCTGCCGTCAACTGCCTACCCTACCCTATTTATCTTCCTACCTACCTTCCTAACTACCCTACTTACCTTACCTGAAACGAACAAACAGACAAAACTTCAAAAAATGCTTGAAATTTATTCTGTTGGTTATCCTTTAATACCCTGGCTATTTTGTTTTTTAATATTTCGACGTACAACAACGACTGTTCTACAGAATTATTATATGTATTGATTTAAGTATAAAATGGTTTTATAGTAATTATCACACTTTCCAAGGTGGCTTGACGACTTAAAATTATTTTAACTATACAAGTACAGATTACTTACCTATGTTTCAAAAAAAGAATTTAATAAGAGTAAAATCAGTGTTTGCTAAATCCAAAAGCATTGTGTTCGTAGTGATTGTATCACAGCCTGAGTTCTACCCTAGATTCAATTTTAAGAATTTGCTCCACTCACCGTCCGCATCCTGAATACCAATGAGCTCCAAGTTATGAGTAGTGCTTTCTAAGTATTGTTCAGCGCGTTATTTTAATCTATGACTGAACTTTATGAAATTTTATTAAAAAATGTTTTGTTATTCGATACAGCGTTTTTGATAAAAAAGAATTTATTGTTGCACGTAATAGCTGCATGCAAGTGCAATGTGTATTATTGTTTCATTGTGTAAATAAGTAAGATATGCCTGCTTTAAATTTGGTTAGTATCCTTGGCGTTGTGGTATTCTGGTAAACAGAGCCACATGTTTTGAGTCTACCTACGTTCTATAACACACTATACAAACCACACTTTCATATCTTTTGATATTTTATCACCTTGTAATTCATTTTTGTTTTCTTTCTATTGTTATCATCTGAAAAGCATACTTTTAGATATCTCTGATTGTTTTAATATCTAAAACTTAAATTATATTGCTAATTTGTAATTCTTGCAATATTTTTCTACTGTGACATTTTCTTCTGATTCTCATCTGATATGACATCTGTCTGTCTATTTTATTTTCTTAAATCATAGACCGTAACATAGGTACCGTGGACTAGACCTTCTTTAAGCTATACACGTTACATATACTGTTAGAAGTGTACATTATTATAAGGGCAGCGTAGACTGGCCCCCTTTGTGAACCGTTTTTATTCGTTCTGGTCTTGATTTCTTAATTTAAATATGAATTTGAAATTTGGACGATATGACACAGAGTGATGAAAAACGGGCGTCAGCTTTTTAGTTTTTGTATCTGGACTGAACGCCAAAAGGTTGTTTTGGGTGTACATTATTATAAGGGCAGCGTAGACTGGCCCCCTTTGTGAACCGTTTTTATTCGTTCTGATCTTGATTTCTTAATTGAAATTTGTATTTGAAATTTAGACGATATGACACAGAACGATGAAAAACGGGCTTCAGCTTTTTAGTTTATGTATCTGGACTGAACGCCGAAAGGTTGTTTTGGGGTTGCAAAATTTTGATGGACATATTTTAGCCTTGATCTATTAAGAAAATTCTTATCCACAAAGTACTCTAAATTTGTAATGAGTTTCTGTTTGTGAAAGAGTGTTATAAGTCTCTGAAGTCTATAAATAAACAACAATTATACACCCAAGTGAACTTTTACTTTTACAATAAACAAGATGTGCCAGTCTGGCACGTGCTGTATGTACTGCGGCAGTCAAGACCTCAACGGCGCGGCGGTATGCGCGTGGAGGACGCGCGCGCCCTCCAGCAGCACGCGCTGGGTGCGCACGCTGAATACGAGGGGCCACATGCCACGTCGTCCCACCAGCCGTCTCATCACACCGTGCCACGTCTTCCTGCCCGACCTGCTACCTGATTAGCTGCCCACGTCGTGCGAAGCCAGCCTTAGTTTTAATGTTAATAACTTTTATGTCTTAATTTTATTAACTTGGCTTATGTATTGCTCTCCGGAGCTTACGTAACGCTACAGTTTGGCGCCCAACTTTTGAATAATTGGGCGCAACGATCTTTGTGCGCCCAATTTTCAGAACTCACCCCATCACCCACACTCTACTTACTTTTACACAATTTTTTTTTAACGTGCGTTAGATTTTTCACTCTCTCTAAATGCTAAAAACATACTTACACAAGTAAATAGCTAACTTTTGGTTTCTTTTTTAGGCCCTCATCTCATCATCATTTTTAGGGTGACGTACCCAAAGGGTAAAAACGGGACCCTATTACTAAGACTCCGCGGTCCGCCTGTCTGTCTGTATGTCTGTCTGTCTATCACCAGGCTGTATCTCAGGAACCGTGGTAGCTAGACGATTGAAATTTTCACAGATGATATATTTCAACAACAAATACTAAAAACAGAATAAAATAAATATTTAAGTGGGGCTCCCATACAACAAACGTGTTTTTTTTTTTGCCGTTATTGCGATTATGGTACGGAACCCTTCGTGCGCGAGTCCGACTCGCACTTGGCCGGTTTTTTTTTCATTTAGTTTTGCTAGGACTTTTTTTTTAATTCTTCACATACTCTAAACCTACTAGGCAATTTTTTTATCCTTCTATTTATGATTTATTTTTCTTTAGAGCGGTTTGGCAACTCTATAAATAAGCCTCTAATGCCTTGTATATATGTTCTTCCCTCTTGTAAATATTTCCCTCTCAAGCTAGAATTCACGCTACAACGTATCAGGGTCTTTTAAATAGTTTCATCAAATGCATCACTCATCGTGGTATAACAGCGTTAGATGTGGTCATACAAATAAAACGTTTTACAGCTACGGGGTAGAATCCTGCCGGGGTATGTGTATCCTGAGAGCGGCTCTTTAAGTAAAGAGTAAATGGATAATTTCGAGGTAAGTGAGCTCGACCGTTGACCACATCATCGTTGACCGTCAGGTAAGATGGTAGTCAAACGTGAACCTACTAAAGATAATAAAACAAATTATCCTTCCTTACATAGTATAAAACAAAGTCGCTGTCTGTCCCTATGTATGCTTAGATCTTTAAAACTACGCAACGGATTTTGATACGGTTTTTGTAATAGAGTGATTCAAGAGGTAGGTTTATATGTATAATACACGCGGGCGAAGCAGCTGGCAGAAACTAGTATATTATAAAATCAAAAAACCCGACTGCCAAAAATGTATTAACTGAAAAGATAAAACTTATAATTTATATATTAAATATTATGAGATGCTGCCAGAGCGGTGACAAACGAAGATTTTGTCGGTTTTTTTAGCAATCGGGTTTTTATAATAATTTATTTCAGAGTTTTTAGTTTTAGTAATGAACGAGTTCAACAAATAAGTTATGTAGAAAGAGATTATTTATTTTGTTATCAAAGTTACGCTTATCTTGAATTTGTTCGAAAACAGAAACATAAAGTGTTACAATATATATATATATTTGGAATAACCTATTTATTAGCTTTCATTTGATACCCATATCGTTAAGATAGCCAAAAAAAGAATTGGGTCACCCCCTTTTTGTGGGGGGGGGGGGAGATATTAAAGAAAAAAAGTTATTTGCTCTGTAAAGCGTGATAGAAATGGACAGACATACAAACGCTCGAAAAACATTACCCTCCCGCAGTCGGGTAAAAAACAACAGTTATATAACAAAAAAGTTTTCGTATTCAATTATTTAATTAAATTCCAAACAAAAAATTATTCCACAGTATCACTTTACAACGAAAACTACCAAACATTCGCCAGTAAATCGCAGAGCTATCAAAATCTTCATACGTTTCAGTCAATAATACGACGTTGTCTGGCACGGTATTCGCACATAGCACCAACGGAAATTGAATGCGAACTATCGAGTATGGACAGAACTGACATGACGCCGATGGACGTACACATTCGACTGACGTATCTGGTATACACTGGACTGATGTATCTGTCCATCAGGCCGGACAAAGACGCCATCTAGCGTCCGAAACATCAAAGACTTGCTGACATGTTTCAATTATGACCGAGCCGTTGCAATTGAGTTACTAACGGTTTTTATTTTGTATTGTGTTCGGGTTTTGGCAATTTATATTCTTTACTAGCTGTTGCCCGCGACTTCGTCTGCGTAGCATTATTAGGCAAACATCCTCCCTGACAGTCAAAAAAAATTCAATAAATAACTTTTTTGGCATCTATTGCTGATATAAATGTAATAATCATAATGGATTAGATTTTTGTTATTTGGTGTAGATGCAATAGAGTTTTCAAGACTTGGAACATAGGAAAAAGGAGTAGACAAATAAAAATATTTTTGTTGTCCTTAAACCTCGGTAGTTAAATTCTTCGGTGATGGTAGAAACAAAAACTAAATAGTAAAATTATTAATTTAATAAGTATTTTTATCTGTAGACAACAGAATGTCTACATTCTGGCAATCTTGATATTGGCATACCCACGCATATAGCCGCGAAAATTTATTACCTAATAACTTATCAATTTTGCTAAAGATAGTTATAATAAGCAGAATAATATGAATACCTTATTAATTTTGGTGCCTAAATTAATTAAATAACCTAAGTAATTTCTCTTTAGATTGCTTAAAGTAAGTCATCCCTAGTAAAATTCCCACTGAATTCTAACGAAACAGGTAGCCTACTGATAAAATTAATTTAAATATTACTTATTAAAGGAAGCCTTATTAATGTAATAATCCACCGAACTATTAGGTACTAGATTAGTTTCTACTCAATATTGATACACAAAAATAATACTCTAAAACATTAATTAAGTTACGTTTTGTCGGTAGCTGAAATTAGCTGAGAGAGACTCATGCGATAAATTTTCATGTATACCATAAATTTCATTAAACTTTTAAGTAAAAATTATTACCTCGTGCTTGCTTTGGTATTAAACGCCCATAAAATGTATCCGTGTAAACACTTTTTAGACAACTGCTATTACATTTTTCGATAACTATTGTGCTCATAAAATCTTAGAATAAATTCAGAGACTTACGATTTCAATACAATTTTGGTTTTATATCAACATGTTTTTCTTCTCAAATCGAAGCGACCATTATTCTTTTATTATACTAACGAAATTGAAAACCACAAAATTTAATGTACTTACGAAATATAACTTTAATCAAAACTAAGGGGTTATTTTAGTTTATGAAAAGCTAGATTTGTATTCGCATCAAAACAAAAGTTTCCAACGTACCTACTTATCTACCAGTTTGATTAAGATTTCATTAAGTATGACAACATTCCCGAAAAAGAAACTCTTCAAAGTAACATCCCACAAAACAACTTCATTTACACAACCCAAAAATACCTCGAAAAAAGTTCCGCTACTTAAATTATTATGTTGCCCTCAAAATAAGTGATCTCGGCCGCTAATAGGCATCATGCCGAAGTTTCCTACAAAAGCAGAAAACTTTGGGTCGGAAGCCACGTATCTAAGTAGCAAAAGATTGCCCAACTATCAGGGAACTTTCAATAATCCTCGTAAGTCGATTGTAGGCAAACTTATTTCGGGAGACGAGTGCGTATAGCCGTTTTAGATAAAGCAACATCTGGCTTATGGAGTTCTCTGAACATATATTTTGTATTTTCACGCCGGTTTTCCCTATGATGTGAGTAGAAGTTTGAGAGCTTCTATTCTTGTGATGACTTTATACTAGTATATGAAAAGTTGTTTGATACAATGGGATTGCCGTTGTTTTTGAACTGGCATATTATTCCTTGTGGTGCTATTTTCTTATAGATTACCTAAAAAGAAACGGGTAGGTTATTAGGTATTTCTTTCATAATGACAAACGTATATATAGAGCATAAATTAACGATCTCCAATTCTCCATGACATAAGAGGCAAAGGCAAATTCATATTTATCAGTAATAATGATTTGTAAAAGGTGTTTGGATTTGATATGTTCTACCGAAATATCACGCGATCAGTCCTATAAATTCTGGACATTTAACGATCGTTTTCGCTGATACAATAATACTTTGTCGGCAAGTCAAATTCTGGCTTTGCATCAATGGGCTACTTTCGCTTTATATAATACTAGCGGATGCCACGCGGTTTCACCCGCGTAGTTTCCGTTCCCGTGGGAATACAGGGATAAAAAGTAGCCTATGTCACCCGGGGATAGTGTATCTTCCCAACAGTGAAATATTTTTTGAAATCGGTCCAGTAGTTTTTAAGTTTATTCGTTACATACAAAAATGCAAATCTTTGCTCTTTATAATATTATAGTGTAGATATAGATAGAGACTAGCTTCTGCCATCGGTTTCGCTCGCGCGCTACGGAAACCGTAATTTTTGCCAGGATAAAAAGTACTATATTCCTATTCCAGACTGTAATAATAACAATACTATAATCTGTCTCTGTGTCAAATTTCATCCAGATCCGTTCAGCCGTTCTAGCATGATTAAGTAACAAACATACATCCATCCATCTAAACTTTCACATTTATAATATTACTAGTTTCTGCCAGCGGCTTCGTCCACGAAGTATTTTATCATCCCAAGGAATAGGGAATTATACCGGGATAAAAAGTAGCCTATGTGCTATTCCAGACTATAATCTCTGTGGCAAATTTTATCCAGATCCGTTCAGCTGTTCTGGCGTGATTTAGTAACAAACATACATTCACACACATATCCATCCATTCAAAATCTTACATTTATAATATTAGTAATATTCAAGATAATCCTGAGCAGGTGTAGGTATAATTGAAGCAAATAATTTATCGCAGAATATATAGGGGCTTTAAAGAAAGTAATCTTCACATTAAACTCTGAAAATATCTACACAAAGAACTGATTTAACATAATACACGACGAATTAATATTATTCAGTCAACATATTACATTATAACTCGGGTAATCCTCGATCAATCATCCAGCTGCACATGTGTTGGTTATGCTAAGACTAGAACTAACACAGGATTAACATAAATAATATCCCTAGTCAGGAAACTAGGCGTTCTCTAAGTGTTACGAACAATAACTAGGTTATTAAACTCGTATTTTTTAGTACAAAGCAAAAGCTTGAAAGAATTTAGAAGGTTAGGACAATCCCACTGCACTATTCCCAAACCACTGCAAATCCACGACCGCAAGAAAAGCGCCAAGGCAATGAAGTTCGACGAAGTTCCGGAGAATGAATTAAGAAGGTTGAGAAACAGTTGTGCAATATTTTTGTCGGCAACATTAAATTTTTTAGCGGAATACCCCGCGTGATAGTTTAATATTTACCTACGGTTAGGTACATATGGTCAGCCAACATAGAAAGGATCCGAAGACCTAACATTGGATACTTTTATCCAGGTAGTCCCTTTTTAACCACGCATCATCCTTTTTACCCGACTGCCGAAGGAGGGTAATATTTTTTATCAGTATAAGTATGTGTTAGTTCCTATGTGGCGTTCCAGAGGCCAAAGGCATTGGCCGATTTTGATTATTCTAACGTCAATCGATTCGTCTTAACCTTGCAAGTGTCACTACATTAAAATTAGAAAATAGAAAAATGGTGCATATTGGGCGCCATAATGTGGGAATCTAATTCTTTTTTTCTGCCTTTCCCATCGTGTGGGGTATCAAAATAAAGGGTTTTAGGAGGTGTTTTCAAAAATATAAAACATTTACCTATATGTTCAAAAGTACGTTCAAAAAAAAACTGTGAAGTTATAAATACAAAAAACTGAACTGACTTTTTTAATCTTTTTATTTAACTGTTTTTTTTTTGTCTAACCACGTTACGAATGCGGATAGTCGTTGAGGCGTGATTGATAAACAAACATCCAATATACAATCTTTCACATTTAAAATATCCGAGGATAGAATAAGTAAGATAGGATACAAACACGACAAAAAAAAATTTTGAATATTATTTTTAAAATGCAAAGTCACAAAGAAGAATCGCCCTTTGTTTCATACAAAGGGAGTTTTTTTTTTTTTTGGAGAATTATTTAAAAAATGCAAAGTTACAAAGAATCTCCCTTTGTTTCATACAAAGGGAGATTATTTGTGACTTCGCATTTAAAAAATAATTTAGCTAGTTTAGTTTAGTTAGAGAACAAACAAGCATGGTTTTATGCTCCTGATACAAATCTGTCTCTTTTCTCTCGCAGGGGAAACGGCGTCAAATGAAATCTTTCGCAACGATCTGTTAATTTAAAAAGATGGTAATCTCTGTATGAAAGTATTGAAGAGGTCTGTTGTGATGTGTTTTCCCTTATGAGTGGCAGAATTTCTGCTGGAACAATGGTATGTGTGTTGTGTGAAAGATATTTTGGTCCAGTTTGAAATATTCTATAGCATTTTCTTCATATTTCTTATATTTGTTTATACCATTCCATAACATAATATCACGCCAATACGCACTTAAAGGGTATGCAGATTTCTCATTTCACCGGTTATGTTCAAGTTTAATAATATTTGTGTAATCTATTCTGGCGTTATAGGTACCTTACTAAACAACTTGCCTATTAGGTAAGTACACTAAAAAGTTTAAAATAAAAAAACTTTTTAACAAAAAAATACTACCGACTTTCGATTAAAAAAACTTTTTTATGAATTAATTATCTCTTGCCCACGTCTTCGCCTGTCCTATCCCGCAAGAATATTTTGATAATGAATAGTTGCTAGGTAACATTTTGCGAATTAAGATTAGCTTTTGTCACTCAGCTTTCTTTGTGAAAAAGATTCGTAATCGGAACAAGACTGCCACGAATTATCTCCTTACAAACAAATATACCTGCAAGGTTACCAATTTTACCTCTTCATTATTATTAAACAGTTTCTCATTTGTTGGAAGACCCAGATAAAATATTATATTGATAATTAATCGTTTTATAAATACACAAGTAGCTACCTACTCAACACAGGTCACTACGGACACCAATGCTATCGACATGCATTCATGTGACTTTCTTATCTAGATTTTATACAGCTGGTAGTTTTTTAGTTTAGTTTCGACGGGCTGTTTCCGCAACTCCACGACCAAGCGCGTATTTTGCATACGGGTGGGATTCAGTCACATCATTCGATCCACCCCAGCTCCTCGAGGAAGGCCAGCAGCGCTCTGGTGCTGCCGACGATCTCCTGCAGGGTAACTGGGTTGCCGAAGTATTTGGCCCTGTAGCCAGCGATTACAGGGCAGCTTAGGAGTAGGTGTGCTGCCGTCTCTTCCTCCACCATGCAAGCTCTGCAGAGTGGGCTGTCCGTGATACCTAAGACAAAGAGGTGCTTATTAAAGGTCCCATGTCCAGTGGTTACGGCTGTGACAGCTTGCAACTGTGGCTTAGTTAGTCGTAGGACCTTTTTCGTGAAACGGCCATCAATGAGGGGTAGTGCCTTGGCCTGCCTACATTCGCTATGATCCATCCATAGCTTGCTGTGTTGATCCCTGGTGCGTTTTCTTACCAGACCGCGTAGGTACCCGAAAGGTAAAGGCACTATGGGCTCCGGGCCCACCGGTGCCATATTTGAGCCTCTACGGGCGAGCTCATCCGCAGCGTAGTTCCCTCGGGAGTCGCTGTGTCCCTTGATCCATTGAATGGTTACTTTATTGTGCATACCGACCTGGTTCAGGCGCCGATGACACTCGTAAATCAGCCCTGAGTTGACTGTGTGGCTGTTTAGTGCTTGCAGGACGGCCATGCTATCCGAAAGTATACGTATAGGGAAGTCCTTTACCTCCCTCGTCAGGACCGCAGAGGCCGCCATGGAGATTCCCAAGCATTCGGCCTGGAACACCGTGTTGTGGATCCCCAGTGGTGTGGCTAAACGGATATTTAGGTCCTCCGAGAAGACTCCTGCACCCGTGCCTGTACCTGTTTTGGATCCGTCCGTGAAGATCCGCAGTTCATCGGGGCGTAACCCCTCGCAGCGGTTATCCTCGTGTAACTGGATTCTGTATTTTTTATCAAAAATGACTTTCTTGGGTACGCATACCCAATCATTCATGGCTCTAGTCAGTGGGATTTCGCGGTGGAGACCCTCTAGTAGAGCGGTGTGTTGAGTCTCTCGCTTACCCCAGAGACCCAGTGCCTTTAGACGCACTGCTGCCATCGTCGCTTCCTGCTGTATAAACAGATGCAGAGGGGAGAGCCCCAGCATAGCCTCGAGCGCTGCGGTCGGCGTAGTCCTCATGCAGCCCGTTGTCGCCATGCAGGCCAGTCTCTGCATACGCTGTAGCTTGTTCACGGCTGTAGTTAGTTTAGTGCGAGGCCACCAAACCACGGCCCCATAGGTGATCATGGGCCTAATCACCGTACTGTACAGCCAGAGTATTATCTTAGGGGATAGGCCCCACTTCTTACCTATCATTTTCCTGCATTGCCAGAAGGTGATGCAGGCCCTGTCTAACTTATTGTCTAAATGGCTGCTCCAGTTCAACTTACTGTCAAGAATGACTCCCAAATACTTGACCTCGTTGGAAAGCTGGAGCTCTGTATCGAACAGCTTAGGCAGGCGGTAGGGGCCTAGTGCCCTTTTCTGGGTGAACATGACCAATTCAGTTTTAGTGGGGTTTACTGATAGTTCATACTCCCTGCACCATCGCTCCACTATACGTAGTGCTTGCTGAGTAAGGTTGCAAATTGTACCAGTCACCTTCCCAGGTACTAGGATTGCGAGGTCGTCTGCATAACCTATTGTTTAGTAACGGTGTTCGTTTAGTCTGGTGATGAGATCGTTTATTACCAGATTCCAAAGAAGGGGAGAGAGCACCCCTCCTTGTGGGCAGCCCCTGGCTATCAAGGCTTGCCGCTGCTCTCCTTCTAGACGAACCGCTCGTTTGCTGAGCATATTAGAAATCCAGTCAATCAGCACCTGCTCTACGCCATGTTTGTAAAGGGCAGCACCGATGCTGGTGAAATTTGTCTTGTCGAAGGCCCCTTCGATGTCTATGAATGTGCCCAGGCAGGTACCTTTCTGATGAATTGCTTCCTCTATTTGGCTTACCACCAAGTGAAGAGCGGATTCAGTAGACTTACCCGAGCTGTAGGCGTGTTGGTTACCATGTAAAGGTAGTCTTGTTAGAGCGCCGTCCCTGAGCTCCCTTTCACACAGTCTTTCCATGGTCTTTAGCAAGAACGAGGTCAGGCTGATGGGTCTGTAGGACTTGGCGTTTGTATAATCACTCTTAACTGGCTTTGGGATAAATATTGCTTTCACTTCCCTCCATCCTATGGGGACGTGTCTAAAGGCCTAAAGGCCAGGCACGCTCTCGGTAGTGGCACCAGTCTTTCTGCTAAAGGCATACCTCCCCATTGTAGTAGCGCAGGGAACACCCCGTCTGGACCGGGCGCCTTGTAAGGAGGGAAGCTTTGGACGGCCCATTGGATTTTCTCTAATGTGATCATCCCTCTTGCATAGTGCCAATTCTCGCTTGTTGGTGGTTGGAAAGTATCTTGCCAGTCGGTTACCTGTACGAAGACGCTCCCTGGGAAGTGTGTTTCTACTAGGACGCGTCTTGTTTCTTCAGACGACGTGGTGAGTGTGTTATCAGGTTTACGGAGTGTTGCTGGCTCAGGTGTACTCTGTTGTGCCAGTATTTTCCTTACCCTGTTTGCTTGTAGGCAAGATTCAATGTTGCCACAGTACTTACGCCATCCCGTGGTACGCCTGAATCTAATGCATTTTTTGTAGCTGGATTTGGCTGCGTAATAGGCGTCCCAGTCCTCATCCGCGCATGTGTTCATGGCTCTATTCAGAGCCTTTCTTACCTTACCGTGCATGCGTTCCAGATCTTTACCCCACCAGGGTTGTTTGCCCGGTGTTTTGCGTGGGGTAGTTTCTGGGCAGGCGGTGTGGTAGCTGCATATTATAGATTCTGTAAGTTGGTTTACCTGCGTATCTATCTGCGTCGTATTCACATAAGCCAGCTCCTCGTATATGGGCGGAAGCTTGGAGGCAAGGGTGCGTGTGTAGACAGCTTTGTCTGTGTTGCGCGGGTTACGCCTAGGTGGTGTTGGCGCAACGCAGACCTGTATGTCGTAGCGGATCCATCTGTGGTCCGAGCAGGAGGCCTCCCTGGAGACCTGCCACCCAGAGATGCTTTCCGCTGCTCCTTCTGTCGCCAAAGTTAGGTCTATAATCGTCCGACTGCGTCTTGTTACAAACGTCGGTTCCGTGCCTGTGTTTAGTAGGGAAAGGTTAGTTGTGAACAAGTATTCCCCACAGCGGGTGGTGTGCATTCGCGTCGGTCCCGATGATGACCTCCTCACCTCTGGCTTCGCAGTGCGTTACGAGGCGGACCAGGTCATGCGGGGGTGGAGCCTCCGCCTCAGGCATATAAAGCGAGGCGAAAACACACGACATCATCGTGGCACCACGCTGTATGGTCAGCCTAGCTGCAGAGATATCTTTGCAACAGAAATCAGTTAAAAGCTGTGCTCTAATGTTACCTGTGACATATATACAAGATCTAGGGTGATCATGGGTTGAGGTAACAAGGATCTTACCGCCTAAACCGGACAGTCCTCGTATTTGGCCGCCCCTAATCCACGGCTCCTGGATCAGGGCAATGGCCGTGTGTTGAACGCGGAGGTTCGCCTGTACACCTTTACAGGCCAACGAAGGGTTCGCCATCGCAGATGGGGCCCTCCTCGACTTCTTCCAGCTGCAAACCGGCGAAAGCGTCGCCCACCTCGTCATCCTCCATCGTTCCAGAAGCCGGCGACAGTATGCTGTCGTCCAGCTCCTCGCCCAACGGAGGGACGGTGACCGTGATGGCGATGATAGTGGGGTCGACCGGCTCTGCAGCTATGACTGAGGCCGTTGTCGCTTCCGGGTTGTTGAAAGGGGGATTATTCACCCCTGCATCGACGAGCTGCCTCGCTACCGGGTCCCATCCCCGAGGAACACACCCGAAACGGCCGTTCGTTCCTTGGAATTTGATGTACACCGAGCCCAGACCGAATGACAGTCTGCGCTCGGCGCCCATCAAGGCCGGGATGTGGTCCTCGGGAACCCCCAGCACCACGAACCAGCCCGACTTCTGCCTCTCAGAACGCAGGAGCACCCACTTCTTTATGTCGACAAAGGGGTTCTGGTACCATAAGGTTCTACCCACCATAGTCACGTCCTTATAAACCCCTCTGTCGTCTGGGATCGCGATTCCGCACCGCACCTGCTTCTTAAGCTCAGCCTGACTCTTGACGACTAGCTGGGTGCTAGCCGAGAGAGTCATGCTGGCGACCGTCCTCTTGAGCCAAGCTAAGGTGTAATCATTGCTACACCAAAGCTTGAGCGCCCCATTGCCGAACTTCGGCCTGGCAACGAAAGACGGTATCTGCCGCTCTGAAGTCCCCCTTGCGGGGGACCTAGCCTCTTCGATGATCAGCCTCTGGATCTCGTCATGGACCTGGTTTGACACCTCTAGGCTGACCATCCCCGTGCTGGCACAGGTTACCGCGACGCACAGGTGGGCGCTAGCGACTCGGGCATAGCTCGTCGCATCAGTCCGCCCGGACTGATCAAGCCGCAGCCGCTTATGCTCCCCACGAGGCGACATGGTCTCGTTGAGAGCCCGCTTGGCCACGGCCTGACCCCTCCGGGCGTCCTGCCGCGACGCGCCAGCCGTCTGCGCTGGTCCTCCTGCCGCTGAATGGCTGCCTTCGGCCGCAGTCTGCGGCCGCTTCCCTTTCGAGAAGTTCAGGTTGCCAGTCTTAGCAGCCTTTTTTTTTTTTTTTTTTTTTTTTTTTTTTTTTTTTTTTTTTTTTTTTTTTTTTTTTTCCCGGGGTGGAAAATCCTCATTGGATGTCCTCCGCCCTTGGGGGGGCGGGGGGGTCTGTCAGACTCATACTGACTAAAAACCACCCCGGTGTTCCGTCTCACACCTACACCGGGGGTCGCGGGAACAACGATACTTCCGCAACCCCCGGCTAGTGCCGGCCCGCCTCTGCGGGCCACGATCTCGGGTTGGGGGGGAGTGAGGTGTTGGACTCCCCCCGCGACGTCTCAGAGGGGCGCGCGTGGAACACTACGCGCCACCACCTCGGGTCCGGATGTGTGGGGGGCGACAGACGTCCCCGAGTCCGTCGCCCCTGGACCCATTTAGGGGGGCTGGAAGAGGGCGTTGTCCGCCCTCCGCCTACGCCCGGCGCGTCTGCTGCGGATTGGGTTAGCGGATGAAATCTCCCTCTCCCTCTCCGCAGCCTCCTTCTGCGAGACGACTGTTTCGCAGAAGGATACCACCGCGTCCCAGGACTCCTCGCTGCCGACCATAGACTCGATTACAGCCGGCAGCGACAGGTCACTGCCTACTTCAGAGATGAGGGCACGGCGTGGCTCCTCCCAAGCGGCACACTCTGCCAGCGTATGCCGCGCCGTGTCCTCCCGGCAGTCGACGCAGTGGTGACACCGGGCGTCCGGCTCCCTGTTTATGCGACACAGGTACTTCCCGAAGCAGCCATGCCCCGAGAGCACCTGCGTCACCCGAAACGACAGGGAGCCGTGCCTCCTCCCGAGCCAGCGCTCGAGCACTGGCCGGACCGCCTCGATGGTAATGAGGCCGGCGGTAGGGCGTGAAAGCCTGTCCCGCCATTCCACCACCAGGACCTCGCGAAGCTGAGACCGACGCAACTCCATATGTCGCTGCATCGGCCCTTCGCCCCGCGCCCGCGCTTCCTCGCGCCACCGGTACAGTGACGCGAGTACCTTCGCCTCCAGGTCCCAGGGCGGGGATCCGGCCAGTGCACAAGCCGCCTCGTAGGAGATCGTGCGATAACCCCTGATGACTCTGACGGCCATCGCTCTCTGCGGCTTTCGCAAAACAGCGATGCTGCCAGCCGTCAGGTCAGTCGCCCAGATCGGGGCCCCATACAGGGCCATCGATCGCACGATCCCTACGTAGAGCCGCCTACAGGTGGCGCTCGGGCCCCCCAGATTGGGAAGCAGCGTTGACAGCGCTCCAGCCGCGCCCAACAACTTGGGCGCCAGCCGTCGAAAGTGGGGGCCGAAATCCCACCGGCTGTCGAGCACCAATCCTAGGTACTTCATGGTAGACTCGACAGCGATTCGAGCCCCCCCGACCACGATGTGAGCATCGGGTGGTGGCGCCCGCCGGGGGCCATGAAAGACCATGGCCTCCGACTTGTTGAGGGCCACCTCCAGGCCAAGGCGCCGTATGCGGCTCACCACCTGTGAGACCGCAGCCGTCGCTAGCAACGCTGCCTCCCTGTACGAACTCCCCCGGGCGGTGACCAGCGTATCGTCCGCGTAACACGTCAGGTCCACGCCCGGTTGGAGTTCGCCCCTCAGCACCCAGTCGTACCCGATGTTCCACAGAGGAGGGCCCAAGACTGAGCCCTGTGGAACACCGCACGACATGCGGTGCTGTTTTGCGACGCCATCACGTCCCACGTAGGTGACACACCTCTCCGCTAAATAAGCCCCGACGATGCGGCGGAGGTAGGGAGGCACTCGGTGATACCGCAGTGCCTCCCGAACACAACTCCAGGGCAGGGTGTTGAAGGCGTTGGAAATGTCCAAGGACACCGCCAACATCACACCACCCCGGGACACCGCTTCCTCCGCTAGGACTCTCACCTGCGATATTGCGTGGATGGTGGAGCGCCCATGCCGAAAGCCGAACTGGCTTTCGTCCAGGTCCGGCCCCTCTCTGTACAAGTGGCTGACGAGGCGAGCAGCGATTATCCGCTCGAACAGTTTACCCACCTCGTCTAGCAGCACTATGGGCCGGTACGCGGACGGTGAGTCCGCAGGGCGCTCCGCCTTCCTGAGCAGGACCAGACGACCAGATTTCCACAAAGTGGGAAACTGGCCCCGCTCAAGGCACGCTGTGAAGAGTCCTCTCAGCCAGGGCTCTAGCTCCTTCAGAGCGAGGGCTAATACGTGGCCGTGGATCCCGTCGGGCCCCGGAGCCACGTTCTTGGCCCGGAGCCGCATCACGGCCGCCCCCATCTCTGCCTGTGTCACCTCTGGGACGCTGATGGCGTCCTCCTCTATAGACTCTGTGGCCGTGGGCAAAGCCATTGGCGGCGGGAAATGCTCCGCTCTCGCCGGGAAGAGGGCTGCGACTACCTCCTCCAGCAGCTCGGGTTGGAGACTCTCCGTAAGCGGAGGCGCGGCGGCTCGAAGTTTCCCTCGAACCGCTCGATAAGGGCGCCCCCACGGATCCCCGTCTAGAGTCTCCAACATCTCCTCCCTGGCTCGCTTCTTCTTAGCAGCCTGCCCTAACTGGGAGACTTTGCCCTTACCCCTTCTTAGTTGCTGACGTCTCTCTTTCCGCGTCAGACCATCCCCTTTGATACCCTGGGCTTGGGGGATTGTAGGTACCAACAAGTTTGGGCAAGGGTCTTGGGTTTGTTTTTTTCTTTTCTTGCCCTTACCCTTGCCCTTATGGGTTTGCACCCGCCAGGATTCGGCCGCCGCCCCCGTTTGACTGGTGGCGGTTGCCCCACTGGTCTGCGAAGTGGTAGTACAGGAGGGATGAGGAAGAGGGTGTTTGGAAAGGTTGGAGCCGGCAGAGGGATGAGTCATCTCCGGCCCCTTACCTTTCGCCAAGGGAGTGTAAGAATCAGTGCTGGTCCCGCGCAGCCCTGAGCCCTTATGCCGATTATGTGGGGACTGATTGGTCTAGCTTATACAGCTGGTATTAAATCATCTCATTAATTAACTTTATTAAAATAAATTATATAATAAAGGATATCCGAGCTACACGATTGATACACGTGATCACACGGATTCAAATCTTCAACAATGCGAACAAATGTATTTATCTACTACACAAAGTACGTAAGCGGCGGCGTGCCCTACGCTCACAACGTAATGTTCCAAATATGAATTCAAAAAATATTGTATAAACACGTAAATTTTTGTCGTGGACAGGTAGTGCCTTTTCACACGCCCCGGTAGTCACACCGCCACCCGGTAGCCACGCACCGGCTATCCGGCAACCGGAGCGTGCGAAACGCTTGCGACCACTTAACCAACGAGGACGTCAATTATGCCAATGATTGAACTCTTTTAACCTCCGGCATACAAGGTCGGGTTATTTTAACCCCAACATTTTTAAAATGCGTTGGTCGTAAATATTAAATCGCAAGCAAATAAGTTGATTTTCTCAGTAGCTGGAGTTTAAACATTGCCGCGTCTAACCACAGCGTCAGATCCGTACTATGCGACCCAGTGAAGTGTGTACATGTGTGTAAAAAGTACCCCCCCCCCCCCCCCACGTTGTATACTTTTTTACGACGTCGCATAGAACGTCGTAAAAAAGTATATGACATGTTGCATGAAAAGGTTTGAAGACCACCACAAAAGCAACCAAGACGGTCTCAAAGATGATCCTTAGGTCCAAGCAACAAAGATAGGAAGACTTTCAACGGTTGTTCCAAATTCAATGATTGATTAAATTTTGTGTTTTATTCGTTAGCTCTACGCATTCAAACTTTATTCGCTTAATGCACGCACAAAGTACACAGATAAAAAAAAATACTAAAACGTTATAAATAAAAAAAGTTAATTAGAAAAAAAAAACCCGACTGCTTAAAAAGCGAACTAAAAAGACGTAAACAAGAAGAAAATTATGCTGTGCAGTCGGAGGATACATCTGGTTTTGTTCAGCCAGCTCACGAACATGTATCCTCCGACTGCACTGCATAATTTTCTTCTTGTTTACGTCTTTTTAGTTCACTTTTTAAGCAGTCGGGTTTTTTGAATTTTCTATGTAATTAACTTTTTTTTCACCTTGTATGCCGAGGTTTAAAGTAAACTTTCAAAATAGGAATGCGTTGTAGAACCACTAATTTTCATAAACTAGAGCATATATTATTATTTGCCTATATATTGTAGCGTTACGTTTAGCTCAGAGGGAGCTAAACGTATGCCACGTTAATAAAATTAAATAATTATGAACTAAAGGTTATTAAAATTAAAGCTAAGAAAATAAAAAGGATATAGATAATAAAACGGTAGGGCCTCGCACGACGTGGGCAGCTATCCAGGCAGCAGCTCGGGCAGGAAGTCGTGGAATGCCCGAAGTAGGCAGGTGAGCAGCGGACAAGCAGACGGGTGGTAGCCAGATAAGCGGGTAATCGGGCAGGTAGGCAGTGGAGTAGGCAGCAGGATGGAAGCAGGTCGGATAAAGAGGTAAGTACGTAGGCTCCAAGGGATGTGGAGGCCGGCTATGGCTCAATACACCAAACAGCGAGGCCTTTGATGCCAAGAGATGACCGTTGAGGGTGTTTCCATGAAATAATGCTCTCGGGATCCACACACAATATATTTAATTGGAGCACTTCAGATACTAATAGTTTTACATAAGCTGATAATTCATAGTTTTAGAGTTTTCCAGGAGTTTTCAGATCAGAAAATACACTTGGTATCATTAAGTAGTCAACCGACTTTCGGCGTTCAGTCCAGATTCGAAACTAAAAATTGACGCCCGTTTTTCTTTGTTCTGTGTTCTATCTACATTTCAAATTCAAATTTCAATTAAGAAATAAAGACCAGAACGAATAAAAACGGTTCACAAAGGGGTCTGTCTACGCTACCCTTATAATAGTGTAAACCTAGCTTAAAGGAGGTTTAGTCCATGGTACCTATGTTACGGTCTATGGTTTTAAGAAAAATAAAATAGACAGACAGATGTCATGTCAGATGAAAATGTCACAATAGAAAATATTGCAAGAATTACAAATTATCAATATAATTTAAGTTTCAGATATTAAAACAATCAGATATAACTAAAAGTATGCTTTTCAGATGATAACAAAAGAAAGAAAACACCACAATATTCAGAACTTTTGAAATAGATTTCTATCTATTCAGGTAGGTTTCTATCTGGGTATTATCACCTTTTTTTTTCTACAAACAAAGATTTTCCAGTTAAGCTTCGAAGGAAATTGAACACAGGTACGTATGACAATAGTTTGGGCTAGCATTCATGTTCACCATATGAAATCTTTTTACTGAGCAGATTTCTTGGAAACGCCAAATGAAAATATAGCAAAATCACTGTCGGTGCAGTGAAAATTCGATGTGCACTTTGACAAAAAAGTGAATTCAAAATTACCTTCTAAATCTATCTAGAAGATAATATTAATATTCTATTATAAGAGGATATTGTAAAAAACATACTTGTAGCTAGAAGCTAGTGCGTATAAAGATCGTAATCTTATTAACAAGGATGCTTAGACTGTAATTGCAGCGAAATTTGATGTAATGACCGACGATGCATACGTAAAAATCATCATTAACTGCTGAGATCTAGCTTCAATGATTGCTCCGCGTGTACGAACAAAATTCCTCCGCAATCCGGTTGCAGAATCTTGCTGGACTACACTCGGCAATGTATTCCTCAATAAAATTGCAGCAAGGGTATAAGTTGCAAATATACTGAGCTATATTGGCCAATAATATGCAATTTTTGTAGCCCGTTTACAGGCACCCTTATACGGGTTATTTTTTAATATCTCGCGCAAACGACCGTTTCTGAAAATAGCCATCCGCATCTCGAGTTTATTTCGGTCTAGTATGACCTATGTATGACCAAACTGTGGCGTTAGTAAAATGCGTGATCTACTTTGTCCTTACTATGTAAGTGAATGCCGAATATAGAATAATAAAAACCGGCCAAGTGCTTGTCGGACTTCGCATATTTAGGGTTCCGCACCAAACCGCAAAAACAAGTTAGTTTAAAAAAAAACGAATTTACCAAGATATTGGTATTTGTTAGTAAAATATACGTAATAATAAACATTATCACCAAATTTGAAGTTCATAGGTCAATAGTAAGTAAATAAAATATTCGGACAAAATTTTGTAAAAACAATACTGACTTTGGTGGCTTCTCATTCCGTTGTTTTCCAATATTGTATTTATTAAAACAAATAATACAGCATTTATCTACTCAACGTGCTCTCAACAACGATACCCCGCTTGATGGGAGTAAATATATTTTTAGTCAATTTGTATGGCTTTAGGTTAACAAGATGCTTATACTGTGAAAATTTTAAGATTGTAGCTTCAACCGTTTGGCTGTAAAACCTGTGTGATAGACGAAGGACAGACAGATGGGCATGAGAGTGATAGCAATAGGGCTCCGTTTGGACCCTTTGAGTACAGAACCCTAAAAATCTTTATTTGTATACATAGGTACGCTAATATTTTAATATCTCACACGGTATGTGAGATATTAAAATATTAGCGTAGATTCTCTATGTTTTGCCTCGAAGCTTATAAATATTATCAAATTTGAATATATAGTTTTCTTGCCATTTTCTACCATATTTGAACTCCAGCCACCTCAACTGAAAAAGCTCATGTAGCTACTACACTTATGATATTCCATAGTGCTGTAGACTGAAACAGAACTGAACAAACCGGATTTTCAATTTCCTTTCCGGACCGAACACTTTCCTTGAGAGAGCATTTTATACTTTCACTACAGTGTACTATAACTTGGTATCTATGAACATTGTGTGTGGGTGGCTATTTTTACACATGAGTGAGTTTTCTATTTCGAGCAGTCTTTTTAATTATTGTACTTTTAATAAATTTTGTTTGTTCTTTCCTGTGATGTCAAAGGTTAAGGTCGCGTTTTCCAGTTTGAATTACCATTTTATCTTTTGCAAATACGGTAATATAAATTAAGTTATAAGGATCGGCAGTTGGATCTTATCCTCATTATTTAGCCATAATTCGGCAATATTTTCTCAAGACTATATTTCAGGTTAAGTTTAGTTGACAGATTTCCTTTTAATTTCCTTATAAATGTACTGATACATACCTGTTTACATTAAACATAATATCAAAGATACATAATTATTATACTGTAAAGGAATAGTGGAATTATATTTGTGTTTAGAACTGGTTAATTGTGTAAGAGAAAGACTGTCCTACCGTGATACAGTTTCGACTAGTTCGGAGGACAGTGTGAATCGAATGCTACAATCTAAATAACAATATCAGTGTAAATAATTATTAGTGGGTGGTTAGTGCTTCAATACGTACTCAATAATTATCATTGTGACGTAAGTACTAAACGAACAACACTCATAAAATGTTCGAAAAGTGAGAAGTATCACATTGAAAGCTAGTGTTTAAATACAAGAATTTCTTTGTTTATTTATGTAATGTCTACCTACAAAATGTCAAAAACACCTAATTATATGGTTGTACTATTTTATGATGCAAATAAAGTTATATTATATACTTCTGCTGTAATTTTTTTCACATATCCAAATGCAACCATTTAGCTGGCAGGGGAAGGGGACACTTTAAAAAAAAATAGCCATTTAAAGCATAATTTTACGCAAACGGATTACGGAATCGAAAACTAACTATACCCTTTACTATGGGCAAGATGGGAAAAAAATCCCCACTTTATGTGTACAGGAGGTATCCTAAAAATATTATATTTTATGTTTCTTTTTTACCACTTTGTCGGCGAGATTAATATATATATTCATGTAAAATTAAAACCACTGCAACTCCTGAAAGCCAGAATCAGAAACAGTGGTGACCACCAGAATAGCGCCGAGGCATTGAAGTTCGACGAAGTCCCGCAGAATGAATTGAACTGTCTTGGTTCTCGTAACGAAATTAATCATAAAAGAATAACGGAGGAATAGAAAAAATACAAATTTCCACTTCCATCCATACCAAGCAGCAGACAGAACAAACAAGGCCAATAGGCACAAAGGGTCGTTTACAAATGGGATAAGCCCACTTACCTATCACCACGAATAAAAGATATCATTAATATTAATGGGTCCTAACATTTTGTGAGCTGTTATATTTGATTTCAATAATACGAGTAGGTATGGCAAAAACGCAGTGTAGGTGTCGGCCTTTGATGGAATTAACCCACCTACATTGCCATTCGCAAAAAACTTCCTCCCAGACGTCAATATGTAAATTAAATAATCTAGAGGTTTTCTCACGGTCACTCCGGTTTA